>QMIH01000022.1:975412-1066423 GCA_003987875.1 Clarias batrachus | reverse complement strand
ACACACACACACACACACACACACACACACACAGAACACATGGTTATAACATGCAGCCATACAGAAGAGGATTGAAGCAGCTACTGTAACACACACCAAATGGATTTTTTTTTTTGTTTAATTTTGTAACAAACAGTAAACCATGCAGTCATTAGATTCACACTCAGGATGATAACACTAGAGATGCTATTTGATGCCTGCTCTTATTGAAAAGCATTATCTGGGAATGGAAGGGAGAGTGAGAGGAGTAAACGGATTGAATGAAGGAGGAAGAGGAAAAGGAGGAGAAGGAGGAGGAGAACTGCTCCACAACTCCAGAGAGGGCAATCTGGGGGGGTAAAAGGCCACGGGTCAGGCTGGCACACTACCGCGGCCTGGTGAGACGGAGTTTACGTTACCTTCTGGGGAACAGCATGGGCAGAAGGACAGGGGTCTCCAGCGAGGGGTCCCGACATAGGGCTCAACTTGCAAGAGACAGAACAAAGGGGTGGAGGAGGTGAAAAAAGGGAGGAAGGTGACGGAAAAGGAGGGGGGAGGGGGATAGGAAAGAAAAACAGAGGGGAAGGAGAGATGAAGGAGAGAGAACAGTGAGGAGAAAAAAAATAAAGAAACTAAAAGCTACTGTGTATGTGTGTAAAAAAATTGTGCAACGCAAAAGAAACGAATTTTGTGAATTGTGCATTACACAATAGGAATGCATGTCTAAAAATGCAAAGGGATCTGCTGTCAATAAGAACCCAGTGGATTGCATAAGTATTCACCCCTGGGAACTCAAATGGACTTGTTGAAATTGTTATTAATTTAATATACAAATGTGTAAATAATAATTATTACTATTTAAATATGTATGATTATTAATATTTACTCATATTAAATATCGATTCAGTTTGTAGATTTTTTTTTTTTTTTACAGATAAATCACATTAACACCGTGATTGAATAAGTATTAACGCCCACTACTGTACATGTAGATTGATTTGGTGAAACTAGATGCACTTGTTCATGGAAGGCCTCAGAATTAGAAGAAAAAAGGGGGAAAAAAGAAATGCCTTCTGGAAAGTTGCATCAGAATATTTTAGTTGCAGATTAACATTTGTGGGTGAAGGGGTGAATATTTATAAAGTATTCCTATATTAAGCATGTTTTGAAAAGTAAATCTACCCTGAAAGGGAAGTTGATGCCTCTTAACAGTATTCTGAGCACAAAAGTATCCCATCTTTGAGAACTTTTCAGCTCTGTATAGGGGGGGCGACACTTCAGTCATACAAGACTTTGGTCTGTGTACTTTTAAGTATAAAAGGAACCAAAAAAAAAAAAGAAAGAAAGAAGGCAGGTGTGTTCTTTGCCAGACCACATGGGAAAAGAACGATTCACAAAGAAAATATTAAACGTTTGATTTGATGATTCCCACTGGTGAAACAGTATGGGGTGGTGGTGTGAGGAGTAAACAAGGTAAAAGTTAGAACAACGCTGGTCATGTGGTCGACAGGTTGATATTGTGATGATCTGCAATATTAAAGAGCGGGTGGAATGTTGGACTGCACCAAGGGACTATCGCAGAGGGGACAGCGATTCCAATGCTGATTTTAGATTGAAAGATACCCATGGAACAACAGGACACAAGGCGAAATGAATCTAATTACTAGTAAACTCAGACTTTGAGCTACATTCTGTAGAAGACCCGAGACATCACCAGAGAAATCCTTTTGCTCGGTGCATCATGTAGCGAACCTGTGCTGGAGCTGAGCAGCTCCACGAATTACTACCAATCATCCTCAATAAAACACAAGAAATATTAGGAAAGAAGATCCTATACCCACAGTATAGCACATTCCAGTGTACACATGCACATCAGCCACTTAAATGCAAAGCAGGTCAAGAACTCTGCCATCATCAAGCCAAAAAGAAAAGTAAACCCTTCACAATACCGGATGCTTTGCATTATCCTCAAACCCCCCTCCCTCAGATTGGAAATGTCTTTCTAGACAGTTCACACCTGTCTCACTGACAGTATTGTGTTTGAAAACCAACACTGTCCTTATAAAGATATATAAAAAAGAACTTGATTTACTTTAACCTGCTTTAATGAATTTGGCTTGAATACCAAATTAACCGTAACCTTCTGAAATCCAAATGTAAAGCTATAATTAGACAGACAGTTCCAATCTATTTATTTCCATTAGGAAAGCAAATATTTTCTGCAGTTTGAATAGAAAAAAATATTACACAAACACTGACTTTAATTAAAATACTCTAAATTCAAGCCACATTTGAATTTAATATTTAAATCAGATTATAGTCAAATTTCTGGCTACATGCATCAGTTTGACACGGCAGATTTCTTGGACTTACCCTCTTACTTTGGAAATACCAAATGGCCTAGAAGAAATTGTAATGTACACAACAGTATACTCTCAGATTTTTGTATTATCTGTCTACCTATAAAAGGTGATTACATAGTTCTTAATAATCTGCCTCAACGTCAACAAACTTAAAGAAAATAAAAGTGGACCAAGCATAGAGTCTTGTGGTATACCACCAAGCTATCATGTTCACATGAGAAATGTTCAACTGCTTACTCTTCAAACTGCAGAAAATCTTTCTGTTTTCAATCATTTAGGCAAAATAGTTTATTCGTAGCCCTTAAGGAATTTAGTGTCTGATGCTCTAATTTAAATAAATAAATAAATAAATAAACCTGCATTTTTTTTTTAAACAAATAGAAAATCCAGAATTCATGTTCCAGCCACTTCACATCTATGATACACTATACCTACCTGACATGGATTAGGTTGGTACTACAGTATATATGCATTACAGATACATACTCAGCATAACACATTAAATAAAAAATAATAACCTTCCTAGTTATTCCTAAGTTCCTAAATGGGTTAGTTGTCTAAAGAAAGATGCATGTCATGCATCCATCTTTAGAATTTTAACTCCATATTCCTCAAAAAAGAGCAAATTCAAGGTCTTGTCCATGTTTATAGAGACATGAGAACATTTTTTTTTTCTGGAGCTCCACGCAATCTCCTGTCACTGTGGGTGACTAAGGACACAGCAGTATGCCTACAAGACGCACAGAAGCACAAACTCGAACAACACACTGCAGCACGACTGTGTAGACGTGGACAGGGACACAGCAAATAAGAACATTACAGGTCATGAGGGGAGTCTGTGTGGAAGGATGGAAGATCTCTCTCTCTCTCTCTCCCACTTTCACACTCACACTCACTCACTCTCAAACATGGCTCCTGGACAAGTGAGCAGGTATGGTGGAGAAAGAGAGCAGGGGGAAGCAGTTCAAACTAAAGCAGGCTAAAGCAGACAGTGGTTTAGAAATTTAAATAATGCACAAGCTTTTCAAAAGAATTAGAGACTGACTGATATAACAATGGTCATCGGAGTGTGTTACACTGCCATGCAACACAGCCTCAGTCTGCAAGACTGGCTTCACGTGTCTCAGAAGAAGCCAGGTGGTAACTGTGGTGTAACTGGGGAGATCCAGTGGGTGGGAAGTGGCACGTAACCAAATGGGGAAGGTACTGTAAGCAGGGAAAAATACCTAGTATAATTTCTTAGCTTTTAGTTGTTGTAGCTTGTGGGTTTAGAGTGATGATGCAATCTTGGCTGTAGTTTTGGACCAAATTAAATGCCATTCTGATAGATGTTATCTATCTACAATCAGCTCAGGTTTATTCCTTGGAAATGTCAACAATGTTGGAAAAATCGTAGGAATAAATCACGATTGCTCACCAGGCAAACTGTAGGATGCTAGAGAGCTGAGAGCTGAAAGGATACAGCATAACGACTTAACTTTCAATCGATTATACTAATAACCTTCATTTTCACGTCAGTTTACTTTATATTCAGTTTTGTTTGAGAGATGAGAATTGCATACATTTTTCAGGTGGTCTTTGCAGTTTGAGTCTGAATAACGGCCAACCACATCAGATTCAGCAGATTCCAGTTCAACTAAAGTACAACTGGCTGATATTATGAGAAGCTGGATGTTCTTACTAGTATCTGGAGGGAAAAATGGTCAGGCCCTAAACTAAATATAACGTACTGTGCGAAAGTCTTGGCACCCCCTTTTAAAAAATTGCATGTGCACTTTCCCAGACCACTTTCCCATGGACATTGTCTATTCTCCAAAATGTTTGGAATGACCAGCTGGATGATTTCTTTATAAGAAGAACAGAATCCATCTTTGCTTCCCACAGTTGGCTATTGCTTTTGCACAGTACATATATTTAGTATATGTGAACGAATTTAAATATGCGAAATCTAAACTGCTGAGAACTATTTACAAACTGATTAAAAGATGAGCTAAGGAAACATACAATACATGGAAATTTTAATTTGATATTGTGTAATCAAAAAAGCTGGACATAGTTCAGTCCAAAAGAAAAAAAAATCTGATTACAAGAAATAATTCAGTTTCCTTGATTGAACTGACATAAAAAAAAACATTACAAGGTCTCCTTTAAGAAAGAGTTGCAATTCCTAGGACTGTGCTTTTTCGTGCCTAATAAGGTTACACTGATCTGTGTTGGATCCATGGGGACAGAGCGAGACACAAGTAACAGAAGAGCTTCAGTAAGTACAGGGAGAAAGAAAGGTGAGTTAGCTTGTTGTTAGTCTGAAGCGACAGGTTTGAAATACATACCGCCCAGATGCAAGTCCAGGATCTCACTGTAATTAGACTCTCCCCAATAGTCTACAATAAGGATATATTAGAGATGTGTTACTGCACACACAGGCACAGCTAATCCAAAAAAAAAAAAAAAAAGTCATGCATGTGTTCGAAAACAAACACCCACACGCACCATATACTGTAGAGTGTGCAAAATATATTACACTGTATGTATGTATGTATGTATGTATGTATGTATGTATGTTTATACAGAACATGTAGTTAAATACAGACATTGCATGTGCACGGCATGTCTCAGAACAACAGAATGGGCACATAGATTTGCTGATGTGTGCGGTTGTGCCCTGCCACAGGCTCAGATCTGGGAAAGGGGTCTGTAACTATTTTAGCAATTATTGAATCTTTCTTTTCTTCAGAGTAAACAAGAAGAAACTGTATGTCTTAGATAGGAAGTGATGTTAAAGATTAGTATGTTCCATAAACCCCATTAAACTCCCATTAATTGATAAAGCATGCTGCAAATGCAATTTATAGTCACTATGAGAAACAGCTATATATAGTGCATGTTGCTCACTGAATTATAACTACAGCACTCTGCTTTCGGACATCCAGTGAGAGGGCACACAAATCTATGTTAGACACACAGAATAGGTTCCATGCAGCTGAAACACACATGAGGAGAAATCAGGAGAGGTGATGTCACAGACGAAGACTTTTAACACCTACTAACATTATCGGCATGGATACCTGAGCGCCTCTTGCGCTGTTTAGGGCTAACACTAGAACCTTTATGTAACCCTTAAAGAGAGTGAAGGATAGAGAGGTTAAGAAGCATCTTCAGAGAGTCAATTGAAAAGCACTCTTTTCAGTGAGGCTATGGACAGGGAGGATGGGGGGGGGGGCAGGTGAAAAAAGAGCAAAAATGATCAGCGAGGACAAAGTATTGTTCACTTAACCACAACTTAAACTGTTATACTGTAAATCTCAGCATTTACAGATTCGTTCAAATTTTAATCTTTAAGACTCGTTCAAAGCATTAATCAATTCAAGTAGGCCTTATGAGCTAATATTATTTATGGCCCCAAAAATGAAGGCAACCAGAATCGACTCAATCTGTCCCAGCGATTATTAAATCTTTGATAGTCCCTTGTCATGTGCTTCTTAAACATGATTTGTATGTGAAGAACATATAAAAATATGGATAAAGCCACAATGGATTTTATAAACACACTTTCTTCCACACCGTCCTCAGAGTCTGTATGGACTGAAGAGGTGAACACACAAACCCGTGGTTTCCAGAAGCTCAGGTTAAGAACATTCTGATCAGGTCTGTCACAATTCTGAAAGCATAACTTGTTACAGGGAACCACATAACAGTGAATATCAAAATTTTTTTTTCCCTCTCAGAGATGAACAAGTCAGACAGATTTCCTTTTTGGGGTAATAGTATTTATATTCATAGTTACGCTACAAACAATTAAATTTCACAATAAATTATTTTTTTTAAATCAATAAACTATACTTCTTTAATTTGGACCATAACGTCAAATAAAAAAAAATTTTCATGAAGGTGTAATTCAGTAAGTTCCCGACTTACAAACGAGTTCCGTTTCGGGAGCACAGAAGGGACAGCGCTACATGGTGTTTACTGCGCGCTTGCACACTGACGCCAAGTTGTATAAATTTGTATTTGTTTTCCACTGTATTGGACTGGCAACTCTGTTTTGTTGAGGATTTTCCGAAATTAGGATTATTCACCATCAGGATGGCTTTACAGGACAGCCATTTTCTTCCGCACTCCACATATACCGGACATTTTATACATTTCACTTACATGCAGAAAATATTGTATATAATTGTGAATATTGGGATGTGGTGCACTTCAGTGTCTGCTTTTTTGTACAATACTTGTGAGCTACTTCTGTGATTTATCGGCATCTACAGTGTCAATGTTCGTAGATCTGATCTGTTTATATCTGCTAATCTTATTATACATGTTAATCTTAATGTTCGTCTCTATGCTGTAACTGTAGCTAGTGCTAGCACATGAATGGTAGAAGGGTTACACTGATAATAGACAATGTTTTCAAAACCAGCAATCTGGACAATGTGGGTATTTGGAATAATATCACAAATAATATGTTTTGTGAGGAGAGAACACTGTGGGTTACAGCCATAACATTTGTTTCTAATGTTAAAATCTATCTCGGGTTATTTGCTTTTACGCTACATTTAAAGCTCTAACATGCCGTACTGTATGAAAAAGCTCACACGCAGTTAATTTATAAATAGTTGACTGTGATTTTGTAATAATTTCTGTAATAATTGTGACAGGCATTTTCTATGCTACACACAGTTTAACCTTTAGTTTACGAATATGACAGAAACGCACGATAAATTTGATTCGACCGAAGTCTAAGAAATACATATTATGGCAAAACTAGCTTGAGGTTATTCGTTACAAGTGAAACAGTACAACAAACAGTGCAAGAAATGCAGAAAACTGCCTAATGCTCTTGAATTTCATGCAGTCTGTGGGGAAAAAAACGGACCATATACAGTAATATATTACTGAATCCTCAGTGTGACTGTTAGACCTATGACTTAGGGGCTGAAATATGTAGGAAAAAGATGACATTACTCTAAAGGTATGACTAAATGACAATACTGGTATAAGAAAATCTAAAATGTGAGGTACCTGCTTCCCCTCGCAGAGCCTTCTCCACCGCCACGCCCCTCTCCTCTAGCTGTCTCTGTTTCTCCTCCACCTGCTCTAGCTGTCTCTGAATGATCTGAGTGGCAGAAACAGACCCATAATCAAGGCTCTGATTTCTAAGCAGACAGTGTATTTTTCAATTCTTCACTCTTCAGCTCTCTTCATGTACAAAATTACCATTAGACTCTCACCTGAGCCCTGTGGAGCCTCTTCAGTTCCTCCTGCTTGGCCTGACGCCGAGCTGCCTTCTGGACCTTGCGCGTGAGCTTGGCATTTAGCTCTTCCTCAGTGTACGTCTTCTGCAATTAAAAAAAATATCAAAACATGAACCATGTATAAAAAGTGCAACAAGTTAAGGGTGAAATTTAAAGGGCCAGTTCTTCGACTACTAACAAATAAATAATCAGCTATGACAGGACCACAATAAACTCAAATGCCATCCAATTATTTCTCATTCAGGAAATAATTACACTGTAGATATGGGGGCCATATCTAATGAAATCTAATGCGAATTATATATTTAAAACAAATCTGCATTATTGCTACATCATTTTAACCCCAAATATATACAAAGATGAAACGTCCACTTAGTCACTGTTTTACAAAGCATAGACAACACAGATGACCAAAGAAGTAGAAACCAGAAGAGTCCAGAGAGAGGTGATGTTTGTGGCATCCATGAAGATTATTTATAGCATTGCCTAATCAGTCATGGAGTGAATATGAACCAGTGAAAGGTACAGTGCAGAATTCAGATCAGCTGAAAGCCTTTCAGGAAAATCAGACGTAGTTGCATCCTCCAGCAGTAAAGGGACGCGAGAGATTCATGCTTAAAATTGAGGTTGTTAGTAATACAGTAACATGGTAACACAGGGACTTGTGGATCACAGGAGATGAGAGTTGAAAAACAAGATGTGAAGCATGCTCAGAGTGGGTGGACCAATGTGAACAAACACACTACCTTCGGGGGATATGATCTCTTGAACGCCAATGCATGAGGAACATAAACAGACTTGTAGAGGGGATAAAAAGATAAGAGACGAACAATGAAAAAACACAAAATAAATGGTGTGATTGAATGGGTTACGGTTTAGTCAAAATTGAAACAATGGCAAAACACACATTTTTAACCCATGCTATAGGGCATAATGTCATTAGGATTAATGTAAATGTACACAATTATTTTTAAGCAGAGGTGCCAACATCCACACTTGGGTGATAGCATTTGCTATTGTAACCCTTTAATCTGTAAAATCATCTAAAACAGCAGCCAGAAAAATGCAAATAAAATTCCCCACACTAAAAATATCAAATTTACTCATGAGGAAGATGACAGAAAAACATTTGATTATTTATGAGATTTGAGAGAATGAGAGAATGAGATTTGATCAAAACTGATTTAGTTATACAACCGCGATTCTATGGTGTACCGATTCATGTATTGCCGCACTACAAAATTTATATTTTTTTCAGTAGTTAAATCTATGATGCACAAGGCACCATCAAGAGATGCACCATCAACCAGCCATTGACAGCCATTGAACTGGCTGTTTTTCAGCATAATCAGTAAAAGGACTTTGGCTATAACCCATTCTGTACCGAGTGCACGACCTTCCGTGTGGTGCAACAGAAATGACTTTTGTTGACCGTTATGTTATCAAATGTTGGCCTCCAAACTCTGCAAAGAATGTGTGTCAAACTCACTCATTACACGTGTGTTCACCAGTCCCACAACACCGTGAAATGGTTTCGAAACACGCGTATTAAAAGCTGCATTAGACACCTGCCCGCGTGCTCGCAACTGATCAACACGCGCTCAAAACTATGAGTCAGTAAAATGACCCTGTTTCTTAAAGAAACAGTGTTCTCAGGTGATTCTCAGTACAAATTTAGCATTTTCTTTAATTTAATTTTAAGTAAAATGTTAATTTCTTGTAGTTTAAGTATTTTGCATTGTTTACATGCTGCCCTTGGTTTATTACACGAGAAAACTAATATAAGGAATGGACTACATTAAATTACTAATGTTCAATTCCGTTTTGAAGCTGGTGAATAAAGGTATAAAAGTTTTCAGTAATAATAATCTTTTTATTATTATTATTATTATTAATTTGAAGATTCATGGTATGGGAGGAAATGTAATGTAGAATCGGGATATTTATAAAACTGTGATATTGTATCGGGTGGCGGCCGGTGATTCCCATATTTATTGATTTATGTAGCTCAAACACTTCGATGTTTGGTCCTGTAACCAGTACAAAGCAAGCAGTTACGGTTTCTTTAGTTGGTACAAAGACAATGAGGAGAAGTGTATTCTTAAGAAGCAGTCAAAATTTCACGGTTTTCTTACGGTTGGTTGAAAATGGTTGGCACCTCTGGGTAAGTAAACATCAATTAATACAAGTAAGAATGACCAACTACTATTGAATTGCATGCTTTAAATTCATTCAACGTTTAGAAACAGGCACACGTTAATATGTGGATCAAAATGAACCCAGATGAATACTTTTTAAATAGGATTTGCTGCACCTTATTTTTACTCCGCATCCTCAGTCATTTTAAATTTGTTTCAGTCAGGTGTATTAGAAAATCCACTTCAAATACAGTTACTGCCTTCTACAGAAATACTTCCTCTTCATCTTGAGCCAAACATTTCTCTATTTTCACTACTGACATCTCTTTGATCCTTCTTTTGCTGCCTTACTGGTTTGCCTTTGCCTTGCTTCTCTCTTTCCCTCCCTCCCTCATTTTTGCTTTGCCCTTTCCTTTTCCTGCTGATTCAGACACTAGATCAATGGGTACAAGTACATGGGTTATGTGTGAAAGCCAAAATTCTGAATCGAAGCAAAAAAAAAAAAAACATCTCCATAAAGGTAACATCGACTTACATCCGCCTTGGACTTCTGAGAAGATCTTTCCAGAACATCATCGCAGGATAGATCGGAGTCCTCAGAAAAGCTGAGGTTTCTTCTCAAATGCAAATCTTACACAAGAAGAAACAGAATAGCATTTATACCATTTAAAAAAATCAGTCCTCGAAGGTTAGTTACAATCCCAAACAGAAACCAATAAATGTTCTAAACCTCTCACCCGAGGACCTTGCCACTGGCGATCCTTTCTTCTTTCCCGAGTCCACTGTTGTGGAGCTAGAGGGTGTGCTCGCACAAGACTTGTCATCTTTCTTCTTCTTGTCCTTCTTGTACCCGGAAAATACTGCTTTCCACAAGGACTTGTGTTTAGGTGGGGTCTCTTCCGTACCAGAGTTTCTGCTCTCGTTTTTGGCCTTTTTTTCTTTTTTGCTCTTACGTGGAGAAAAAAGGGAGCTACGCTTTTTACTCTTTCCTCCTGTCGAACTCTCAGACGAGGTGACCGAACTATCCACACTCTTATTTAAAGGTGAGGTAAAGAATCGGTCAGGAAGTACCTCTGCTTGTTTTTTGCTCTCCAATGCCTTCACAGCTGAAGACTGTGGAGAACTTGAGCGCTTCTTGCTTTTAACAGCTACATCCGAAACATTCCAGGCCACTTTGGCCACAGCACCCTTACTTGCCTCAACCTCTTTCATTTTATTAATCTGCTTGGCCATTGCATCTTTAAGAGCTTGACTTTTCACCGATTTCTCCCTCTCCCTCATCCGCTCTTCAGCAATCTCCTTGGCTTCAGGAGAAAAGTGCTGGGGACCTTTCACAGATCTGGACACAAGACCTCCGGGAATGTTGGGTTTTCCATTCTCAACAGCCAAAGCAAGGTGAAGGGTAGGCTTGTCTCTGTTCACTTTGCTAGTGGGTGGGGTGTAGAACCTATCCTGCATGCTTGTGTCAGGGGTACGATCATCATACGTGTCCTCCACGTCATCAGCAAAGGGAATCTCATCTACGCACTCTGCAAATGACTTCCTCACTTCTTCTCGCCGTGGTTTACTCGGCTCCTTTATCCTCATCACCACTGGGGGGTTGGTTCTCGGAGCAGCTACTGGAGCAGCCACAATTTTCTCCTGATTTTGACTGGTTGGAGTTTTAGCTTTGGCTACAGGTGCCTTCTCCATTTCACGTTCCTCACTGGGTGAAGCTAGCTTCTCCCAAGACACTTGAGACTTCTTCCTCGTGAGAGTTGCTGGCTCCTCATTTGGTGGAGGTGGTGGAGGACTGGAAGGAGGCGTGAGCATGGTAGAATCAGAGTTGTTGATGCTGTCACACGTAGGTGTTTGACTAGTCGTGTAGCTATCATTTAGGCCCAGACCTGAGCTACTGCTTAGATCCTTCCTCTCTGAGCTACTACTCTTGGGTTCTACAGGAGAGATTACCTGACCCTCAACAGTAATATTTAGTCTGTGGATGACAGTGCGGCCTGTGAATGCTGGCTTCTCGGATATGGCCTCCGATATCTGGGGGTTAGACAGTACAGGATCTACAGGAGGGGTTTTAATAACACTCTTCTCTACAACTGTGCTCCTTTCCAGTGGGGTAAGCCCTAAACTCCTCCTAATCTCGGCGCTCTTCAGCCAGAACTCTTCAATAATGTCAGTCTTCTTGGCTGGCGTCTCCATTTTCAAATCTTTTGCATTCAGAGATTCTACGGTTATCCTCTCTGAGGCAGGTTTCATCAGAGGTGTGGAAGTTACAGCAGGGACTGGCTGAGTCCTCACAGGTGAGCCTGAAGAAAGGGGGGAAGAGGGCTCCTGGCACGGTAGGGGCTGAGCACAGATTGGAGATAAGGGGTTGGCCGAAGGTGAGCAGGCACAAGACTCAACCTGGACAGGAGAGTTTGGGGTTACCATATCTGGTAAAGGAGCTGGCTGGAAGCGGATAGGAGATACCAATGTGATAGGAGATACCAAGGTTATAGGAGTTTTTGGAGTCTTGGCTTCTGGTGACGGTAGGACCTCTGGTTTGGCATCATCTGGCAAAAAGGGCTCAGGAAAAAAGCGTGTGTCTGGAGATTTAATCAGCCCTGGAGTCAAAATGTCTTTGATCTAGGGGTAGAGATACAAAGAAACCAATTAAATCATGGGGTAGCCTTGATCACTAAATCAAAGATAAAGACAAAACATAGCCAAATAAAGTTACCACTTCGTCAGGTGTTTTTGGCTTTGGAATCGGAGTGAGAATAACATCTACAATGATTTCCTTTGGACTAATAGGCGCCTGTTCTTTATGCTCTGAGAGAAAAAAGCAAAAGAGCCATAAGTGGTATAAAGTTAAAGAGGTAATACTATACAGGATATACTTTACAGTCCATATTAATATCAATGCACTAATTTACACAAAAATGGCATACTGTTTACACCAAAGCGTACCAATTTTGGAAATTTGTTCTATGCTCTCTGGCTTTCCAGGATCTATAGGAAGAGGCTCAGGAACTTCAACATGTTGCAAGCGAGCTTCAGCTTCTGCATCTGAAGGGATGTCCTCTGGAGCACAGAAGACATATAACTGCTGTCACTTTCAGTGTACACACATTAGATCATCCATAGGCCTAGCAAACACAGCCACCTTTTATCATTAGTTTCACTGTGACAAACCTTCATCCAGCTCAGTGCCAGGCTCGATGTCTGGGCTTCCTGCTTCAGCCTCAGGTTCTTCCTCGTCTTCTACACAAGGCTCTGAGCCACAGGAAAAAAAAAAAAAAAAAAAAAAGACACAGCGGGATGAGGTTATGTGGTTATCAGTGAGACAAAAGTGAAAGTATATCAGCCACTACCTCAAAGACCTGATGAGACACAGTACAGCATATGCAACCATTATATAGATGATAAAGCAAATGTAATGGAAATAAATAAACAGTTAGGCATGCATGACATTTAAATAAAATGTATTCGGGAAAAACAACAACAACAACAACAACAAATAATAATAATTAGCACAAGCGTTTGCACATGCTGATATCCATTTACTCATATGGGCAAATGGATAAAGCTTAGTTTCAGCAGCTAGGCAGCAGGATGATCATGACAATTTAAAAATTAAAATAAAAAAGATTCCCTCCTCCCCATCCACAGACCAGCTATAAGTGGTCACACGGATGTTAGAGCTTCAATATAATCTTAATGTCTACTGTGGGAAAAAAAAATTAAGCTATCAAACCATTTTTTCATTAATTTCTTAATATGGTTTCCAATACAAGAATGACTATTAATGAAATTGCTAGTTTATACAAGGTATGTTTTTTTCAGTGCACGCAAGCTTTACAAATACTTGCAAGATAAAGTCTGCTTTAAAAAAAAAAAAAAAGACAAAATTCTTTTCTGATCAAAAACCCTGCTATGGTAGCCAAGAGCGTCAATATTTACGTCAATAAGCAGCAGAGGATAGATACTGGATAGCAAATTTCCTAGTTAAAAAAAGTCTAATGGTTTCTACATGCAGAGGTAAATGACAGCTTCATCATGCATCCAGTATTCCACCTGAGTGTGAATACATCTGTGACATGCTGTGCACTGCAGCGTGTTTGCGTATAAGGAGAGTTTTAGAGGGAGAGCTGCTGCTTTGGTTTCTGCACTACCTCCAGACATGGAGTCCAGCCAGGCCCTGACAGCCTCGTGCCGCACTGATTTGCGGGAGGGGACTAAAACAATCAAATGAAAAGGTATATGAAAAACACAACACATGAATAACTCAATAAAAGAATGTAAAGTATAACTCGGACAAGGGGGGAAAATTGCACCTATACTGGAGCCTATCAAGGGGAGTGAGATCAAGCAGGATGATGGATACAAAGCATATCGAAATACGATGACATTCATACAATGAAAACAAATGATATGAAAATCAACAAAAAGTAATCCTCCGTAACGCCGTAAAAAGGAATATGAAGAGCGGTGTGGATAACATGAAGGACAAAAAAATGCCACATTCTTTCTCAAACGCATCGCGCACACATACAAAAACATGATTACGGATCCCAGCAGTCAGGCGCTCCTCCAGACTGGGTTACCTGTGCTGGAGATGGGCTGAGTGTTCTGCGTGAGGAGTGAAGAAGGAGAGCCTGAATCTGAGCACTCCTCCTTTTCTACCCTCATCTGAGGAAGCAGAGGGTCCACTGGCTGAAGAGTTTGTTGTATTCGCAGGTTCCTGGCTATTGGGTGTCACGATTTATAATGTCATGTAAGAGGTGTGATAACGGAAAACAAGAGGAGGGGAAAAAGTCACCAAGGACACCGGGGGATGATCAGGTCCAACAAAAAAAGCAGGATCGGAAGGGACAGATGGAAACAATGAAGAGAGAGAGAAAAAAAGGAACAGAAGACTTTAGAGGACATTTTGTAAATAATACAGCTTTAAGAATAGAACAAGCATGCATTAATGCCAATCCCAAGGCTCCAGACTAACATAAAGGGCATGCTTAAAATATGTTCTGGATAATGCATAAATAATAATGCTTCATGAACAAAACGGATGTATTATTCGGTGTCCAGATGTCTTTAAACATATGATCCCTATGTGTTGGCTACTGTAGATCGCAACAATTATAATAAAAAGCATGTTCTGTATTTTTGTAGTCAATATAATCCATATATACACCATATAAATATATACGAGTCAAGATAAACAAACGATACAATAGTTGATGTGGGTAGCATTTCTGACTTTCAGGATTGTTCTTTATACAGTTAGTCTGAAGCCTTGTTATACTGTACGTGGCATACATTTAGACCGAACGGACAAATAATATCACACTCACTCAATTGGCATCCAAACCTCATCCATAATATAGCAATGCTATACTGCCATTGTTTTTGTATATTAGCATGACCTGAACAAGAAAATATCTGGACCTTGGAATTGCATTCATGCATAAATAAAACCCTGAATTGTTAGGCAATAATATCAGCAATTTGATAAGTGCATTACTTGGGTAAATGGAGATTGCTTAGACAGAGCTTAAAAGCCGGACAGAGAAAAAATATTTAATCCTGTACATTTAACATATTCGGTCATTTAAGAAAGAAAAAAAGTACTACACTTCTTAAATCCAACCATAACATGCTGTCAGTATTCATGTGAGAGAAAAACCACTCAGAACCAAAATCAGTTATAATGATGAAACCAGAAGCACGAACAAGGTAAGGTTACATGGTGGGTTTTCTCCAGGCAATGATTTTGTTACCTTTCTGTGTGTGTGCATGTATGTTTTTAAACGCATCCACAGGCAGATATACCTTTAAATGTACCCGTATCCTCTTCATCTTTCAGGTTCTCCAGCCATAGACCTGACTGGAGTTCCCTTTCCCAAGGGTAATACGCCCCCTCTGTTAGCCCACACAGTTACCCCAACACACACACACACACACACACACACACACACACACACACACACACACACACACATACACAGAGAGGTGGACCAAACACATATGGAAAGGGTATCAAAACATTCACCCACACGAACACAGACATAGAGGATTAAGAAGGAAAGGAGAGAGGAGTAAGTGGTGTTTCCACAGCACAGGGTAACAGACACTATGACAGACAGTATGATCAAACCCTTGGACCCAGACGTCTTATTACACTTTCATAGCAACTTGATGGTATTTGGTTTATGAAATCCCAAATCTGCTTATGAAATATGAGAACTGTCTCAATGAAAGCCTCCCACAAGGATGTAAATGTAGAAAACGCGCAGGCTACATCTATAGGGAACAGTACAGGTCTAAAATTGAGTGTTTGAAAAGATAACGGCAAATACGGAGCTGTAATAAGTTTGCTGATCTGAGAAATCATCAGTCACATTCTCAAATATTGGTTTTGTTTTTCTATGACGCACTACATGGCTAAACGCTTATGGATGCCTGATCATGCACGAAGTGAGGTCCTTGAAAACCAGGACATGGTTTGCCAAGGCTGAAGAGGAAGAACTCAAGTGGATTGCACTAGGTCCTGACCTCAATTCAACATCTTTGTGATAAACTGGAGCACGGACTGCACTCCAGGTCTTCTCAGTGCCTGACCTCACGAAAGCGAAATGAGCACAGATCTTCGAAGACGCACTTAAATGTGACATGTCTTCATAAAACATTGTAGGTTATAATAACAGCAAAAGGGGAACAACCTGGAAACTCAATCTGGAATCCTGGATGTTAAAAAAAAAAAAAATACGGGTGTGATGGTCAGGTGTCAAACCTTTGGCTTTATAGAGCTTGTGCAGCTACCGCACATCACTGTCATATGATTTTTGTTGCTACGGCTGTCTTGCCGGTCATACTCACACCCCTAACATAGTCAATCTGCCTAGTCCTTGTGCTGACTTGCAAAACTCTATCTAAACCATAAATCATTTAGACAGCTGCTTCAAACAACATGTCAAACATTTTATTTTTAATTAAATGCATGTATAATATGGCAGCACGGTGGCCTTGTGGTTAGCACTGTCGCCTTGCAACTCCAGGGTCCAGGCTCGATTCCTGGCTAGGTTCGACTCCAGCATGGAGCCTGCATGTTCTCCCCGTGCTTGGCGTGTTTCCTCCGGGGACTCCGGTTTCCTCCAAAGACATGCAGAAATTGCCCGTAGTGTGCATGTGCGTGTGTGTGGCCTGCGATGGATTGGCTTGGCCCACCGTGACCTTCTATACAGGATAAAGCGGTATAGACGATGAGTGAGTGCGTGAATAATATGAAAGTTTCTATCTAATTTTGGCTGTTTATCCTGTTTTAGCTGTTCTAAGAAATTTAGCCTCAGTAACATCTAAAGGCTTTTCCCAGACCACCGTGCATGCATTACATTTTTGCAAAAATCAATAATCTACCTGCACCACACCTTGAAATAAATGTTCAACAACTGTTCTTCGTCTGGATAAACAACAACAATAATAATAATAATACCTTGAGTACTATAATGACAAGGACATACACAGAAAAAAAATATGAAACGAATAGAAAAATGAGAGAAGATTTAACACAAAAACAACACACTCTCACCCTGTTTTTGATTTTCCCCTCAGTCATGCCACTTGCATATTACGGTATCTTGTTTCCCTCCCCAGTTTTTATTTGTCCTTGCAAAATGAACAGCTAGCATTTGTTTCCCCTCAACCAGTACACTCTCCTAAATCATATGCAATCTGGTAATGCATACGCAATATGAAATTACCATCACTTGATTCCTCCTCTTCCTCATCCTCCTCTTCATCCTCTTCCTCTTCATCCTCTTCCTCAATGTCTTCATCCTCTTCCTCAATGTCTCCATCCTTCCCGCTTGCCCCAGCGTCGCTGCTTGCCTTCAGTTTCGCGTGGAGCTCCACAGCTTCCTTCCACGGCACTCCCCCGAGGTCGGAGTTCGCCGGGGGCTCCAGATCCTCACCTTCTTCCTCCATGTCAGATTCTGAGCTACTGCAGTGAGACAAGAGTGTGCATTATCAGTAGACAGCTATTGAGATATCTGGCATGTTTGCAGTGGTGGGTAAAATACATTGTACATCCTGTGCTTGAGTAAATGTAGAGATAAAATATTACTAGTAAAAGGAGTCCTTCCTTTACACTTGTACTGGAGAAAAAGTACTTACCTTAAAATTTACTTATGTATCAAAAGCACTGAGCTTGTATTAGCTCACTGTAGCCTTTAAGTCATGGTGAAATTCTATCTCACCTTTGATCTCAAACATTAAGGAAGTAAAGTTCTTAGTTACCTTCCACCTCTGTATATTTGCTTCTGCTAAAAATAGAAAAATATATATAACCTTATGCTCATAAATGTACACTATATTGCCAAAAGTATTCACTCGCCTGCCTTCACATGCATATGAACTTGAGTAACATCCAATTCTTAATCTATAGGATTTATTATGATGTTGGCCCACCCTTTGCAGCTATAACAGCTTCAACTCTTCTGGGAGGCTTTCCACATGGTTGAGGAGTCTGTTTATGGAAATTTTTGACTATTCTTCTAGAAGCACATTTGTGAGGTCTGGTACTGATGTTGGACCAGAAGACCTGGCTCACAGGCTCCACTCTAATTCATCCCAAAGGTGTTCAATTGGGTTGAGGTGTGGTGTGCAGGCCAGTCAAGATCTTCCCCACCAAACTTGCTCATCCATGTCTTTATGGACCTTGCTTTGTGCACTGGTGCGCAGTCATGTTGGAACAGGAAGAGGCCATCCCCAAACTGTTCCCACAAAGGGGGAGCATTAAATTGTCCAAAATGTCTTGGTGTGCTGAAGCATTAAGAGTTCTGTTCACTGGAACTAAGAGCTCCTGAAACTCAACCCCACATCATAATCCCTCTCCACCAGACTTTACACTTGGCACAATGCTTTCCTGGAAACCGCCAAACCCAGACTCGTCCATCGGATTGCCAAAAAGATGATGCGGCTCTCCAGAGAGCACGTCTCCACTGCTCTAGAGTCCAGTGGCGGCGTGCTTTACATCACTGCATCCGATGCTTTGAATTGCACTTGGTGATGTACGTAAGGCTTGGATGCAGCTCTTCGGTCATGGAAACCCATTCCATGAAGCTCTCTACACACTGTTCTTGAGCTAATCTGAAGCCCAGATGAAGTTTGGAGGTCTGTAGCGATTTACTCTGCAGAAAGTTGGCGACCTCTGTGCACTACTATTGATTTTTCAGCATTTGCTGACCCCATTCTTCATACTTGGCCTACCACTTGGTGGCTGTCGTTCCCGATCACTTTCACTTTGTTATAATATCACTCGCACAGTTGAATGTGGAATATCTAATAGCAAGGAAACTTCAGGACTGACTTTACTGTAGCTGTGGCCCAGAGCTGAGCAAACAAAGGACTAAATAGTATTAAGTTCTGGACAAGAATGCAGTTATAATTATTATCCATTTTGTGATCAAGTTGGTCTCTGACTTCCTGAAGTTGTTAAAGAAATTGTTGTTAAAGAATGATATTAAATGGTAGCCTTCGGTACTCACCTGGAGCCCTCGTCCACGTCCGTGCCTTTATCCAGCACACTGCTGAGGTTGTGCTCGGCCAACGTCTCCTCGGGCACCTCCTCAAGCTCCTCCTCTCTCTGCATGGACAGCCGGTAGTTCTCCAGCTCAATGCGCTCTGGAGTGCCTTTAAGACGTTTTGCCACACTGGGCTCGGCCACACCGTTCAGCTCGGGCACTGCAGAGGACAGAGAGGGAGAGGAAGTGATGCTGTTTTATTCAGACATTAGACCTGGGGGGCACGGGGGTCCTGGAGATTGGGAATTCCAGTTTTTCATATACAGGACAGGCTTACCTCTTCACTTTTCTTCAAGATTCTGAGATAAATCATGTCTACCCAGGATATTACCACACGTTTAAATAATATCTTTCTGCTAAAGTTGGAGATATGTTCATTCTGATATGTTTTACTTGTTTACCAAGGGTGGGGATGTTGTAAACAACATCTTTAAAAATCAGCAGTTAATTAAAATATTTAAAGCATTTATGTACAGAGTTCATTTACTAGAAGAAGACAAACACAAACTCGGTATTTAAAAATGTATTGTATGTGATTTATTAGCCTACACCATTTAATAGCATGTATTATATTAATAATACTATTAACTATATTACATCTTCATGAATACAATATATCAGCTACCTTGCCTTTTTCCCATCCTACAAAGCAATGGTTTAATGTTTTTTGTTTTTTTTCTTTTCACTTTAAAAGCATGGTTATGATGAATAAAAGGACGATACCCCTGCTCTATGGGGTCAATGATGCAGATAATATATCTGACCCTTAATTATAAATGTACATAATTAATTATATGAGTAATAATAATTATGCAGAAAAAAATCTAAAAGCAAGGGGAATGTGCTGGTGAACGAGCATGGTTTGGTGCAGCATGATCAATGAACATAATGAACTTGTTTCATTAACACTTAAACCGACATATATTTGAAATCAGTTATCTGTATTTATTATAGCAGTGGACCCAAGTGACCTACAGTAGGACTAACAGACTATATGTTTTCAAAATCTGGAATGTAAGAACCGATAGTGTGTGTGTGTGTTTTTTTTTTAATACTCCGTGTAAATGTGTAGTGCGTAAGGCACTCTAAAGAACTCTAATGCACTTACCTACTTTGCGTCATTTATATGTAAAATAATCAATCCAAAATCAACCACCGATAGACTAACTATTTCAAATCATCACAACAACCAAAATATTACATTTTTTACTTATTTGATAGAATTTATAAAAGTATATTTTTGTTTGTTTCTGTTCAGTAAAATTCCAGTCCTACAAAATATGGAAAAAGAAACTATGGAGTAAGAATGAAGAAAGGGCTCAAAAACACAAACACACCAAGAAAAAGACCAAAAAGCATGATAAGCTGTGGTTAGAGGTAAAAAGCACACATGGATGCAAGTGCAAGCTCAGCAATCAGCTGCTCTTATAGGACTGGGGAAAGGTAAAGCTTACAGAGAGATTCAATCACAGACACACCAGTACAAGCACTACATCACACATCATCAGTAGTAAGTACAGGTACAGAACCACAGGCACTAATCAGGCAGGCACTAGAAAGAAAGATGTTGAAAGAAGAAATGCTTCAGCAACAGAAAGGTTAAACAATTGCTGCATAAAATAATACACTGCCTGGCCAAAATAAAAGAAAAAAATCCTTCGTGAAAATGATTTCTCATACTTCCGGAACTAGACTTTCACAATATTTCTCCAGGAATGTGCCAGTGCCATTAGAGGAGATAAAAAGTCCATTGACTGGATATCCTGGACATTCAGACCATCAGCTGATTTTAGTGCCAGATAATGTTGCTGATCCTACATCTGACCAACTAAAGCAAACGCAGATCATAACACTGCCTCCAGAGGCTTGCACAGTGGCCACTACTGTATACATGATAGGTGTATCATGTATACAGTATCACTCCGAATGGTGCAGTGGTAAAGTGCTTGCCTTATCATCCGGGGATCGCGAGTTCAAGGCTGTAACCTGTCACAGCCGGAGGTCTAGAGAGAGCTGATTGGCCGAGCTCTCTCAGAGGGGAGGGTTGAGAGGTACTAATAGCTCCCACAGTAATCATGACCCTACCCCCAACGATGCATGAGCGAGCAGTTCGGTCCTAGTACTAGCCTTAAGGTCGGAGCCCCCTAGTGACAGGGAGGGAGGAATTGGACACGGCTAAATTAGGGAGAAAATCGAAAAAAAAAAAGAAAAAGAAAAAGATCTGAACCAGATCAGATCTTCCTAACAAACTGATTTTTTTTTTTTTCAATTAGTCTCATTAACAAGCGGTTTTCTTAGGGTCACACAGACGTTTAGGCCTAATCCTTGCACTGCATAGGTAAATATTATGTTTCTTATTTTTGGATTTTTATAGTTGTTGTTTACTGCAACTTCACAGAGTGAAGACGTTTACTCCACCCACATTTCTTCCACAAGTTCACTAAGATGATGCAGCCTTATACACCAATTTTAATAATGTTTGAATGTTTTTAACCTGACTCCAGTAACTTTATTGCCATGTCTTCTCTGCTTGATGCAGGTGGACAATTGGTCTCTTCTGAAACAAGGACTTTTTCTTGGCCAGACAGTGTCTTTAAATTGCATAAAGAGATTGTGCATGCAAAAACAAAGTTGTTCAAAAAGGTCTTAACAGACAATATACACTGATAATTAATTGAATCTATCTTCTATTCTTTTAACTACCATTGGTGTGCTATAATGCCTTAATGTAAATAAAATGCTCATTGGAAAATGATATTAAATGGTAGTTTTAATATGCATCATTCACATGGAAATGTGAATGTAGTAAAACTTTAGAATATATCATCATTATATTTAAAGAAATTAGTTGTAAATCACACTAAAGGTACAAAAGGGTGTACCCTAGTGACAGGCAACAGTACAATTTAGCAATGTCGAAATCTAAATTACACACACAAAGGACTGAATTAAACCTAAATACAGAAAGTGAATCTTCAGAATACACACACTGCAATAAGCTAATGATGTCCGTAGTGTTAATATTATAAGGATGCATGTTAGAAGATACTGAGCAGCAGGTTGAGAGTGAGACAGGAGAAAAGGTAGAGGCAATAAGTGAAGAGGAAGGCTAAGGGACAGTGTGCCATCTGGTGGCCAGTCCAGGAAATGGTGCGGCGTAGTGAGCGCATGGAGCCCCCCACCCTTGGAAAGTGGCGCAGGGCAGCAGCAAGAGAGGAAAGGTGGGTACCTGAGGGCCCACGCTCCACCGGGCATGGAGCCCCAGGGGCATCCACACTAGCTGCAGGTATCACTGGTGACTGGGATTCCTGAGGGAACAGATAAAACAAGGACACAGGGCAGAATTAAACACAGAAAACAAAATACTGAATATATACTGATTGATTCAGGCATCAATTTAAAGAGCCATGCGTTCGAACAATGATTTAATAAAACTTTGACACAATAATGAGGCACAAAACAGACAATTCGACTCCTAACCATTTTAACAGAAAATTTAGTTTCCCGTTAAGTGTGACAGGGTGGCACAGCGGGCATGGTGCTTCCTGAAAGCTCCAGGTCAGCTCCATGGCGTTCTTCAATGGACTCGTGTCCCATCCAAGATAAATTCCGACCTCCAGTGATAAATAAATGCTTATGACAAATTAAAAGTCTCCCTCTTCATGAAGCCATTGACTGCATGCTTCACTAAACACAACACAGCTGGTGCTCTCATTTGCATGCTGTTAAAAGTTAAGATGGGTGATTAAATGAAACGATGTCAAACATTATTATTCATCAGTTCTGGTCCACTGTCCGGGCCACTAAAATCAGTGGTATTGCCATTCCCATCACTGCTAGTAAACCAGCCAACATCTGCTATAAGTACAGTTGCAATATCGGAATTTTAATTCATATAGAGAAATTATGAGCAATTTATTTAACTGGATATAATCAGAACAAAAGATACAACATCCCCAACTCACTCACTCTCACAACATACTCCTATTCTGTACACGGTCACAGGAGGCTGGAGCCTATCCCGAGGGACTCGGGCAGGACATGAGGCAGGATACATCCTGAATGGGGTGCCAATACGCACACACACACGCTGGGGAATTTGGAAACATCAGTAAGCCTAATCAATCTGCAGGTGTTTGGAATGTGGGTGAAAACCAGACGACGGGGAGAACATGCAAACTCAGCACACACAGAACGAAGGCGGGCATCGAACCCACAACGCTGGATGTGTGAGGTTACAGTGCTAACCATTACATCACCGTGCCACCCAAGATCATTTCAAACTCATCCTGCTGGCCAGATCAAAATCTCCCAGTTTCCCAGTCGTCATCCTCTAGTAATTAGAGGATCTAATCTGGCTGTTGAACTTTCTATGAAAGTGTTTTTACACTTTTTACTTTTGATTGAGCTAGATTAACAAATATGACCCAAAGCATCATCCATCTTAGAAAAAAATCATCTTGAAAGAGAAGGAAATCACAGCTCAGGGTAGATTATAATACATTCTCGTGAGTGTAATGAAGCATCTCAAAGCATTAAAACTGCACGTTTATGGTACCTTCGGCTGAAGAGAAGCAGCTTGAGGAGCAGGTCTCTTCCGCTGAGCTTGTCCAGACAACCGGTAACAGTAATGCGGCTTACAGTAAAACTTTCCTACGACACACACACACACAAAAAAAAAAACAGAGAGGGAGAGAGATATTCAGTGCATGTACAGCATTTTGAGCAAACGTCCTAAAGCGCAATATACTGTACTTCTTTTGAAGTACAAATTGAGTAAACTTTATATCTATTTTCTGATGCATTTGCTCCTTTCTCTACAAGATTTCTAAACAGCGTGGTCTGAAGGAGGAGTTAAAGCGGAAAAATCAGAACTCTGTCCGAGGAAACAAAACATCACTGTGTTCGAAGACAAAGGATGCCACATAGTGAAAGAATGAACAGAATGAGGAAATGAATTATTGAGAGCATGATAACGGTGTACATGATGATGATTCACACACATGAAGAGGACTGGAACAGTTTCAATGACCGCTTTCATTTAAAGGCTAAATGCATGACATCTTCCATAAGGATGATTAAAGATTTTTTTTTTGGAGAGCTATTATAATTATATATTTTATATACGGTGGTGTAGTGGTTAACACTGTCGCCTTGCACCTCCAGAGTCTGGGTTCAATTCCTGTCTCTGTGTGCATGGAGTTTGCATGTTCTCCCCGTGCTTGGTGGGTTTCCTCCGGATACTCCGGTTTCCTCCAACAGTCCAAAGACATGCAGATTAAGCTCACTGCCGTTCCCCAAATTGGCTGGAGTGTGTGAATGAGTGTGTGAGTGTGTGTGTGAGTGTGTGTATGTGTGTGCCCTGCGATGGATTGGCACCCTGTCCAGGGTGTACCCCGCCTTGTGCCCCAAGTCTCCTGGGATAGGCTCCAGGCCCCCCGTGACCCTGAATACAGGATTAAGCGGTATAGAAGATGAGCGAGTGAGTGTTGCCAAATTACTGCTGCATTTAAAAAAAAAAAAATCTCCGTGTTGTCCTGTTTCACGTCAAGCTTCCCCCAAAATGTTTTGTTCCCCTTGCTTGGTGCTATGCATAACCTCATTGCTGTCACCGTAATTTACATAGGATTGTACAGAACTACACATATTAGACACGTGATCGTACCATCCTCCACGTCGAAGGCGTAGGACGACAGTCTCAGCGTTGTGCCGCAATAGTCGCACTTAAAGCATGTGCGGTGAAAGAACTTGCCCTCCGCGCTCAGTCTCTCCATCACGTAGACGCGCTTCCGGCAGAAGAAGCATACGTCGCTGCCTCCGATGTTCTGAGGAAACTCTTTCCGTAAGGAACCCTGCAGGAAACACATACACACGTATGTTACACGCGTATATCTAAAGCGAAGCTGATGGCAGATCAGTGCTCCAGTTCAACAGTGAAACAGAACACGCTTAGGAGATTTGAAAAATAAAAACGTATTAAAAGAATAAAGTGGAAGGTGGAATTTCTAAATACGTCACCATGACTGTAGAAAGAGCATAGTTAGTAAAGGGGACATTCATATTACAGGACACAGTTAATCACAATTCCTATTTTTCCAAAGCCGGGTGCGTTCACATTGTGCTACACGACATCAGTGCATCCCCCATACTGTAATTCTTACCAAGTCCCTCTTATCAAGACGGCTCCGGCACTCCTCCTGAGGCTGAAGCTGACTGGCTATTTGCTTAGCCAATGAGCTCACACCGCCTGTATACATCTTTATATATTGCTAAAATGGAATACATATAAAAAGAGAAACGGAGAATGTGAAAGAAAAGAAAAATTTGCATGGTGAAAGAGTAGAAAGCTTGCAGCCAGAAAATGAAGAGGAAGAAAAAAAAAGTTGCTGTGTAAGTTCAACTCCTAAAGGCAATACAGGTTATCAATAAATTAATTGATTGATCAGCTGTGTAGATACACTGTGCAACAACAACAACAACAAAAAAACATGCCAACTCTTAAAGCTCTTGTCTGTGGCAAATCTCACACACAGAACACTCATCAATGCTTAAACATCAGCAACAGACCAGTGCTGTACATCTCACCACTCTCAGCTTCCAAAGAAGACTTCATGGTTGTACAGTATTCATGTGCAGGACACACCAACGCCATATTCTACAGTATATGTAATGAGGTTAGTCTACTACTGTAGATTCCCGAATCTCACAATGCGGTCAGTGAATAAAGCTGTGCACAGGCGGATTTTTCTGTGAACTTGTGTGTGCACGCGTGTGAGCAGGTTAATGACAGAAAGCCATAGCCGCTCGAGCAGCAGGCTACCTGCCGGGTCAGGGAGACTGAGGTGTGCTCAGGATGAGCGGACATCTCCTGCTTTCTGTGCCACTGCTCGATAAGAAAGCGCGAGGGCTTTTTCTTAGGCTACACAGCACAGAGAGAGAGAGAGAGAGAGAGAGAGAGTGAGGAGGAAGTGTTAAATAACAATGGAACATGGGAAAAGTCAAACATAAGGGAAAAAAAAGCCTGTTCTATAATTCACTGCATGCTTTTTTTATAAGCAGGATATTCCAGCATCTAGTGATTATTAACTGTTGCATTATTGAGCGCCATTCGAAATACAGCACAGAGAGGTCACCTTAGGTCTAGCAGCCTTGTCTTTGAACAGAGAGCCTAACCTCTCAGCTCGCTCCTGGATGCTAGGGATGTGTACTGGCACTGGATCATCAGAGTGCAATCGCAAACTCTGTGTCTCCTGTAGAAAAGATGCATGCATGTCATCACCACGTGAACAACTCTGTGCTGGCAAATAGCTCTATAGCTAGCAAAGTTAATCGAAAGAAATCCAAGGGTTAGAGGAGCACGCCAGATATGGGGTTCATGCACTGCAGGCATGCTATACCTCCTGCCGAGGATCAGCGGAGCAGGACGGCTGCTCGGGACGTAACCCGTGGCTCAAAAGCCACTGTTGGAGAAAGAAGCGTGATGGCTTTTTCATCGGCTCCAGTGGAAGAGGAGAGGAGAAAAACATGAGAGACAGCAGGAAGAAGAAAGCCGATTGGTGCTTTGGAGTAGAACTCAAGCAGGGTTTTAAAACACACCTCCCATCTCTACCAGAAGATCTGGCCTCTTGGTTATTGACGGTGCCTCTCTGATGCCAACAAATCATAATACAATAACCTGGAAATCTATTTTTTCCCCCAGCATGAGCGAGACAGAGAGCTCCCGTGCATACAGATTCGTCTTGTGTTATATTGCATATGATTTGCAGGCATCAGGAAAGTATTGTGCCACCAAATCGCAGGAGGCTCACGGATCTTCTGAGAAAGGTGAGACATCTGAAAAGCATGGTTGAGGCTTCTCATGAGCATTTAGGGGAAAATTGGAAAAATAAGGTTGAATGGAGAACTCTGACTTTAGGCAAACCCTTAATAATTTTGTGGAGAAACCTACATCTGAGGTGTACTCTATATGTTTAACTGAAAAAAAAAACATAAATATGCCAAGATTTATTAAGTTTTATTTATTTATTTTTTTTTTACAAAATGCCCACTTCCGATTTGAGCCTGGAATGTTTTCATTACTTTAAAAGAGCATCGTGGCTAGCACTGTGGCCTCACATCTCGAGGGTCTAAAATATACTCGTTTTTAATTACATATACAAACATGCATGGAGGCTGCATTGCGTATCCATTGCATTCGTTTCGTGTGTAGCTTGTGCAGGCCTTTAGAAACTACAGTGACATTTTCACAGGACGCAATATGCATATAAATGGCAGTCAGGATGCATGTCAGAAATGGAGAAGTTGTCCACTGCACAGTGACAAATATGCACGTCAGAAAAGTTTCTAATGGAATAATAATGAAATAACTAAGCTCTTTCTAAGTTTCTAAGTGTCCTCAAAACTATTGAATACTGCCCCCTACTGGAATTTTTCAGTAGCACGTATGTGTAAACAAGCATGCTGACGATGTCGCCGACTGACTATGCAAACACACGGTTTAACCACACAGTTTCTTTGCACATCAAGGAAGTTGAAGTCCTTCCCACTGATCAAAAAGCATTCTTTACTATGCAAAGAATGTGAAACTCGTTCATATTGCTCTACCTCGGGTTTGTCAAGCTTGTTGGACTGCCCAGTAAACTTAGCGGCTAACGTCTCGGCTCTCTCTTGAATGTTATCGACATGGACGGGTGCCACAGACTTGAACTCACGCTCCTGTAGAGAAAGCAAGTGTGTGTGTGTGCGCTGAGAATATTCATCTAGACATTACACAGGACTCCAGTCAAGTAAACAAACAGACAGATACCAGACTAATCAGTTATCAACGGTCATGCTCGGCAACCAAAAAAAAGAAGATAAAACTGAGGCTCAATTCTGTTAGTCATGCCATATTTATCATCTGCATTTGTATATATAACCATCATACACACATTACTCATCTCTCATGGAAGCTCTCACTGAATTTAGTTTCAGACTGCATCCATTTACATGCTCATTATGCACATTCTTTAATCGAATTGTCAGAATAACTGTTGCGTGCAAATATGATAATTAAATATACCATATATCTCAAATATATCTTCTATAATATAATATCTTTTTATCTAACAAATAAGGTGCCAGAGGATATAATAATTAATATTATGAACCAGTTTCTATAGTTGTTTAAAGAGGTATAAATTTTAATCATTCAGATATGATGCAGGGGATTATATAGAAAAAAATTAATGTATTTGACTTGAACACACCTAGTAAATACATCTGACTACAATAGATATTTTTATTTGCCTTACATGTGTTTTTGCAGTGTAGTAATGTCAAGTGCCAGTGTGAGCTAAAACACAACCACTACATACTGTACCACATCTTATTTAAAGAACTGAACTATGGTTCTCTCAGACAAAGAATAAGACCCTCCATTTTTTTTTCTCTGAGTCCATTTGGAGCTGGCATGCCAGTGCCCCAAAGATACCGTTAACTCCCAAATCAAATATACAAGCAATTCCAAAGCAGTATATCAAATGAACAAAACCATGCCCTAATCTAGTTTACCCTGGAAGAGAATGTTAGATCCTCCTGTGTTTCATCATCATCATCATCATCATCATCACTGTCATGTTCATCTATCACCAGTCTGAGAGCATTCTTCTGATGATACAAACATCAAGTCCAGTTTATTAACACTTTATAACCTGTCTGTTGATGTATATCTCATAATCAAACTTGAACTGGTTACATTACACTCCAGGTCCATGCATGAAACTGCTCTCTAACAGTGTTAACAACATAAAGTTGAAGATATTTATTTTGGAAGTCTGTAATGCACACACTGTATTAATATTATTATTAAATGAACCTGATTTGGAAGATGAAAATTGTAAAAAGAAAAAAAAAGTGCATTAGGGTTAAAAGATAAACACCACAGATCAATAGCTCGAAAATATGTTTTAATCTGGAATGCTTAATAAATAACACTGCAAAAACTTTAGGCGAAGACCTGTTAAGGATTCTAGCATGAGACGGAGCGAGAAGAGGTTAGTTGAAGAAATGCGGAAAGGGAAGGGAAGGGAAGGGAAGAGAGCTGAGCGTAGTGCCGAGTACATGGTACGTAGCGTCACCTGTGCGTGTGGAGAGAGCGATGGAGAGGAAGATGATGGAGGAGGAGGAGGAGGAGGATAGAGCAGAATGGTTTTCTTAGGGCAGCTCCGCAGGCCATCGCTGCTCCTGCTAGCCTTCAGAGAGACAGGAGAGGAACCAAACGTGCCACGTCACTCTCAAACCTCATGTTCACATTTGAGCTAATTTACACTTGTATAAAAATACAGTTATGAATATTTCACTGTCTGGCAAGGTTTGTTGTCATAATCGTGATCCATGAATGAGAGTAACACAATACACAATAAACATGAACAAATTTCTTTTTTTTTTATAAATGTGTCCACAATCTACCAGGGAAGCACAGAATCTAATAACTGAAATAATCATCAAACATTCCACATGTTGATATTACCTTTATATCAAGAAGTCTTTTTACTGTTCAATAAATAAAAATACTAATGAGAGCAAGCGAGAAGGCTTTATGGCTCTATTAGGGTATTAGACTGAGGAAACACAATAGCACAATAGCTA
Organism: Clarias batrachus; assembly: GCA_003987875.1. Lineage (NCBI taxonomy): Eukaryota > Metazoa > Chordata > Actinopteri > Siluriformes > Clariidae > Clarias > Clarias batrachus. The sequence goes on along the minus strand of QMIH01000022.1, from coordinate 1,036,511 downwards.
TAAATCTGAGCTCAGTCTAGTTACAGAACCTGTACAGGATATCACTTTACACGTTATTGCTTTTAATAAGGTTTGACACAAACAGAGCACGCCAAAAAAACAAACTATATTTATTTATTTAAAATGATTCTAGATGCATGTCTAGAACATTCTGCATATTTCTGGCTAAACTGTATTGATTAAGTCTAGTCAGTTTAGTCAGTCATCTTAAAAACAGGCACTTAGGCATTACTTTATGTTACCATTAGTTATGAATGTTCTTTTCAGTGGTGCATAATTAAAAATCTACTTTGATATAGAGTATTGTGCCGAAGTCTTAAGACCCTTATTGAACCCATCATTTATTTGATTATATTAAGTAAAAGAAATAGAAACTAATGTTTTCCGGAGCAGGTGTGCCTAAAGATACAACTGGTAATGTGTCAACCTCATCAGCAGCCTCATTTCCCCTCTCGTCTATCCCACTGGTTACTCAGCGTCACCAGTATACTAATCACCGACCTGATCATCTGCATCTGTTTCTCACTGGTTCAAGTTGGATCTTCTTTTTTTTTTTACTTGAATGATTTATAGGTCACAATGTGGCTTCACTGCTCATATACAAGGACTGGACTAAAATGAGCATAAAGCATGTCCTGTTAGAAGAAAATAATTATTTTAGCATTTCTGCAGTTTGAGGCTCTCTCCAATGCTCAGCTATGTTTTTACTATTTATTAAAGAAAGCACATCATACTTTCATCAATTCATAGTTTAAGTTTATGTTGCCAACCATTAACCAAGTCAGTTCCTGTTATGTCAGTTCCAGTTTGTCATGCTACTGAGAAACCACCTAGCTGTCCTTCCGTTAGACTTTCTTTATGCATGTACTGAAACTTGAGACCCCTTCCAAAATGTTCGACCTTGCAAAAAAATGTATGAATCATTATTAACACAAAGAAACCCTTTACACACTGTTACTATAGACACAGACAGAATAATATACCAGAGACTTATTTATGTCGTACTAACGGATATCCATGTTGAGTCTGGTTTGAGTTAAGGTTTCTTCCTATTGTCATCTCAGGGAATTTCCCTTGCCATTGTCAGTCTCGGCTTGCTCATCAAGGATAACCTAATAGTTATAGTCTAATTTGTGTACATTTTCAAATTTATTTATTTATTTTAATTCTGTTAATCACCATAGTCTGACCAATCAGAACTGAGATTTCAGTAATGCTGTACAGTAGCATGAATTTGTTTGTCAAAATTTACTTCAAATGTACCGAATACCGTGGATACTGAATATGTCAGATGAAGAATCAGGAAGATCCAACATCTTAAATTCATTCCTTTTCATAACTTTCAGTCATGACTTGGTTCATCGCCATATTGAAATTCCAAATACTGCATCTAGGTTAGTCTACATCTATAGATCAGTCTAGATCTACAGAAAGACAACTATGGGTCTAGAGCAGGATATATCCTAAGAAATATCCCTTTTTCTATGGCCATACCTGTTGCTCTGTCTTAGGCTGAATCTGACACTTCAAAATTTCTGTAAAGCAGAAACTCATTTGTTCTTGCAACTGAGTTCGCTTCTGAAGATGTACAAAGAGACAAACGTAAAAAAAAAAAATTAAAAAAAGAAGGAAAAGAAAAAATACTGTTTAAATAGGATTTCCAATAACTGCTGAAAGCAAGGGATCAAGAGCATCATCACAGGTCTGATGAGTTAATAACCAACATACAAGATTTAATTAAGTCATGCTAAACTAGCCAAACAAACAATACAAGCTGACAGCTATAGCGAGACATGGAACATGAAAGGCAGTGTCGGGGCCTACGCACGCTCTTTACCTTTCTCCATGCAGGAAGCGGCTCTTTCAGAGTGATGGATGGCAGGCAGGGGGGCAGCACAAACCCCAGCTCAGGCTCAGTGTCATTCTACAAACCCATTGGAGCGGAAAATGACAGGTGGTGTGACCAAATGTGTGCCACCGTCACAATTCATAAAAAGAAGCAGAAAACAGAGAAAAACAAACAAAGCCAAAGATAAGAAAGGAGACACATGCAAAATGGCAGAGAAAATAAACGTAGAGAAATGATTTTTCCTCCTCTCCAGATGTTAGACATACCTGAAGAATGTCATGCAGTAACAAAAGCGCATAGAGAAAATAAATCACCATTCAGGAAGTGATGCATAAGCAAAGAATCTCGAGCACGCTTAGCAGAAGAGTAAGCCAAAAGAAATAGATTGAAATAAATGATTTAGAGGATTATTTTCTGTTTAAAGAAATGTATGAACTGTACCAAGGCAGATGTCTGCGAAAACTAGCCGTCGTAAATCATTCCATGAAAGCCAGTGAAGGAACAGATTGCTTTAAAATAGAGTTTAATATAAAAGCGAAGTTAAATTATAATCAGAATTAAGGATAGAGGTGGTCTAGTTTTTGTACTCGCTGCAACATTATCGAATAAATGTATCACATCATAGTTTCAAGGATTACAACAGCAGATAATTATTACTATTATTATTACTATTATTATTATTATTATTTGGTTTATTGTCAGGCCAGGAATATTAATTTCAGAGCACCGCTGTGAACCTACTGTACAGTCCAGAAGATATTGGTGTCAACAAACAGCAGTGAGCTGAACAGCGTCATGATCCCCCACAAAGAGGGTTCAGGCAGCTATAAAAAGCAGGCACACCTTTAGTAATGCCACACATTCCTGCTGGCTGCTCCGTCATGGTGGATCACACACACACTCAATAAAAGCTCAACAGAGATTTAAGTACAGTAGGTCATGTTCTTAACCTTCTTCCTAGCCTTCACATCTCACCAATCACAGCAACAAGCAAAAGCTGTTTAAAAATTCTTTTTTCCAAAAAAGCAATCAAACTGTTATTTTCAGTCTACAAAATATTAATCACTTATTTCATTTGATTCTGAAATAAAACCTTGTATTATCAAGTCAATCACTGTCTTAAAAAGAGAGTTACCCCATTACACATAAGTAAATACAATCTTCATTAAACCATCATCCAGACTCTGGCCTACCTGTCTTTTAAGTCCTGTTGACTGTACCGGCGCATTCTCCTCAAACTTGGCCAGCAGCTGAGTGGCCATGGACTTCACCTTGTTGTTGTTTGCAGCTGCAGTGGCATCGACTCGACGCTCCGCCAGAGCCGTGGCTACAAAAGGTCGTTCATCATGGCCTGGCCGCTGAGGTTCCTCCTTATCCACAATAAACAATCATTAGAAACTGAATTTAAACAATCCATCAACCTTTATCATGAATTCTTTGCCAGAGGTATACACTTACATCTTCAGATTGGCCTGTCTGACTCGTCTTCCTCCTCTTCCCCAATCCGTCAAGCTCCTTCTCCTTCTTATCCTGCTAACGAGTGAAGCCGTGCTTTAGATTAAAGAGATTATGTGTGCATACATATGGTCATTTAATATTTCCACTGTTGTCTTCCTGACACAGTGAAGGCAGTCCAGGAGTGCAGTACCTTGGGGTTGCGTTTCCTCGAGATGTTGATGCTCTGACCCAGTTTGCTGAGGAAGGAGATGGGAGACTTGGTGCTGGCGATCAAAGCGGCCTTTTCCTCTGGACTCAGGTTCTGGTTGTCTAAAACAAAGCAAAAACTTTCTAAAAGATGTACAAACAAATGAAATGCGGCAAATACATCTAATTTATCCCAAATTGGTGGTCAAGACAAACAATTATATATACTGAACAAAGGTTGGGGATCAATTTTTTCAATCAATGAATGTAAGTTCTTTTAGATCTTAATCGTTTATTATTTTACTGTTACATTTAATTTTGTGCAATATTTGCATAATAATGAATTCCTGTTATCACTCAGGTTGCATCAGTTATAAACATTTATTTCAATACCAGCCATTTTTATTTTCTCTTTCACTAATCATAAAGATGCAAACAATTTTTAAAACTCTTCTGTATACTATGTATTATGGTAAATTCACATTAGCAAACCACTACTCACCACCAGGGGGCACAGTGTCCTTGAACATCTCGTAGAACTGACTGAGGTACATGACCATTGAGAGCTTGTCAGGCTCCACTACCACAGACATCTCCTTCCCAGTCATAATGGGCGAAATCCCAAATTCTCTCTCAGCCACGTCAAAAGCCAACTGGTTATTCTTCTCCACGTCCTTCTCCTCCAGCGAGTCAAAATCACTACAGATCACGCAAACAAACACAAGGTGAAGATTAGATCTAGAACATGTTTACAGATAAATTTGTACCCGAGAGTCTAAAGCCAGACACTATTGAAAAAATAAATATTAACAAAAAGAAACAACAATTAAACATTTTAGGTATTGAAGAGACCGGAGAACAATTCATAATCTACAAACTGTTCTCTTAATGCACCTCGTATAATGCTGTAGGGGCTAATAAACAAATAAAAAGCACAATGCTGGGTATTTAGTCTAATGGACAGGAAAATATGACTGTGTGGTCTTAAAGGTAATGGTCAATCAACTGAAAGGGTGATCTGTACATAAGAAGCTATTAGAAGCCACTCTGCTTTAACAAATGGACCAAATAAGATGGCCCGGAAGGAAAACGGGAGTCATTCCCAAATCCCAAATGTAATTTAGTTTGTGAGTCAGTGCTCTCAACACATACATCATATTTAACTAGCTTTTACAATATGCCAGGCAGATCGAATACAAGCTGTCCTAATCTTCTTTGCCAGTGAATAATTAGCTCAATGAAATTTGAATTTAGTTTAAACATGGTAAGGAAAATACATCATACACAATAAAAATGGTGTTACAGTAGCTAACCAGGACACAGGGAACTTGAGCATAAAAGCTAGTTAATGGCTAGCTAGTCAGGTAACTAGCATGTAGCTGTTCATATAAACTGTAAAAACACAGCAACTGTGGAGACAAATAAAATTTGTTGAGAATACCTCAGATGTGTAAGAAAAAAAATATATAATAATAATAATAATAATTAATTCTGACTAAAACTACAATGTAAACACGCTCAGCAGTGTTTGCTAACTGCTTCTCCACAGATGCTAGCCTACTGACAAATAAAAACATTGTGCCACAAATCACAAACTACAAGCCAACAAAAGAAAAACGAGAAAAAAAAAAGTTGTAAAACAAGATGTAACATTTCATATAAATTACTAAGAACTTTCTTTTAATCACTGTGATGTCGTTCTTCATTACACTGAGTTTCATGTTAGTTCCACATATCAGTCACATACAATACAATTGCCATGTCTTTTTCTAATGATAAAACCATGCTTCTGTATGATATTCATGTATATTCTATACTACAAAACAAGTCTGTTGTCCACAGTGTTGTCTTTGTTTGTTTACTTGGAAGGCAAGTTGATTATATCCATTGTCAAGAAATTGTAAAGAATTAAAATATTATGACGAGTAAAGATTTAGTGAACTAGAAGGCAGATGTTCAAACTGAGTTCTGTTCAGATAGAAAAAAAATCTAATACTGAGAATATCTAATATTTACTGCTGGGATTGTAATAAAAATCTCTATTATTGATTTTAACTATTATTACTGTACATAACGATGGTTTGGTAATTTCCTATCGACGAATTCCCCCAATAGTATGAAATTTAAATATGTGAAGATACGTCTAGGGTGCAAATTGTGAGCTAATACAAGCCCTGTACTTTAGATACTTGAAGGTTAGTACTTATGACCCTTTCTCAAGCACACAAGTAAATGGAGGACCTCTATTATACTTGAGTGATATTTACACTAGACAATCTCTACTTTCTTTCAAGTACAATGATTTATATACAGTACAAGTAAAGATTTGCCCTCCTGCACTTGAACTCAAACTCTGGTTGTTGGCTCCCTTCACTCTTGAAATTAAAAAGGCTTCAAAACAAACCCTACAGCACATGTTAATTAAATATTTAATCATTCAAATACTTAACAACAATTAATTTTTATTAATAGTTAATCATTAACATCCATAATGGGGACCATGACCCTATTTTAGTTCTTCATTTGATGCTATAACCTCCAAATACAAATATAAACATATTATATGACATTCATATAGTTCTAACTGTGTACTTGTTAACGTAAATGTTGTGCATCCCATATTATACGCGCTATACACTACAATAGATAATATAGCAAAACTGGTCCTCTCCTGACAAAGATCTTTATCTCCCTCCCAGAAAGAAGGGTTGTTCAAGAGGACAGAGCACTCACATGAGGTCTGGCCTGTAGCGATGGATAAGGGCACATAAAGCCAAGCCACTCTTCCATGACATGGTGAGATCAGACACGCTGACCCCTCTGTAGCCATCCGTCTGCCTCTGACACCAGTTTAGCAGCTTGCTGGACCGGGCCACAGACTCTGGTCAAATAAACAGAGTTGGTCCTAATTAGCCATTTGCTCTGGGAAAAGCTTTTATCAAACAGATCACTGTTAGTCATTTAATAAGGTCAGCATCCATAGGGAGGGAAAAAAAAAATCTAAGTGATTTTATTTACTGATGGCACGTAATGGGGAATCCTAGAGGCGGGAGGTTTGAAAATATTGTTAAGAATGGCATTTTGTGAAATATATTGTTAGACGGAGCTGTATTAAAATCTAAATGAATGTTGCAAAACACCCATTAATGATGGTGTTAGACATTTCATTATTAATAAAGTTACTAACACAACATCATGACCCTTTAAAGATAAACCCTTATGAGACATAGCATCATGCATGTGGGCTTCAGTCATCCCCACAGTTACCTTGGAACTGCTTCTCAAGCAGAAGTTCTAGGATAAATATGATACGATATTAATTGAGAAATCAGAGCTAAGTCTATCTGATGAACTTGAATACATACAACAATATCAATATAAAAATGGCTCACCATTCCTCATGAGTTTGGGAGTGGAAGAGTTGACCACGTTCTCCATGTCGATGCGGATTTCCCTGGTCTCCCCGGTGTCTATGAGATGCCGCACCTTTACATGATGGAGAACATAAGAGACTTCATTCTCATTTCAACAGTGAGGCATGCGTTTTTTTGGCTGAGTGCGAGCCGTCTCACCTGATTGGGCCGAAGCAAGTGCAGACTGATGTTGGGGTAGCGCGTTGTAGGATCCAACGTATATTGACTGTGGTTTTTACTCACGTTCTCCGGAGTGGTTTGTGGCAGCAGACGATATATACTCTCCCTAAAAAAAATTCAATAGCACAGGACACGTTAAGCACAGGCGATTAGTGACTCAGGAATTTACCCAGTAGATATAATTAAGACAATTTAAAGCATCTGGGTCAGATGGGGCATTTTACCATGAAGGAAAAATTATTAGTGCAGTATGTTTTACAAGCCTATGATGTATCAAATATATTGTAGGTTAACATATTTTATATACTATAACATATAAAACCACAAAAAAGTAACACAAACTGTCCAAAAAACCAATCCACTCATCACTTAAATAATATAAAACTTAAATAACATTTTAGGTGATGAACTCTTGCCCATTATCATGATGTCCAATATTTAAACAAAAACTCAAAATAAAATATGAAATAGACTTCCATTAAATTTTAAGTTTAAGTTTAATATGAAGCATGATGATGCTTCAAAGGAGGAATGGTCAAGATCTTCAACAGTAGTGAATGAAAAAAAATGAGCAGATTACCTTTTAGTACAATGGTAATACCACTTTTAGTGAAACAAAGCATATGAATATATAATTGGGCTATGGTATGAGATCTACCACACACATAATTTGGCCTGAGTTTTTAAAGGTTCTCAGCACCGCATAGAAGTATTTTGGTATTAGGATCTGGCAACCCTGTCCTACACAAAGTGCAGTAGAGGGAGAGTCTAAGGGATCAAAATACCAATAATTAGTGCGTGTAAGAGAGTGTTTAAATGAGTGAATTTTATTTTGCACTATAAATGGTTAAACTTTGCAACAAATCCACAGTTTACAAAGCGAGATCCGTATGGTTCAGGGATCAACTACGATCAGTTACACCCCCACACATCCAGAAAGCAATGCAACACTGCCTAACCCATTCCACCCCCTCCCAACTCACCCACTATACCAAAAACAAAAAACTAATATAAAGTAATAAAACACAGATGTGATCCTTCATTTACTGCTGATGATGTGAGTAGCTATGGGGATATGGCATGACATGAATTCTGGGTTAAGGACCACCTTTCCAACTTGGCTTTCTGAGAAAAAATACCAAGTAGATTGTCCCTGGCAATGTTTGGAAATACCAAGTTACAAGCTTTCGTTGATGTAACATTAGTTCCTTTTGATGCCAATCTTACACAGATATGAAGAATAACACACGTGAAATCTTTGGTATTAATGGAAAAAAAAACATCCATGTTTCTGATGCAAAAATTTTTGGTAAATTGTGCAACACAAGTCTAAAGCTGTAAAATGAATGTCTTACCTTTCTGCTAACACCTCGAGAGCAGACGCACCCTGCGCCCAGCTTCTCACCATCCATGCCGAGTCCATGGCTGCCAGGAAGCCTCGTGCAATGCCAGTTCCCATTGGCCAGAACGGCTGCACAAACCACAGATTTTTCTTATTCGTTCCAACATCAATATGATGCAGTGCAGTAACACAAAAAACTATAAAATATGTGGTCTGAAAAATGTCCCGTTATTCAGTAATGTCGTTTTCTCTCACCTCTAGAAGGCTGTCTCCAACCAGAGCTACGAGCAGCTGGTGGCCATTGCGTTGGCGCACCAGCGCGGCATTTTCCGAGGCATACATGCATGTGAAGTCAAACATGGCCACATCAGGCTGCCCGTAATGGTTGATGGCAAAGTCCAGCTTGGGCAGCTGGTGATTGGTGGAGAAGTCAGCTGCCTCTCTGGCATAGGACAGCAAAGCAGCTTGGTCCACATTAGATCTGGACAGGAGCATCTCTGTGTCCACATAATCCTAAAATATTGATAGAAAAACACAATATCAAGTGTGGTTCTGAAATGAAAGCCCAAAACGTTTATCTAGTAGGTTCCAATGCAAGCTAGCGAGCTATAAAACATTTATGTGGCCAGTCTACTTGCTGAAATAAATGAGCCGATGGTGTGTTAAACTTAGCTTTGTTCTCTGTATTTAAATGAACATAAAATTCAGCAGTGAGAGGCTTTCTGAGGAGCGATGCAGAACTCATGGGTGAACTATTCCTCTCTGATTCATGCTGCTATAACTGGCTTTGGTCTGCTGACAACAGCATCAGCCTTGTTGCTTACAGGCCATTTCCACTTCTTTGAACAGAGAGACAGTTTTTTTTATATATTTCTCCTAGACATGGACTTATGAACCACCTCTTATTGTATTCCTGGACTTTCACAACCCTGTGCACATGCTCCTATGAAATTATATTACTGTTGAAAAAAAAACCCATCATCTTAACACACCTGGTCATTCCACATTAAACACAGTCATTCATTCTACACCAGATGTGAAAATAGCAGACTAAGTGAAAAAAGGACAGCGTTACTAAACAGAAACTAGAAAAGAAGACAATATGGGGCGGACAGATTGTACGTCGGGTAAACCCCCATGATCACTCACGTGCAGAATGACGCCCTTCTCCAGCAGACTCTGCTTCTTGGCAGTCATCACAAAGTAGTGTGTGTCATCCTTATAGTAGACAATGTTTTCCAGATCAATCCCTGGAGATGCAAATTATCCAAACGTGAGAAATAAATCAGGGTGAGAGAGAGACAGAGTGAGACATGCAGTGCTGATAAGATGTTTAAAAAAAAAAAAAGAAAGAAAGGAAAAGGGAGAACATCATTAGTTTCCCCTTGCAGACATAATGATAGGCCATTAGGAAAACCAAACCAGTCTCACACACACATTGTAGGATAGACTGAAACCAACAGTAGCGATTACACGACTGGCTAAACAAAAGCAAAGGCTCTTTAGCCACTGCCAGCTCAGCACAAAGCTGTCAGTGCCAGGACAGGGGCAGACAGACAGGCAACTGTTAACCACACTGATGAACAACCTCGGTGGATAAATTCATCCTAGATTCCCTTCAGATTTATGGTCCTGTCAGGCCTGTATGCTTTCTGTACAGCTAAAAATGCATTGGGTTTTTCATTAAATAAACAATAATTGTGTAAGAATGATTGATTTGTATTATTTATTATACAAATGTATGTTTTAGCTATTTTAGTGCTTATAGAGTATGTGTGTACAAAAAAAATATGCTGTGAAATATATATATATTTTTTTTTTATTCTCTGCTTTTTGTCAATATTCCATTTTTGTATTGGCTCATTAGACTTTCCCTCTATTTTTCCTCATATACAAATACCAGCTCTTTTTGTTCTCTGGCTCTTTACTAGATCATTTACATAAGCACTGAAATGGTGTGTCTGATGGAGTATAATAAAAGGAATTTATATGCATTTAAAAATTGCTTTTCTGAATGATGTTTCAGCTGAAGCATTAACGGAGACACCTTGGGGGAACTCTAACACCCACATTAACCTTTTAAAGGACTGATAAAATCACAGTCGTAAGTGATTACGTCTTTAGGTAACATGGTGAAATTCATTTTTTGAACAAATAAAGTCAATGCTATATTTCTCTCTGATCTTTTCTGGTCTTTGATGCATACTGCATTGCATTCTTGGATCAAACACATTTAACTAAGAATTAATGCACGACAAGTAAATGAGGCACTTTATTTGTTCATCTGGAAAAACCAAAAAAAGTGTCACTGCAGCTAAAAATCAGATTTTGGACAAATTTCTAAAAAAATCTAAAAACCTAACTACAGTACAAATGCAGAACTGTAAAAAAAAAAAAAAAATTAAATCTTAAGCCACCCATCAGAGGTCTTCATATTTTGCTTCCAAAGAGCCAGACATTCTTTCTTTTTTTTTTTTAAACCTAGGCTTAAGAAATAGTTCTTCAAACTGTCATTCTCAGTCCAGTCCATGTACCTGACCGTGTATGTTAAGCCACACAGTGATCTATGAACCATTCAAGCATAAAAAAAAACAGGTGCAGGTACAGTTGATGACAGGTGATCAGGCTGGTGATTAGTATACTGGTGATGCTAAATTCTGAGTAGAAATGAGGTCGCTGCTGAGGATGTTGCATAAACAACCAATTTTTTAATTGCATCTTTAGGCACTTTATAGCATGGGACAGTAAAACATTAAATTAAAGAATTGTGAACCAATCAACATCATATGATTTAATTTAATATAAAGAAATGGGGGAGGGGGGGGGTCAAGACTTGTGCACAGCACTGTATATCTCACCAAAATAAAATGGAACTGTTTTTATTTACTTCTATCTTAAATTAAATCTTACCCATATACTGAAGGGCTTACAATGAATGTTGTCAAAAAGCAACTTTACAGAAATTAGGATAGACATTTCTATTCATCACACTAATGAGCAAGCCAGAGGGGACAGGGGCTCTGAGGAAGAACCCTTGATGGGAAAAAGGAATAAAAAGGGACCCTACTGTATTCTCTCCTGGGTGACAACAAATATTGCAATTATGAATCGTTAGACATCCACAACATACTGTTCTATAGAGTCGAACAGTGCTCCTACAAATATAATGCAGGGTGGGGGGACAGTTTTATAAATGCCTTGAAATAAATATCTTAAACCTCACCAGGCATGATTACGTCTGAAAGTGAGTGTCAAGCTTTGCTCAAGTTGTTGGATAGCAAAACAAAAATAAGTCTTAGCAATTCAATATTTTTGATTATTTGTATATAACTACACTATAGTTGTAATGGAATTTTTAAATGAACTTTCCATCTTTTTCACTTGTGGAGGGTCAACTAGATCTTTAAATGATTTAACTTCATTTAGAGTCAAAATGAATGAAGTCCAGAAGAAGCCGTAGTTTTTTAGAACTATAAACTGCATTGTAGAAAACGCTAAAACATTTCACCACTGAAAGATTTTCCCAGAACTGCTGAATGTGAAAAGAACTTTGGGTTTAAGTGGGGAAAAGCTGAGTCAGTGTTGTCTTCTCTTTAATCATTATGCCAAATCCCAAAGTGCTGACAATGCAAAAGCATCAAACGTGCCCATACCAGTAGCTTCCCTTAGATCCTGAAAGAACTTCTGGTTGAAGATGAAGGCCACCCCGCTGATCTCCTCCACTTTGGCCTCGGCTGTAGTGTTGCGGTTAATAAAGTTGGCTGTGATGGCGATGGCCAGCTTGCCCCTGAACTCTTTCCTTCTAAAACCTGGGGAGGAGCAAAAGAAAAAAATTAAAAGAGTATGCAGTGGCTGCACGGTCAGACTCTGGCTCAGCAGGAAGCCTCTTTAGTTCTATAATACTTATTTCCTAGAAGACTGAACATCAGAAAGAAATTCAGAGAAAGATTTTTTTTCCCTACTGGGTGCCCTTTGTTAACTGTTCAGAATCTCTGAGCCAGAGCCAAGAGCCACTGTGGCATTTAATCATGACTGTGATAACTCTCAAAAGGCAAAATCGGCTAAATATGTGAGAAAAGTCTCAAGTCTGTTAAAAGATTTTTTTGTGTTAATTTAGCATTATAATCACTAGATTACTTATTCAGCAGATTAGCAGCAAAGCTGTGTGATTAGAAGCCAAAGCTTAGCTAATGGGACCCTGAGCTGTATTAAGACCCAAATGATAAAGAAGGCTTATACAGTAGACAACAGTTTGCTTTACCTGACAATGTGTTTCTTCTCCCATCTGCCCCGATGATAACATCAAACTCCAGCTCACTAACAGGATGCGTCTTAGGATGGATTTCAGCTCTCCAGCCTATTCCTGAAGAACAGTGTGAAGATTGCATTGAGATAATAAAGCATATCACAGAGGCATTTCAAAAAAAGGACTTGTGGAATCCTCATCAGGCTTGGAATAGAAGATTCCAAGAGTCATCTTACTTTCATTTTCCTGGTCTTCTGGTGGTTCGATGAGGCCTTTGAACTCCACATTGACGTGGATCTCGATACCCAAGATCAGAGCCATTTTCAGCAGCATCAACTGCAGCTGACGAATACCTGCGGAGAGCAACACCCAAGTACATCAGCATAAACCCGAATCACCAATTTCTCCATTGTTCATTTCTTTGCCCTACAGATCTACTCACTGATATGGTCTATGGAGCCTGCACAGAATTTTCCATGGAACTTTTTTGCACCGAGGCCCCGCAGATCCTGGATGGTGAAAGGCCACAGGTGGAGAACGTTGTTGCGTGAGAAAGCATCTCTTTTCTCGACTATGACCACCTTGGCCCCAAGAAAACAAAGTTCTATAGCCGTGCGCAGGCCACATGGTCCTGCTCCGATGATCAGACACTGAGAAACACACAAAAGTACACAAGAGGAACATGAGCTTTGGGAGTCTGAAGATGAACTCTACATTTGCACTAGCATGTGACAAATCGGTCGTTTTTATCTTTTAGTTCGTCTACTGCTGGTGTGTAGCTATTGGTTAAATTGGATCTTGCAATCCCTGCATAATGAGATTTCATAGTTTGTAATTTCACTCCAGGTCATGGGAGGCCTGGAACCCTGGACATTGTGCCAATCCATGCACAAGTATTGCATGCTCAATCAATCCACCCTTTCTGCTTGGGTGAGCTCAAAGAGGACCATGATTGACTAGTGTCACAATGATTATTGTGAGAGTGTTACTATGCCCCCTAAAGAGAGTTCTCCCAGCTTCTTATGATTATAGCATCACCCAGAAACTGAACTCCAGATGTTAGGGCAAACACGTTTCCGCTGCGCCATTCGGGAGCCTGACGTACCATTTCTTAAAATGTACTCCAATGTGCAGCCAAGCGCAAGACTGAGCTGAAAATACTGTGGGATACAAGCTCCTTATAGCTTATAATGATGGATGAAGAATTTAGTGTCTACAGCAGCGTCTGAGAAGATTTTTCTTCCATGTTCTGCCAAACTTCTGCCTAAGTAGCATCCAAAAACCAGTCTGGATTGGAGTGGGATTAGGTACTGCAATCCTGTGGCTTCTGAAGTGCCTCTTCGCAAACAATTGAACTCAGTATGCTACCAAGCAATATTTACCCATTTTTAGGTTTGAATGGCAACAAAAATAACTGTAGGAGAAAAAACCATGGGAAGAGACGAAGGACGGAAAGACATGCTAAGGGATATGAAAATGTTAACTGTGCATTAATACAAAAGCAGAAAAAATGGCTTTTCCCAGAACAGTCATGTGCAGTAGCTTCTAGAACTGGCTTCTTCTACCCTAGTGTAAGACTAACAAAAGTATATTTAGCTTGCTTTCCTTGTAAATCACTGCAAGTAATGCCTCTGTCTTAAGAAATACACATCATACCTTAGAGTTCGCACAAGCTCTGCCTTTCTTGTACTCCTTGTGGCTGGCACGTTTGTCTAGCTTGGCCCAGAGTGCTTTCGCCTTCCAGTAGTTGAGCTTGGACTTCAGCTTGTGGTAAAAGACTCGATACTCACTGGGCTTGAGCTCAAGGAAGTCACACAGCTCCTGAAAGGCTTTAAGTGTCCCCTTACAGGTGGTGGCCTGAACGAAGCAGTCAAAGAGAACATGTGACCGATTGACCCCCTCTCCCGCCGCACCGACACCTCCATCTCCCATGGTCCCTCACCCCACACAGGGGACTAGGGGACTTCTCCAGACCTGCTGAGTTGGAGTATGGTTCAGCTCACCACCTCAGACATCTTCATCCTGAAAAAGGAAGTGAGAAAACAAGGTCTATTCTTATCCACCAGGCATTTGATAGAGGAGGAACTTATGGAAGAAATACTTTAGTAGTACCACATAATTAAGAATTGCTCATTTTGACTGCACTTGATTTTGATTTTTTAAAAAAAAAGGCAGTGTTATGAAGACACTGCTATATATTTGGAAAATTATTAGGAGTCTTCACACTGACGTGGGACATACCAGGAAAGAATGTACAATCAAACACTGTCCAATTCAAGTGCGCTGGACAATAACAGGATATTCAGAGTTCAAGATATTTCCATTGTAATTGACCATTTTATTTTCCTTTCTTTGGAACTTCAAAGGAGGAGCGGAATTTCATGGTCGATGTACAGAACCTACTTCTCTTTGCTTCTCCGATCTATCTAGTCTATTTATTTTACAATAAATTGCAAAAAAAAATTATAATGTCATAAGTTATATTAATATTTAGATTACCAAAGATTTAGATTTCTATTGAAACAACATATCTGCTTTTTCTTGCCAGACAAATGTTGTACATGGGAATGCCACAACATTTGTGATCGAAAGCATAAAATAAACTTTTATCAGATTCCCACTAACAAAAAAAATGTTTACAAAAGATTTGTAGCTCTTGAAGACTAATCATGGTCAAAAATGAGTCCCTGTTGGTGATTGTCACTTGTGTAGTGACTATTTTATCTCCGGGATCTCAATCATGAAATAAATGGTCAGTAAAGTCAACACAATAAAAAAACAATATACACGATGGGCTTGTGTTCACTTTTACTAAGTCAGTGAGAGTTAATGGGCCGAGCTGTGAATTAATTGTTTATTCATTTTTAATTGATATATGTTTGCTTTTGAGGTGATAAAATGTTGGGGAGGCAGCACAGTGTCCTGTGTGGTAGGAGCAAATTATAACGAAATTGGGTTTTGTTTGAATCAGGATTTTATAAAATTGTAATATTTACAGAATCCATACAAATCAAATCAAATCATCACATACACTACCAGTTAAAAGTTTGGACACATCTGCTAATTCCACGGATTTTCCTGATTTTAATTTCTTTCTACATTGTAAAACAATGATGAAGGCATCCAAAATCAACAATCTCATTTGAACAGTTGATATTGGGAAGTGTCTGCTACTTATGCTCTGTGAAGCCTTCCTAACGGCTCTAAACCGAGGTGCTGTTTGTTAAACTGTGATTTTTGAGGCTGGTAACCCTAAATGAACTACTCCTCCGCAGATGAGGTACAGTAAGTTTTGGTCTTGCTTTCCCGGGAAGGTCTTCATGAGAGCCCGTTTCATCATAGTGCTTGATGAGTTTTACAAATGCACTTGACAATACTGTTCCAGAACAACGTCTTAAAATAACACCCCATCGTTGTTGTTACATAATTACCTAATGCAATGTGTGTTTTTTCATAGTCTTGAAAAAATCTAGAATGCAGAAAATATATATGATATCATATCATATCATTATGTCAGTGCACTGTCCTCGAAATTGTTATAAAGAACAGCTGGACTTTGACAAAAAATTAAAATCCAATAACTAGTTCAAGTATCATCTGTGGCTGACATGACTGCCAGACAAAATGGCCAATGTTTATGGCTGTTTTATAGCCTATTTTGGGGAGCCTGTGAGATTAAATCTTTAAGTCCAAGAATTCAATGGACCAAAACTGTCCACACTGTCTTGGTGGTTAAAGAACACTATTCTGTTCCTTCAACCAAAGAGGAACTAGCCAATACTAGGGCCCTTAAAAATTATGTATGAAGAAGAGGGTTGCCTGAGACCCTGTGATATAGCATGAGGCTTGAAAGACAAAAAAGGGCTAAATGTCAGTTTAAGCATAAAAGGCATTTAGAACAAAATATATTTACTGTAAACTGGAAAAATGCCACTGTTTGATTGCAACCAACTGCATAAACCAAAGCAACATGCATTAAAATGTCAAAGAAGATTCAAAATATGTTCCGTTACTGCAAAAGAAATGGCACCGTTTGCCAGCAAATTGCTGCTTGTGAACAAACATTGATCATTAACCTAAAAACATTACATGTTTTAGAGAACAATTAACTACAATAGACTTCTATTCAACCCTTTTTTTTCAACATTTTTTTTGTGCCAAAACAATGTAAATAAGTAAAGCGCATTTGTTTTGATGCCTGAACAAACTGATTAAACTAATTAGACAACTAAAAGACAATACAACAAGACACTGTAATATCAAAATGTTTTTGAAGTAAAATTCCTTGCAGAAGCTCTGCTATTAGGTTTATTTGTGGACAAGAGGTGAAAAACGCCAAGGTGTTTGTGTGCACTCCATTCTTCAACACAAAGAAAATAATTTAGGGTTAGGGTTAAGCTGATTGGTTGCGGCATTCTGTAAAGTTGGCATTTTTCATCTCCATTTAAAAACAAAACTGAGCTGTCTGGTCTCTAGCGCAGTGAGAAATGCCACTGTCTGAATTCAATCAGCTGCCTAATCCTTGGCACCAACACGATGCGGTCGCTAGACGGAGTCACTGACCTTTTCTTTGTGGAACTTGACATCCTCACACGCATAGGGAACGTGATGTACACTGACAGAAGACACCGTAGTTTTGCTTTTCTGTGCCCGAAGTACATTATGGAGCATGAAAGCCTGTTACCCGTTAGGTAACTCGCTAATTTTGATTGGGTGCCTGTTAGCCAATAATTTAACTCTGTGACGTTAAACATCAAATGCTCTCCAGCTGTCAATGTTGCCATGACGTTGATGTCAAACAGCAAAACTATTAAGTTTTAGTCTCAGTCTTGGGCAGGGATAGCTGTTAACGATCTCAAAACAAACTATGAAACTAACAATTTATTGATGAGTATAATTTTTTTTTTTTTCCAATGTAAGAAATATAAACTTATTACACGGTATTATTGCTAAAGACTAAAGACCTTCTGTTTCTTAGGTACCTATCTACCCCCCCCCCACATCACTACCTCCCCTCCCAACCCTGTTTGACTCATGCTACGTCTAGTACCCAGTGTGAGGATTTATATTTAATGATAGACATTTCAAAGCACTTGTGTAAGTCACGTGGGATAAGAACATCTGCCAAATGCCTAAATGTAAATGAAAGAGGAAAAATATACATAAGCTAGTCTTGCTTAAGCATATCTTCCACTGTGGGATGTTTTTACTGTAATGCTATAATAGTGCTTCTGTGTTACAGAAACAAACCATAGTTCTTTCACCTCAAAAGAGCATTAGAGATGTTATTTTTTAACATACTGGTTCTCTTACCACAACCATTCCCAGTTAATAATGAACATTCCAGTTTTACACTGACTAAAAAAAGACTTTGAAAAATATTCACATCCATTACTGAAAACTGGGCCAGTCTAGTGCTAAAATATTCTTAGCTTAACTAGCAAAAAAAACTCACTGATTAAAACTAGTCTTTTAATCAGCTTGTACCTAGCTTATTAGCTGCTTGAATACCTGACAAAATATACTATAATTATTAACATAGCATTCAAACATGCTATTTTTTACCTCACCACTACACCGATAAAGGACAAAGTGTTAAGATTCTTTTTTTTTTAAGCATGCAAGCTATTAGACTACTTAAAATCAAGAAGTATTAAACATTTGATAAGGAGTAAAAAAAATAATAATTTTAAACGTTTATACACTGATAAAAACAGATTTATTATCATGTTAAGCCATTTATCATTAGCAAAAAAATTATCAAATAGGAGAAACATATTCTGTTAGCTGCATCTGTATGTCCTCAAACAAAAATAAATTTTTCTAAATAATATTTCTAAATTCTAAATATAGTTGCAGAACACGATTACTTCAGGAAGCTATAATATCTTTATGTGGGCTTGAATATAATTGTCGTGTCATATATTCAAGCCCACATAAAGATGCTAGCTTCCTGAATTAATGCTAACCCTAACCCATGACAAAATCTTATTTTATGTACCTGAACATTAAGTAGGCCTGTTTAAATTTTAAATCCTTTTTTAGCAAGAATGACAATAATTGTCGGAGTGAATTACATGTTTGTTGGTAGCCATAGCTTGTTAGCTAGCCATAAATGTATGAACCCAAAAACACCCAACTAGCAACAGTCATAGAAAATCAGTACTCTCTAAAAGATATCCATCTGTATAAATATTAAAGTCAATAGGTAGTCAATTTTGGCTGGCCGAAGCATAACATTTACAGAACAACACTGGCAATACATCAGAACTGTGCAGAAAAACAAGAAATAATACACACTACGGGCTTTTTGAAATATAATATGAAGTTTATATATAAAGCGGGTAAATGCCAAGGACAGTCATAACATAACCTCTTATTACCAACCTCCAAGATACATAATGAGACACCCACACACCAATACGCCCACAGACCCTTACGTACACACATATTGTATGTGTACACACACATATACACATGCAATCAAGGTGTGGTTTCTTCCAAGGAAATCTCCACCCCATGGAAAAAGTGGCACAGAGCAGAATGAAACAGTAAGCAGGTTGAGGTTTAGAGAGAGACGATCTGAGAGAGTGCCAGCTCTGCTCGGCTGTACAAACACACTCGTTCTGCTACCTGACCCCAGCTCTCTGGAAGTGCAGCACCAGCAAAGCCTCCACCCAAAATTTTGCGCCTGCCTTGTGTGCATCAAAATACGTATTTCAAAAATATGTGCAGTTTGGTTTTCTAAATGTTTATAAATTATGAAATATTTTTTGTGACAAAACTGTTTTTCACAGAAAGTAGAAGTAGTTAAAAGGATAAAGCTAAAAATAAGCTGGTTAAAGCTAAAATAAGCTCTAATTAAATCAGTGATATTATTATTTCAAATTGAAGCCCATGTACATGTCTGCCTGCAGCAAAGATGAACCCCTCAATTTTTTTTTATTGTAATATTAAAAAATTTAGTTTGATGTGACAATATTACATGGTCCTGGTTTCCACTTAATTGGTGGCTAAATATTAGGAAATTGTACAAAATCTATCCATTTCATGGCAAGATTTTGAAACTACTAGCATTTCATCTCATTACAATCAATGGGAAAGAGAAAATACATACAAGTTCATTTTTACACCTTTTTTACGCTAAGTTGCATTTCTTTCATCGTCAGCCAGTTTCTAATTAATCTGTTGGTGCAAAAACATTTTTTTCATGGGTGTAAACGTGTATAATGAGTGAGATTGAGACTAATTCGCCTTCAGAGTTGGGAGAAAAAGGCAGAGGGTTGGCTTTATAACATGCACGTTTGATAATGTAACACCATAGAAATGCGTTTTTGTTGCACCATTTGAAAGCTTGTGCAGCCAGCAGTTATGATCAACTGGTGCTTCTCCATTATAAGTGTAAAAATAATTGAAAAATCAATGCAATTTTTTCGAATCAATGCATTGATAAATGAATCAGCACACAAAAGAAATGTGATTCATAACTAAATAGATAGATAGATAGATAGATAGATAGATAGATAGATAGATAGATAGATAGATAGATAGATAGATAGATAGATAGATAGATAGATAGATAGATAGATATCCACACAGACACACACACAGACAGACACACAGACAGACACACAGACAGACACACAGACAGACACACAGACACACACACAGACAGACACACAGACAGACACACAGACAGACACACAGACAGACACACAGACAGACACACACACACTATATATACAAGGAGAGAAAGAGATCTACAACTACATACATATGACTCACATGCACGGACCAAAATCACACAACATGCAAAGAGGCCCTGTGCCAAGCGGTATGTATAAAGCATAGTGCATTGTGACAGGATGAGTACTCACCACCCAGGGGACGGGAAGTAAACAAATTCCACCCACGTCACATGTGACAATGCAGAACGCAGATACATCCCTGGATTCAACTGAATCATGTCGTAATGGTTTTCAATGCATGTTGTCCATAATGTTTGAATTAAGTGTAGTGATCCGACACCACTGCCGGCCAATAGGCAATCGGTAAAGTGTAATGCATCGTCAGTGGTTGATGATTTGACTTGCTGATATCCGAATATATTTTGATCAATTTAACACCTTTTTTAAAAAAAAAAAAAAAAAGGACACAGATGTACCATGAGAAAAGGACACTGCAAATTATTGCCTGCATGGTTTCAAAAATCTATAGGGCATCATGGCACCTGGTCAAGGCACAACAGCAAAATGCAATAAAGATCCTTTTAAGACTTGTGAGTCCAGTTTCCTCCCGATGTTTCTTCCTCATATTGAGTGTTTTTGTGCCACTGTCACCTCCGTCTTTGCTCATTAGGAGCAAATCTAAATTGGTATCCGGATTACTTCAAAGGTGTGTATAACATTTGCTAAAAGAGCTATAGAAATAAATTGAAAGGAGCGAGGAGAAAGTGAACGTTGAGGCTGTGGTGCCACATAAGAATAATGGATTTGCCCCGAATGCCATACATTACATAATCTCAGGATAAAGTTCCTTTCACAGAAGTGCTTCCACAGTACTTCCGATACTTCAAGGTCAGGACAACCAAAAGGAACTGATTTATCTCACTGTTTCATTAAACTATATAACAAATCTAAATTTGTAACAGCAACAGACTAAAACACAGACTACTGGGTTTAAAGCAGGCAGCACGTGCAAGATCATTTTCCCAGCAGGGGTTTAGCAAGCTAGTGAATATTTCTGACCACTGGCAATCTGTTTTATGATTATTCATAACTAATAATAGGTCTCCATGAAAACTGTATGTGGTTTGCTAGACTACATTTTCAGCATTTTATGCATAAAAAGCCTATCATTTCTTTCTGAAAGACAGGATACTGCATATTTGCAAGCGACACCCCTGTTAACTCGTCACCTGCGCTACGGCAGAAGAGAATGCAGTGGGTTGGCATTCTTAAAAGGGGAATGAAGACCTGATCAGCCTGAGCTTAGCATAAGCATTAAATCCTAAAGTTATACTGAAGAGCACAAGTCTGAAATCAGTCAAATCTAAAGTTTAATTTAAAGGTATTTCAAAGAAAGAGTTTTTGAAACATAAAAAAGAAAAATCGTGCAATGTCATGAATTTTTAATAAGTATGTTCAAAGAGTCCAAAGAGAAAAGAGCAGAGAGAAATGTTTAACTTTCTAGTCGAATATTCGAACAATCAATAACCAACTAATTTAAACAGTCCTCATTACACAATCCAGGATTTTCCCACACACCGATTTATTTTTATCAGCGTCGACCTCCACACATTTAAATTATTATTACTATGATTTTTTATTTATTTTTTTATTTACAAAGTGTGAAATCTACAGTAATTTAATTGCGGACAGCGCATTGATGCGCTCAGCTCCTCTCACTTACTAAAAAAGTATAGATGACTGAAGAGGAAGTGGATTATGGATTTCAGTTAACACATTTATAATCGGTTACATTTTTAATGGCGATTAATAATTATGCATGAACTAAGTGGTAGGTGTTTCGCCTGCCATGCAGATAACCCAGGTTTGATTCCCAGCCACTGGATGCCATCCCGGTCCCAAGCCTGGATAACAAGGGAGAGTTGCATCAGGAAGGGTATCCGGCGTAAAAATCTGTGCCAAGCTTATATGTGCGGGCAGATGGTCCACTGTGGCGACACCTTGCTGGGAGCAGCCGAAAGACCAACAACATGTCTAAAGTAGACTTAAGGATCCCACTTCATGCATATGACCATAGAAAAGAAGATTAAATCCCCACGTAACATCAGTTTCAGATGTAACCAAAAACAG
The DNA here is from genome assembly GCA_003987875.1 of Clarias batrachus. Classification (NCBI taxonomy): domain Eukaryota; kingdom Metazoa; phylum Chordata; class Actinopteri; order Siluriformes; family Clariidae; genus Clarias; species Clarias batrachus. The sequence goes on along the minus strand of QMIH01000022.1, from coordinate 1,014,019 downwards.
CCTTTGACATTAAAAACATTTAACGGAGGCGGATTCAAACTCGCGATCATTGGTAGTGCTAGAAAAAAACTTTTATGGAGTACAGAACACCATGTAAGCTTTTATGGTGCATTAGTGTATTTTGTATACATTTCTAGCAGCTAAGATTATAATACTTCCCTTTAAACCACTTTAAAGGGCACCTAATAAACAAATTCACTTTTACTCATTTTTAAACGTTCAGCCTGGTCCTCTACTGTGTGTACAAACAAAAAAAACATGAATCAATTCAACAAGCCATTTAGATTTTCCCCTAATGTGACCTCATAAAAAAGAAACCCTCCCCAGCTTGTTGCTCAGCACTGATGTTCTGTTGAGGGGCGTGGCTAAGCAGTAGCTCAATTACACAGACACTAAACGGTGCCTTTGGAGGAGGCGCAAACCAGAGGTTTGAGGTATTTAGTATAAAATCTACAGGGTGGGCCATTTATATGGATACACCGTAATAAAATGGGAATGGTTGGTGATATTAACGTCCTGTTTGTGGCACATTAGTATATGCGAGGGGGCAAACTTTTCAAGATGGGTGGTGACCATGGTGGCCATTTGGAAGTCGGCCATCTTGGATCCAACTTTTGTTTTTTCAATAGGAAGAGGGTCATGTTACACATCAAACTTATTGGGAATTTCACGAGGAAAACAATGGTGTGCTTGGTTTTAACGTAACTTTATTCTTTCATGAGTTATTTACAAGTTTCTCTTTGTTCACAGCCATTGACATGTCGAAGAGGTTAAAAAGACTAGCGTGGCTTTCACATTCTCGCTTTTCAATTTACGATATGTGGCTCATGAGGATGACAAGGAAATATTTTAGATGCAGGAAAATGTTGTTGAACTTCGATGAGAGACTGTCGCAGAAACATTCCATCAGGAGGACACAACAAGCAAACACATTCAGAGGTACTGTAGAACATCAAAATCATTTTCATTATTATCTGTACAGTTTTTACAAAATCACACAAAGCAATTTCACAGAAATCAGATTAAGCCAGAAGGGATGGTGGCAAGCAATAGAAATTCCCTGAGATGGCATGAGGAAGAGACCTGGAGAGCAACCAGAGTATAATTCCATTTTCAAGATACTGGGAAGGTAAATCATCAAACTTCACACATTACAAGTCAAACTGGATGTGTTGACTGGCTTTATCATTTCAGAAGGAATACAGTAGGAATATACAGTATGTAGGGATATCCACTAAAGCAAGGCGTAGTTCGTTTTTTGAAGAATAAACCTTCATGCCGTCCATGTGGGAGCATCCACAACAGGAAAAAAGAAAGCCCACCAGATGGGATATCACGATTTGTATGTGATTCTGTTAGTATGATGATCTCGTAAATTTTGATATAAAATTTCGTTTTTAGACATTTCATTACAATGTGAAGCCTGCACTAACAGTTTAGAGCGCGTTTATAGAGGAACAGCAACATTTCACCACCTTTAATGCAAACATACATAATTTACAAAAAGCGACATGACATTTGCAACACAAAAGAATAATGTCCTCCGAGTGATGCAGCAATACGAATACGAAGGTCGTTCCATCATCCAGAAATTGCAAGATCGAATCCCGAGTGATGCTCTTGCCTCTGAAGCCGGGAAGCCTAAAGAAAGAGATGTTTGCCAGAGCTCTTGAGATGGGTGGCAATCTAACACTCTCACGTCAGTCATGGTGATGCTTACCAATCATGAGCATCTGTAAGCTCACACAAGCCGGAAGGACTGGATACTGCCATCAGCTCCCGATAGTGAATGGGGAAAACAGTTTGAAAAAGATGTGGTTGGCGGGCATCACATGTCTCAAAGGTACCACGTAATAGCCTTCGCCCCTCACTGGTTGGTGGTTATAGACTTGCTGGATTGAGACTGCTCTTATGATAGGTGCACAGCAAAATCCTTAGTCTTGAATGAACACCCAGAGTGTTGATTTAACACTTTCAGAGTACATTCGTGACCATTAGGTCATATATAAACACTTGGGGTGTTAAATCAACACTGGGAATTTTGCAGTGTGGCTACAAATGATTAATTAAGGAAGAAAAGCCTCCGAGTGGCGCAGTGGTAAAGCGCTCGCCCTATCGTCCGGAGATCGCCAGTTCGAATCCCGGGTGATGCTGTAACCTCTCGCAGCCGGAGGTCTAGAGAGAGCTGATTGGCCGAGCTCTCTCAGAGGGGAGGGATGAGACGTACTTAGTGCTCCCACATTAATCACGGCTCTACAGCCATTCAGGGCCGTCTGTGAGCTCGCGCAACGGAGGGAGCGGATAGCGCTGTCCTCCGAGTGTGTTACGCCGCCCCCAACGGTGCGCGAGCGAGCAGTTCGAAAAGATGCGGTCGGCTGGCGTCACGTGGTTCCGAGGAAACACGTGATAGTCTTCGGCCCTCCCGGCTGAGTGGTAGTAGTAGCCTTAATGTGAGAGCCCCCTAGTGACGGGGAGGAATTGGACACGACTAAATTAGAAAAAAAAAATCCAAAAAAAAAAATTAAGGGAGAAAATCTAAATAAAAAAATCAGAAAGAAAAAAACAAAAAAAAAAGAATCATCTCTATAATGTACAGAAGGTTTAAGCAGAAGTAGATGTACAGTCATAGCAGGAGAAATGTGTCAGATTCAGAAATGCTGGAGATTTTATACATATATAATGTATTTTATATATAAATATAATTTAGCAAATGAAATAATTAATCCTGAGCTTATGACTTAAGTAAAGTCAACACATCCACAACCAATCGTTCCTGCACTTTGATTTTAAAAATGTCTTCATTGCCCCATATACAGAGGCATGGGGTTCATGCAGCTTCGGATCATAAGCAAGGCACTGATCATTAAAAATACTCCCGCAGAGCTACTCTGAAACCTGGTTATCATTATTAAGCATGCTCTAGGTGCGGTGCCCTCTCGCAGCACAGGTTCAGAACAAAGGAAGTGCCGTGTCACGACCATGTCTCCAGCTACGTTACAGTACTAGCCTGCTACACAAACTTGAGCACTTCCCCAACAGCAGCATGCTATAAGTGGAAACGGGTCTATATTCAGCTGCTTCGCGTCACACTGGCAACGTGGTGCAGTTCCCTTTTGCCGGAGTCACACATGGCACGTTATATTTCTGAGACTCGAGCTGCATTGCTTGTTTCATATTTACTATAGTACCTAAAAAAAAAAAAAAGAAACGTATTTACTGTGTAAAGATTAACACATGACGAGGCGTGTGCATGTGTGTACATGGAGATGATCAACAATGGAGTGGTGATATGGTATGCTGGTGTGATAGTTGGTAGCTTGAAGTCAGACAAAGATAATATTTTTAATATATTGTTGATGCTGAAGTCTCCTTCTAGAACTCTTACACCATGCACTTCCCTATAATTTCGCTGTTACTATGGAAACAAGAGCATATTAACGCAACCCTGCGATTCGCATAACGACGAGATAGCTTCCGACCAATCAGATTCCAGACATTGTTATGGATAGTGATGATATTGAACGGACGCGATCTGTCTCAGAGGAGCGCGACAACAGTTAAATGATGCAGCGAGTCAAAGCGGGGACAGGTAAAGGCACTACTGTAATCCCTACAAGCACAAACTCCTCTGCCTTGCCTCTCTCTCCCTCTCTCTCTCTCTCTCTCCGTCTGTCTCTCATGGTTACGCATTTTCTAGCTTCCTCAAGACAGTACGTCATGTCCTACTCTAAAAATAGGCCAGATTCCATGCGTCTGAATGGCCTGAATAAGTATGCCATCCATTCCAGTTGCTTTATGTGGGAAGTCTCAGATGATGATGATGCGTGCTGAAGGAAACGGCTACAAGCTTTCTACGTTTCTGAGTGTTCAAGGATGAATGTGTAATATTGTACTCTCAGTAGCTACATTAATATATGGACAGCATTCTATTAACTCAATTTGAACTTATTCTGATTAAAGATTCCAACTTTACATGGATGCTAATTGAGTTTTTTTTCCCGGTTAGGCTAGGCTTCCCATCTTTTCCGCCAAGTCCCACCTTCGGCGTTATGATTGGTTACAAGAATTCAGTCTCATCTATGATTGGTTAGATGCTTTACTACAAGTGAACTTGCGAATAAATCAGTGCTCCTTCCTCAGCCAAAGACTCAGTGAGTGAACGACTGAAGTGAACGCCATTTTTTTATTATTTTTTTATAAACATATATAGGGCACAGGATTGTGCAGTATTGAGTGAGACATCCTTTTTCAGCACAATGATGACCTGAATTTTATTCCATTTTAACCAACTATACAAACATGACTGACAATTTTTTTAGAAGAATTGGCAAAGAAATAGCACAGATACACATGATCACGGTTTTATGGTTGTTTTTGGTTGTTTCTATAGCCAAAATAATAATCATAAAAAGAAGAAGAAGAGTTATAGACTCATTATCAGAGTAGGATCCAGTTTAATATAGAAACGGTAGGTCTAATGTATATTTAGACCTGAAGATAAACTACAAAACATTCATGTGAGTAAGCAAATGAGCTTAGGGTGAAATTGAAATATTGCCTCACTATGTTCATTAATGTGGTTTTTATAATTAATATGTATTCATAATTCATAACGAGTGTATAATAGTATCATTTCATATATCAGATACAGGTTTAGATTTGACTCATAATATTAGAATGCATCCGAATAATAACGTGTTTTCATGAGAGAGAGAGAGATTCAGTGTACGTCATCCTCACGGGAAGGAAAGTGGAGAGACAAACAAAACACGGCCTATCGCTGCAGAGATCAGATGCGGCTTTATACAGTAGGTTATATACTAAAGGAATGTTTATATACAGTATACAGTAACTGATGATGATGATGATATCCCACCTAAACAGCTGCATGACACAGACAAAGTACTAGATTGCAGTAATATTCTACATTTTTGTGACATCATTTCTATACTCCAATAGTGATATCATTTACCCTTCATAAAAGTAGTGATGAATTTCCTTCTACCTGACATACCTGCGGCCAGTTTGATGTCTGAAGCTTTCCCATTAACACGCCCTGGAAAGGATTCCATATAAGCACATATATACATTAAAAAAAATTATCGTAATTTGTCGTGCTATGCTGTGTTCCTGGACCGGATCTGTCCCGTTTGGGTTTTACAGGTTTTAAAGACAGGTGGGAGAGAACATACCGATCAGTTACAGAAGGATAATTTCCCTCCTTGAAACTGGTCATGTTACCTTATGTTACCCTTAATGTCTGCCATTCATACACAGAAAGAGTATATTAAGTCCAACAAGAGAGAAACGATCGCATCAGGTCTTTACACGGCTAATATTTACCTACCCAACAGATTATCAATGGTTTACACACACTTATTCCATTATTATTCCATTGAACATACCCACTGAATAAATCTGTCATTTATGTCAGTAGTGGTTAGCACTGTGGCCTCGCACCACTAGAGACAAGGGTTCGATTCCCGCCTCGAGTCCGTGTGCATAGAGTTTCCATGTTCTAAAGTACCTGATCTTCCCAAATTGCCGGTAATGTGTGTGCGGTATAAATGAACCAATAAATGTTGAAGCAATCATGATCCCAAAAAGTCAATAAAAGAGTAATCTTAAACAAGGTGAACTAAATCAGCAAGCCTGAGTAATATAAGCTGGAAGTGCTGCTTAGTTCCTATGGCAACATATGACTCATGGATAAACTGCGCCATGTCAGGCTAAGGTTAAAGTTTAGGACAATATAATTACACCCAAGTCTGGAGAATGTCATGATTCCACTCTTGTAAAACAGCCATACATAAAAAGTAAAAAAAAAAAAAAGCAGATATAGAAAAGCGTAGTTTTATTCAGGAATAAACTGCTCTGAAACAGTGCTGCTATCATAGTGCAGATATTATTATAATATTACTCCACTAACAGCTAGGATTAAATTATCCATTTGATATTTAATATAAAGTACTCTAAATACAATAAAAGTTCAAATTTACTGTATGTAGTCACATGACCGCGCACACCCATATGTTAAACGTGTTACTGTAAGCATCATGTTTCAGATTTATTCCCTTTCTTCTGTTACAACAGCCTCCAGTCATCAAGGAAGGCTTTCCAGAACACTTTAGATCTTGGCTGCTTGGAGTTGTACTCGTGTAACCACAAGAGCATTATCAAGGTCAGACGATGAGGTCAGGTGACGAGGCCCGGGATGCATTCGGCATGCAGTCATCTCCAAGCTGTTTAGTAGGGTTGAGGTCAGGACTAGAGTTCTTCCACGCCGACGTTGTCAAACAATGTTTTCTTCTTTGAACTTCTTGAACGTGCACAGGGGCACGGCCATGCTGAAACATGTTTGGTGCCTGTAGTCCCAGTAAAAATCTTAATGTCGTATCATAAAATCATTAAAAAAAAAAAAACAGATTTCTGCCAAGTCCACAGCTCCATGGTGGATTTCTAAAGAGAGTTAGCCGAACAGTCAACTGTCTGGCTTTCTAGTAACGAAAAACAAAGAAGCCTGGAACCTGGAGATCCCGGGCACAACTGAACAGGGTGACAATCCATCACACCAAAAAAAAAAATAAATAAAAATATTCACACATTACAGGCAACTTGGGAACCCCAATTTGCCTAATCTGCATGTCTTTGGATTGTGGGAGGAAACCGTAGAACCTGGAGAAAACCCATCAAGCATGGGGAGAACATGCAAACTCCACGCACACTGAAGAAGAGACTCGAAACCCTCAACCGTCACGTGGACCACAGTGCTAACCACGACGCCACCGTGCTGCTTATTAAATGTATAAACAGTAGGTTTGTTTCTAAAGAAAAGGCTAGCTATAAAAATAAATAAATAAAACCAGCAACTTGATGTGAGTAAGTGAGTAAATGAGCATAGGATGAAATTGAAATAATGAATTTATAATATTAATTGTGTGTATAATATAATTTCATGTATTAGATACAGGTTTAGATTAGATTCATGATATTAGAATACATTTGAATACTAAATTGTTTTCATGTAAGAGAAGGCGCAATAGAGAGAGAGAGAGATTCAGTTTCCCCAAGGGAAGGAAAGTGGAGAGAAAAACAAAGCGTTGCAGAGATCAGATGCGCTTTATACAGCAGATTACAGTATATTCTAAAGGAATCTGTTGTAATGATTATACATACAGTAAATGATGATGATGATGATGATGATATCCCATGACATAGACAAAGTACTACATTGCAATAAGATTTTGAGTTGCATGTGCTTTATTACGCAACCTCGTCCAGTGCCATGGTTAAATATTGGCCTGAATTATCTTGACTAAATGATTTCCTTTTGTTGGAGCATGTGAATGGTGTGATTCATCAAAGCCCCCTCAACACACCCACTGGAGTGTCTGAGATTAGTCAGTCAGTGTGATCCCAGCACACAATAAAACGTTTAGTGATATGAGAGCACGTTGAAGGGATGTGCGACATCGATACTTTAGAAATGATTAACAAATGATTTATCGAGCATCCAGAAACAGAAAACGTCACTCCACGAATCGAAAGAAAGAAACGTCTGCTTATTCTAGGGACACTCACTTCAGAGCGCTAGAGTCTCCAAAGTCCTTAACGACTCTTCTCTCTGGAGGAACTGCTTATTCAGTTTGAGCATGAAACACGATCACGTCCACATTTTGAGCTCCGGTTCGTTTGTCCTTTTGTTCCATACCGACTGTCTCTTTCAGGAGGAAGATCCCAAGGACAGCTTTCCCAATACAGAACCTGCGAGGCCTTACTAGGCTGTAAATCATATTCCAACAACAACAATGACGTCATCAACCTCTGCGGTGGTTTCTCCTTCTCGGCAAGGTCACATGATAAGACTGACTGTTGTTGCTGTGGCAACAGCAGCAAAGGAGAAATAGATCCCAAGATACGAGATGGAAGAGAAAATATCAGGGAAGAGTGTGTGGCAAGGAGGTGAAACAAGCGAAGAAGCCTCAACTTCCTCTTAAAAGATAAAAAACTTAAAAAATATGAAATCAAATTAAGTTCAGTTCAGCTATGTTCAGTTTTATGCTCACATTACTGCATGGTGAAATTCTTTATTCTTTGCAAATCATAGCTTTTTGCTAATAAGCTGGGGTCAGAGTGCAGTGGCTGACCCCATTATATTGTGCTCCTGGAGCAGACAGGGTTAAGGGCCTTGCTCAAGGGCCCAATAGCAGCAAGCTGGCAGAGCTGAGGCTCGAACAGTCAACCTTCTGATCAGAGCCTTAACACACTGAGCCACCGCCGCCCCACCGTCGCTCAACATGTTAAAACCCCTTTTAAATGTTTTATTATTATTTCAATGTCTAGTCAACAATACATACTCATAACCTAATGACAAGTTCAGGATCTTTTTGTTGTTAGCTATGGCTGCAAGCTTGAGAAAATTAACCCAAATTGAGAAATTCCCAGCTTGAGAAAAATACTATTTTCAGTGGATCATCAAGCACCAGGCCCAACACATCCTCGGCCCTCAGCCCCGTTAGTGAGCCAAGCTCCAGCCGCGACGCTACCCTAAAATTAGATAAAATGCACGGCGCAGACCTCAAATCCCAAATTGTCATATCCCTCAAGGATACACAGACTGTGTCTCATAGCAACACCTCAAGAATGACGTTTCATTTGTTAAAAGTCACTCTCAATTGGTTCCTCAGGTCGAAATTCAAGCACAGCATGGACTTTGCACCATTAGTACTCAACAATCGTTTCACAAACCAGCGCATCTCTGTTCCCCGTTTCAGACCTACAAGACCTAGGACCTTACGTGCTACCACACTAACACAGCAATGAACTGCCAGTATCTAATAAAATGGTCCAAATATATAAACTTATAACAGGGAAAGTCAAACCGTTACTTTTGATTGAACTGAATAACCGATGAGGATATGAGGAGGGATTGGAATCACCAGTGGTCACTCAATATGATATCATGACACCTAGACGCTGACTACATTAATATTGCGATTCTCGAAGTATCACGATTTTGTAAATATCCCGATTCAATATTTTTTTTTTCTCAAAACCTTGAAACTTTAAAATTATTTATTATTATATGCTTTATTCACCAGCTTCACAACTTATTATTAGAGTATAGATGATATAATTAGATTGTTATTATTCATTACTTTATGTTAGTTTTCTCACTTAGAAACCAAAGTCATCTTTTAAAAACCACAAAAGAACAAAAATAAATAATGTCATTAAAATTAAATGAAAGAAAAAGCTACTTTTCATTGAGCAGCATGTATCTCGGTCATCCACCATAATTATTATTTCTAAACAAACTAAAATTCACTCCTACCACACGGAATGCCATTGTGAGTAGTTTAGAGTGTACCACCTGTAGTATTATAAAGAACGGAAATGTCTGACCGCCTTAAATGCCCCCAAATTGAGGCTTTGAGACTAGTGATGTTTTGAGACTGGTGTAAAAGTGTGTAATGAGTGGGTTTGAGACTAATTTGTCGCATGTTTTGGAGAAAAAAAATGTAATTGTAATAATGTAGCACCATAAAAATAGGTTTCTGTTGCACCATTTCGATGCTCGTACACTCGCCACAGAACCGGTTATATCCAAGGCTGATCGCGCTAAAAAACAGCCGGTCCCTGTCACTGGAAGGTTGAACACTGTATTCATTATAAATGTAAAAACATAAAATGTAAAAGTGTAAAATATTTTTAAAAATGATGTGACGATAAATGAATCAGCACGCAAAAGAATCATGAGTCAAAACTGAATCGAGTTCTCCCCTGCATTTCTAATTATGAGAGCAAAAACTCCATTTACTTCTTCACACAATCCCCTGCTACACTAATGCACTTATCTCAGAGCTTCACTTGTGCTTGGATATCATTAAGGTAGAACGTTTTCTCAGTACACCAGAGACATGATCAGACTGCCTGTTTCACATCAGAAATGCCGGCCTTATGCGAGCTCCTTAATCGACCCAATATGTGGAAATGGCTTGGAGTAAGAAACTGTATGGGGGATGTGCCAATGACTCCAAGCCGAGTTCCTGTTATGTGCAAGTGGTGTCTGAAAGTTGGCAACAAGTTATCCATTGCTTCTCAAGGATCAGGCGTTCCACTCCCCGAATGTTCACAAGAATGCTGGAACGCACCTCGTTTATATTTATTTTTAATTCTAAGTGTGATACATGGGGTGAGTGAGTCATGACTTCATGCACCATCTCACTCAAGAGACACCAATGATGCGTTACAAGTAGAACAAGAATGATTTTTCACCCGCAGTTGGCCTTTAGGTTGTTCTTGGCAGAAGAATAGAAACATTGCCAAACATTATCAAAAAGCTGTTAACCAGCTGGTTTCCTTTTATCTTTAGAAAAACACACTGATTAAAATCTCTTAAAATTCTAAAAAGCTATTACTTTTGCTCAGGATTTAGGCTGTTGTGGTTCAAATGTAACAGAACTGTTATGAAAAACTGATCAAGATAGTTATATTTCATGAAGTTGTTCCAATACATACAGTATATTACTAAATACCAACATTATTGTCATAATTATTTCACATCTCTCCCTTTTGTAACATGGAATGTATGTGCTCGATGATTCCGCCCAAGGCATATGTACTTTATTAGACTACTATTGTTCTTACAGTCAATAGAAAACAATTATTAATCACAACTATATGACAATTAAATCAATCAAAATTCCATAGCTGTTGAAACAGGTCTAAATCCCACAGCAGTTCATTCATCATTATGAGCTTAAACACTCAGCGGGTAAAAGAAATTTTTTCCAGATGTGTAACACCATGACATTAGCATTACTGGAACGAGAAAGGAAGTTGTGATCTTGGCACCTCAATGCTTCCAACGACAAGTCACCAAAACGAGCATGAGCAATCACATTTACACGTTGGCATGTGGAGAACTAAAAAAAAAAAGTTAAACACTATTAAACGTTGTACACTATTCTCCCTCCTTCTTTAGACAAATTCAACATCATCTGTTGCCTATAAAAAGAGCAGTGCATTTTAAGGGGCCCCAGCGCCAATATTAAGAACTATCCTGGCAAATATGGTAGCTTGAGGATGAAAAATAAAAGGGACTAATAAAGAAGAAAAGAATATTGGAAATGAAAATCTGCTAGTTATATTTCCCAGCAATGCTATCCAATAATAAAAAAAACAGTGTTCGACCCTCCTGCTGTCCTATAATCAGCAATATCTCTTGCTATTAATATTAACTCATCATGTACTCAATGTGAAAATAAAAATGTAAAATCTACCAACCTAACAAAACCTTTACAAACACGATTTATATTCTCGATTCGGATTGTTTGAAACACATTAGATCATTTTCTGTCAGAGCATCTTTGACCATAATTCTGGTTGTATGGCAAATCACAGATTTATATTAATGAGCTCATGTTTCCATGGTAACAACTAGACCAATAACAGGCGAGCCACAGGGAAACAGATTTGAAGTGTTTACAGAAAGTGACACCATGTCAGTTATTAAAGTGTACAGTTCCAGTTAGGAATTTGGACACGGCTTGTAATTGAATGTTTTAAAAAAAAAAAAACTGGAGATTATAATAAGATGTATAGCATTAGGTAATTAAGTAACAAAAACACCAACCGTCAGTAGTTATTTTAAGACATGAAGGTCAGCAGTTCCGGAAGAGTTCTTGTAAGAACAGTATTGTCAAGTGCATTTGCTGAACCGATCAAACACCATGATGAAACCGGCTCTCATGAAGACCGTTACAGGAAAGCAAGACCAAGACCTATCTCTGCTGCAGAGGAGAAGTCCATTTAGAATTGAAATTACCTCAGAAATCACCAATTAACAAACAGCACCTCAGATTAGAGCCGTTACGAAGGCTTGACAGAGCATGAGTACCAGACATCACTATCAACTCTTCAAAGGAGATTATTGAATAATCTGGACGCCTTCAGCATTGTTATACAATATAGAAAGAAATACAAATCAGAAAAGATCAAGAAATTAGTAGGCGTGTCCAAACTTTTGACTTGTATTGTACATTGATCGGCCATGACATTAAAAACATTAGCATTATAACCGCCTACGTTTTGGGTTCACTTGTGCCACTGAGGAGAAGTTTTTTTCACCGGGTTGTGCTACAGTACATCGTCTTTTCTGTGGTATTGCACTGGGCTGGATGGCTTTTGGTTCCCACGGCCATGTGTGAACCTTGGGTGCCCCTGATTCTTTCATCAGTTTACTGATATATAATTGATAATCCATGGTAATGTGTTTATGTTTTGTGATGGGAATGTTATTGTTAAATCATGTACATCATATATGGAAGGAGTCTCCAGTGTCGGAGCACTGTAAAAACTGTACATTTAAGATTTCCTGACAGGAAAATGCTTTCAGAATGAAGGGCTTGGTGCAATTTTCCTCATTACAGGAAACTTGATAAGCTATGTTGTAATAAATGGGATGCTTGTGAAGGAACAACTATTCTCTATACTCCTATTTTATTAGGAGACCAGCTGATAAACGCCATCATGTTGTTTTTCTTTAGCTGGCATTACTTAAATATGGGCGTCATATACTTTATATACGTCTTTAAGCTAGACTTTCCATATTTTAGTTTCTGCATTTAAAGCTAGTTAGTGAATGATCTTGTTAGAGTAAGGTAAAGAAACCCAATTCTCTTCCATGCTAAGTGTAAACATTTGTATCCCATATGTCCAGGATTTTCACTATTAACTCCAGATGTTGGCATATGTCTGTAATATATATATATTATCCTATATACAGGATTAGACGAGCCCTGGAGCCCATCCCAGGAGACTTGGGGCAAGAGGTGGGGTACACCCTGGATGAAGTACCAATCAACTGCAGGACAAACATACTTTCACATACTTACACAATCACACATTATGGGCAATTTGTGAACGCCATTTAGCCTAATATGCATGTTTTTGGACTGTGGAAGGAAACTAGATTACCCGAAGGAAACCCACCAAGCACGGGGAGAGCATGCAAACTCCCTCCACACAGACATTAAGCAGGAATCGAACCCAGACCCTACAGGTGCAAGGCGACAGTGCTAACCACTAAGCCACCGTGCCTCCTTGTAAGGATCAAATGTTTGCAAACACTAATTAAAACTGGTAATAGCGGTCCCAATCAGGCAACGTGAACCTTTGTAGGCCAGGCGTGAACCAATCGACTTAAACATGTTGGAGTTAATAAGCACCAGTCGTGAATGCTACGGAAATCAACAGTGTGTTCCAACAGAAAACGTTCAGTACATAATAAAAGAAAAGAATTGGCAATGTTTAAGAGATGCAACTATATGCCAAAAACAATTGGATCGCTCGACCTCAGAATCTCCCCAGATAAAACAACAATGCTCTGGAACAGAAAAAGTAACATTTGTACAAACAAGGAACTCTGCAATCCGAAGAAGCGAGTTCCAACGCCAATCGAGCAATGCATAACAAAAACAGATAGATGCGTACAGATAACTTTAGAACACGAGTGATGGTAAAGACAGTAATCATCAAAGTTTTTTTCAACACTTTTTCTGCACGAGTCAATATTTAAGCTCAGGAAAACTCTATATGCATGATTGCAGAGGTGCAAAAAATAAGGGGGACGTGTGGGAAGTATGCTCAGAGCCAGTTTGTGATTTACCTATAATTTAACCATAAGGATGCTGGAGGTTGAAATGTGTTTAATTTATTTTTTTTAAATAAGTGGACAATTATCTAGTTTTGTTTTTGTACGCAAATCGCTGTATAGTTACAGCCACACACACTCATCCAGTGATTTTAAAGCCACAAGAACACTTGGACGGGAGAAGTAGGTGGGCTGACTGCTCTGAATTGCCTTAAAGCGTGAAGGAATGTCTAAATGTGTGTGCATGGTGCCCTGCAATTGACCTGGCATCAGACATGGGTGTCTACTCCCCTCCCCATGCCCAGCGTTCCTGGAATAGGGACTAGAGCCCTGATATAAAGCACTTACTGAAGATCAATCAATTAATATTATGTTGCCTAGTCCAGCTGTTTAACTTGTTCTTGTTTACACCATTAACGTAACAATTGTTACACCATAGTTTTATGGAATAACCATCATGAGACCAGCTCCTACCTTAAACCTGATACAAATGCACTGCAGTTGTAAGGAAACCATATAAGGAAACGAGTAATAAGAGTTCTTGAAATGTTCACCACGTCATAAATCACCACCCACATACTGTAGCATACTGCCTGGCCAAAAATAACCACTGAAAATGATTCCTCGTACGTCCAGAACCACCATTTCATCATTTGAGTCCCTGTGCCATCAGGGAAGAAAAGAAATCCAGAGATGTGATAATCCTGGTCATTCAGTACATTAAGGTCATCAGCTGACTTCATTTTATTGCCATATAACATTGCTGAGCTTAGACCATAACACTGACTACAGAGGCTTGTGCAGTGGGAGCTCTGCATAATGGGTATGTACTTTTCTTCTCACCCTGATGCACCAATCACTTAATACACAGTAGGGTCAATATGGATTAATCAGATGACTTAACCTTTTTCCATTGGCACGAAGTGCAATCTTTATTCTCCCTGGCACACTGAAGCCTTTTTTCCTGATTAACCTCACTAACAAGTAGGTTACTTATGAGCTCAAAGCTGTTTAGACCCAATCCAAACAGTGTGTGTTCTCATCAAACTGTGTGTGTATGGAAACGCTCTTACTTTAACTATTAAACAGCTGTGACTTCTTCTGTTTTTGTAACCTAATTCCAGCAATTTCAGAAATCTCCTTAGTTGTTTTCTTTGCTTAATGCAGGTCCTTCTGAAACGGACCGAGCGTTGTATCCGGTCGGCTTGGGGACATTGATGTTCCATTTTTGTTAATACAAAATAGAGGACATTTTTCATAACTGCAAAGTGCACCTACATGGCTGGAGAATTAATAAAATAAGCAAACCTTATAGATGCAAGGTTGGTGGATCTTATAAACTGAACATAACTTTTATTCTAAATAATATGACTATAGCTGAGTTTTCAAAATGTATCACAGCAACACAAAGGTCACTAAGTAAGAATTACATCCATAACGATTTTATCTTTAGGATTATTTTTGGGAAACTATGGCACCATCGCTTACCTCGAAAAAAAACTCAGTCAAAAGCATAAACATTCATTAGTAACATAAACTGTGTATGTTTTTACTAAAGGTCACGTACACCCGCTCTATCGGTGCATTCTGTTTTTTTCGATGAAATATTGAATTACTGTTGACATTGTCCATCTTCAAATATGAAAAAGTCTAAATGCATACAAGACACACCTTTCTCCCACATTCAACCCAACCAAACACAGATCTAATCCGCCACACTGCTGAGAATCCAGATATGTTACTAGCCACACACGCACACATACACATAGCAGACACGCCTCTCGGACACCACGCAGGGTGGAGCAGGCATTTGTTTACAAGGTAAATAAGCTAAGGAGATCCTGTGACCCAATACAGACACCGTGCTGTGCAAGTTGGCAGTGGCTTGCCTTCCACTTTAAAGCTTTTACGATCAAGAAATAAGCTCTCGCTATGAAATGTCCGGTATGACACAACGTGCTTGTGAATGGAAGATATACAGGGAGCTTACAGTAGGATGAGCGACTAAAACAAGATGTACTTAATTTACATCACTCATAGACTAGTGGACAAATCATGATTTCGTTAGTAAAAAAGAAAATTGTGCTTTGAATACCTGGAAAACAATGGATGTTGTCTAAAATAATATAATCAAGTACTGTATGGTAATGGGTAGTGAGCCAAGTGCATTTATACAAACCAATGAGTACATAAGCAGACATGAGAGCGACTCAGCCATGAGCTATGAGCTTCTATCAGCTTAAATAACCGAGCTAATTTGTTAAAATTTTGTTCTCCTCAATGCTTAATATCACGAGTGGCGTTCAAGTCAAAACGGGACTTTCCGGAAATTTCTCTTTCTTGCTTCCCTTGCCTGATCCCTGAAAATCTACGGATGATTTGTAGCCATTGTGCGGAATAGACGGGAACATGAATAGACAAGAACTTGTCCTGACCTTGCTTCAAGACATTTCTACCAGTCTGGGCCATTAAAGGAGTTCCTTGGAGGCCAGGGTTTAAGATGTGAAGCATGAGAAAATGAGAAGATAAGAAAATTGGGTTTTTCTCCTGCTATGGCATTCGATATTTGGATGACGTTCATGTTCATGAAGCAACTTAATATACTTATCATGTTATTTGTTAGTATGTCCTAACAATTGTCCAGGTTATTATTACAAGTATGCAAAAAAAACCACTATTATAGCTTAATACGATGCAATTTAATACTAAAATTTGATCTATTACAATTTAATAACGATTTTAAAAAATCTAATGCACCTTTATGGTAAGGTCATTATATTATGATTAAATTAATTTTAGATTCAGGTTATGAATACCATTAGCCTGTTTACGTTCTTAAGATGTGTAATGACCAGTACTACTAATAAGTAAAACTCTCTCTGGCAGTTTTTCAGTTTGAAGAAAATGTCACCAACTTGTAAAAAACAACATTTAAGCATATTATTACTGCATTGGTAGGTAAATAAAAGGATCGTTTGACTCAGCAAGGCCCACATGACTACTTTAAAGTATTCAACATTTGTACTTCAGTTTGTTCAGCAAAAAAAAGAAGAACAACAACAACAACCCCACCTTCAAGTTTCATAGTAACCCCTTGGCCCTTCAGACCCAACACACAAACAAGCTGCAGAAATTCCAGACTCTGTACTGCACATTGTAAACTGTAGCTGCGTGGTGTTTGGCCTGTAGAATGACTGCGCTGTCTGCTCGCTCCAGTCCAAGGTCTAACCCTCAATTCCGGATGCAAACGCTTGCACGTGCTGAAAAAACATGCACCGATTACATCATTCGCACCCATCTAGAACGTCTAGAGACTGGAACTGGGAGTTACGTGCGACTTCATGCAAAAGAGCTATCTGTGATAGGACAGGCAGATAGCATGCAGTGGTAAACACATGGTGCGATCAAAGATTAGGCTCCGATTACTCTGATAAACTTCTTCATAAAGTTATGCGAATGTAAATCAAATGCACATCCAGACGCAAAGACAATCCAGAAGGCATCAGCCGAGTGGAGACTGTTCTGTCGGTTATCTCAGATTTTTTACATTCCAAGAGTGAATGTCACATTTTTGTTCAGATATCGAAAGAAATTACAACTGAATGAAGCAGGTAAAATCTGTAAATGATTTTACCAGGAACGTACATGTGCTTTTAAATGCCCAATTGGTAGAAAAGTGCATCATGCAAAATACTGATCAGAATTAAATTTCAATAAATTCAATTCAATTCAATTTTATTTCTATTTCTATTTCTATAGTGCTTTTAACAATGGTCATTGTCTCAAAGCAGCTTCTCAAAATGAAAAGAAAATTTATGGAAGTGTGTCTGAGTGTGAAAAATGTGTCGAGATAATAATGAGACTGTCCCTGATGAGCAAGCCAAGGGTGATGGCGAGGGTGGCAAGGAAAAACTCCCTTAGATGGGAATAGGATCAGAATGAAAAGGGAAGGCGTAAACCTTAAATAATCTGTTCCGTAAATAAATATTAAGCAGGCAAACACCTAATTCTGTTGTCAGAACAAATATATTTGGCCCACATGGAGGTAACCTTTAACGATGTGGTGAGGTTCTGCTGTCTTTACTTCCCTCTGCTGCATCTCTGGCTGAGCATAGAACTATAATTGGCTGACAGTTTTATAAATAATAAAACATCTAACTAATCAAATACGAGTAGAAGGCAGGATTTAGCAGAAACCTAATGTACAGTCAAAGTTGAAGAAAAATTCTCGTTCTTCTGTCAGATCAAACACTTCACAGCGGGCGGAACCACTTAACACATGTTCAAACAATTTTGACCTTAATTAAATGGCTTTGACCATACAAGTCTGAATCTTTAATCGGAATAAAGTGTAACCGCGACTTGTGTCAACATCAAACTCTTTCAGTTGAGAGCTTCAGTCGATATACACTGGATGGGAAAAGGTTTCATCAGGATTGCCCATCTGGAGGAAACCCTTTAAGTACCATATGATATCACAATATTACTGCCATATGTCCTCTAGTAACCTTTTTAGAAAGGTTTTGATCATTTAAATAATCCAATGGAAAGGATCTTTTCTAATCTCAGGATTTTTTATCTACAGTAACAGTGTCAGCATTACACTATCCCTTATACCCCTTTCCCACCAACGTGAACCAGGTGCTAGCTCATGTCTGACGCTACTGTAGTGCCGGTTCAGAGCCTGTTTAATAATGAACCACTTAAAAACTGGCATTGTTTTTTTCCATGGACTAGAGAGTCACGTCTCTATGTCACTGTATACATCTGTGTACATCTCTACTTTCCCAGGAATGCTAGTGTCAATGCTAGCAGCAACAACAACAAAAAATGCTAGCGGCAACAACAAGGGCAAACTTCCACCTGGCTTTGCGAGCAGTTCTCCTGGCTTTATCATTATTATACCGTGTTTGAGCTGCTAACAGAATATTGAGTCCATTTTTTAAAGATGGTGGTCACAAATGTTTTGTTGGTCATGATAATTCCGCCCCCAGCTCCTGACATAAGCGGTTCTGCTTTTCAGTCTGAGGGCTGTCTGAAAACAAATGACAAATTGGGCACCGTCCCCGAACTAGCTCCGGAACCATCTTGGTGCAAAAAGGGTTAAAGTGTACTAGTGTTCCTCACAACATGTACATCATTTCATTTTCTCTTATTCTCGACTGAACCCATATTAGGGTTTTATCGCCTAAAAGCTGTACAACATTTCGTTTTATTTCTTTTTACAATCCTTAAACATCGTCTAGCCGGATGTTCCCCAAACCCTAGTGCATGCCTTCACAGCCTTACACGGATAACTAAAATTCCTTTTCACTTGAATTTCTGGCAAGGCCTTTAAACTGCACCGAACCCAAAAGTACCCACTCTGTATGTGTGTGTGTATGTGTGTATCAGCGAAGTGCTTCCTTAGTTCCCACTGATTAAAACCATCACAGCACCATCGAAATAAACAGTCTGCCTTTTTATTACTCCCATTTGTTGTGGCTAAACGTTTAGCCAACACACTGCCTCTCTGTGCTCTGCATTCATGACGCTTCTGTAATAACCTTTTTGGCATGGAAGACAGTGAAGCGTTCGAAAATCCGTTGGCCGCGATGGATTCCTGAGGCTACGGTAACCAAACAATAACAGACACAGGTTGAACACGCTTCCTTTTATGGTGAGTTCAGTGCCCAAATTCTGAGTGCTCTCTCTCTCTCTCTCTCTCTCTCTCTCTCTCTCTGACTGACACACTACACAGTCTAGGTTAGCCCTTATTCCTGTACTACTTTTAGTCCCGTACTAACAAGCATGAACCAGCTGCTCTTTTAACTACCAGTGTTTATTTTTAGAATTGTTTTTTTCTGCTTCCCCACTGTATGGGTGGGTAAACATGGCATCAACATCATGAGGAAATACTTTTCTTTTCATGCTTTTCTGCACGTGCTATTTTCAATAGAATTACTGACAACATAACGGTTCACAAAAGAGAAATTTCAACCAATCAAGCAGCCAGAAAACAACTAATGAGGTCATACTGCTGAGAAACAGTAGCAGTCTAAAAGTAGGCAATTACATCATTGTTTTATTGCTTACTTTCTTAGTGTTTTGGGTTTTTTTGGTTTGATCCCTAATTTGGCACATAAGCACATTTTGTAACTGTCTCAGTGCCAGTATCGGTCCCTCAAGGACAAATAACATATTTCTAGAAAATAAGTATTTTTGCACATTTTATGTTGATATAATTTTATCTCTTGGGTTTTTCTATATACAGTAACATTACTGTGCAAATAACTGCTGTAGAGCAACAATGTCTTCAAAAAAAGTCTCTACAAACCATATTTAATCAAACAAAGTAAATAATAAATGTGATGACCCTTTGCTTGAAATATAGTCTCAGGTACAATTTGCAAAGTTTTATAGTGAAATTTGTTGATCTGTTCTACTGAAGATCCATCCTGCAGAATAAGCTACAGTCCTTCTGAGGATGCACCTGGGCATATCTGCCCAAAAAAAAACACAAAAGCTTTTTTTTTTTTTTTCTTTTTGTCTGAAAACATAATGAAACTAAATTAGTGTGTTTTTTGTAACAAAAAAACAACAGGAGGTCTAAAACTTTTGCACAGTACTGGTGAAGAACCAAACTGAATTTGGAAAACGAAATTAACGTTTAAAAATCAGAAAAGATGTCATACTGAGTTTAAATCATAAAACCATGTTTGTACAAAAAACTACTACTACTACTACTACTAATAAAAAAATAAAATACATGGGGTCTAAAACTTTTGCACCGTACTGGTGAAGAACCATATTTGGTAGCTTTACTGACCTTGATTTACAGCATAAAAATTACAATGCTGAAAAAAAACTGAAATAATCACAAAAAGTCTTGGAAAAATGCTTTAGAAACTTTGAAATTTTGACATGCTGCATGTAAATAAATAAAATATTCTCCCTTTATATGCAACATAGAACACATTATCTGTTATCATGATCCCATCAAGTTCCTTAATATTAATATTTTTGCCATACGGCTCAACCCTACTGCAGATCAGTGTAACACTATCCCAGAGCACCCTCTATGCCTAGTAACCGGGTCATGAAAATAAATAGCCCCTCTTTCTCACACATGAGGGCCGTTCAAGAGAAGTCAGACATCTAATCTCACCCTGGCCTTTTCAGCTACTATAATCAACTGTTTAAGCTGAGTCAGCAGGAAAAGCCCTTCCTTTTCATTCTTTCCCCCGTCTCTCCCAGCAAACTGATTCTGAATATGAGGGAATGTCCTTTGGCTAAGTCTCCCTTTTCCGGACTTAAATAACAGCTCTCTGGTTAACAGCGAGGTTCGATTTCACATTTAATTGAATATCCTGTGTTTTAATCTCCTGCGCTTCAGAGAACCAGTTTACAGGCAAATCTTTAAAACGTGTCTAAACATAAACCCAGTGCTCTGGTGAACAAAATCCTAAGTAAAGTCCACACTGACTGACTTGCATATCACATGTTTTATTATTCCAAGTAATATATGCCATGAGACCGCCTTTAATTCCTTGCTTCATCTCTACATGTGATGAAAAGCAAGTGATGCAGCAGCACTTTAGTCTCCTAGTCGTTCCAGCATTGCATAATGACATTTTAACACAACTATAATGTGATGTCACAAATGAGTAAAATGAATGCAGCATCAGCAAACAAATTAGTATCAGAATCAATGATGCATAGAAATTATACATCACTCTCACTTACTCACTCATTGTCCATACCGCTTTTTCCTGTATACCTGAAGCCTATACCAGGAGACTTAGAGCACAAGGCAGGGTAGACCCCAATCCAACTCAGGGCACAAACACACACTCACTCATTTACACACTACAGGCAATTAGCATGAGAACTGTGGAAGGTAACCAGAATTCCCGGAGGAAACACACCAAGCACGGGAAGAACATGCAAACTCCATGCACACAGACTCGAGGCAGGAATCGAACCCGGACCCTGGAGGTGCAAGGTGACAGTGCTAACCACTACGCCACCATATATATTTCACAATGCCATTTTAGCATTGCTGTCTATATTCTCCTGTAAACAAACAAAAACTCCCAATCCAGTCTGAAGTGCACATACTGTATGCATGAAACGGTTGTCTCAAAAGTATATACACCCAATTTCTGCTTGAATCTAAAGTACAGACATGACAATAAAAAAAAAGTTTGGTTTGATTTGTGTGTTTAGTTGCAGATATCTAACCATCATCCTTATCTGACATGGCGCGCATATACACATATACACATATACACACACACACACACACACACACAGTGTAACATGAGACACACAAAGGTTATACCACAGTCAGAGGATCACATGTTTGTTTACTCTGCAAGAAAACGTACAAGAGCGTTTACATGATTTAAAAAAATTATAAAATAAAAAGTCAGAGCACCTTATGAAACCTGAAAGAGCTCATGTCCTGCTGTGGACCATCTGAGCATGCTCAACAACATGAGCTCTTTAGATTCTCTTTAGGATCAAAATGATAATTAAATGGAGATTATTTCACTAATCACTGATTAATACCTAACATCAGTGATCCACATAATAACCCCGATCGCATTGATCTCCAGTATATATACATAACCAAGCCCATGCACAGATCTCAGACCAGCGTGACGAGTTTGAATTGTCTGATCGAGCCCTTTCCCAGCGCTTACCTTTACAGATCGTGTAAAAACCACACACGCTTCGGCCTTGACACGTTATCAAACAACGGCGTTAATTAATCCATGACACGTCATATAAATATCCACTGATCATCTTGAACTGGTTTGATCGGGCTAGATGATAACACCGCTTGGACGCGTTCACATTCATACTGAAGGCGCTAATGGACTCGCCGAGGAGCCGAAGGACGAAACTCCACGGGAAACCAGGATGGGGGTGTTGAGCAACGTGCACGGCTGTGTTTATGACGTAAAGTGTACCAGTTCATGCGCACAAAACTACACGGATAAACTAAAATTAATAACCGAGCTGTCGCTACTGCTCGGTATTCCCGAACAAACGCGAACCGAATGCAGACGGAAGTGAATTCCTCTGTCCCCCCCCCGCGGACGGGAGCGTCCATCACCTCGCTTTTAATCCTATTGGTTTTCCCCGATGACGTCACCACGGGCGGTTACTGAAAAGCCTGCATGTCCAGTGTAGTTTTTGGTGAGCAGGGTGTTACTGGTTTAACTAACCGGTTTGATTGTACAGTAATGTACGTTTTATTTCTTATTTCAAAGGGTCTCTCTCTCTCTCTCTCTCTCTCTCTCTCTCTCTCTCTTTTTATTTTTATTTAAAATCTAAAAACCAAAGCATTCCTTGTTGTTAAAACTACCATGATTAAATGAGCTAATCCTATGTAGACCTTATATGCAGAGCCAGTAAGTGGGCTGAATGTAAGGAATGAACCACTTTGAAGTGATGCTGTGATATGATCTGTTCCAGCGGTTAGTTAGCACTGCTCCCTCACACCTCCACATGTCCTTTCTTCTTCCTCTCCTTTGTTGTCTAATAGCGGTTGTAATCCAGTCCCGCCAACTGTAGATCTCCCTCTCCCTCATCCAGCCTTCCTTAAAACGTCTAATGCATCCTTCCTTGATCTTGTCTTGACTTGTTATACATGGCCCGCACATTATACCGCATGTCCACACACTCTTTCTTCTCGACACGTTTCCCTCTCAGCATCTAGTTGTTCTGTAAGTTGCATTACCACCACCTATACAGCCAATCTCTCTCTCTCTCTCTCTCTCTCTCTCTCTCTCTCTCTCTCTTTCTCCTCAGCTTCCCTGTCCTTTAAAGTCAAATTTACATTCATTAAGTGCTTCTTTCCCTGATCATTACCCAGCATTCTTCCAGCATTACCTTCTACTCTCTCTAGTTCTTTGGAGCAGTGCCACCATATCAAGCCTCTTCTGCATACTGTATATTTCCTGCACGAGAGCAATACATGCTCCACAGTCTCTCTTTCCTGGCATTCCTCACAGAGTACTGTACCGTTGGGTATTTACCTACTATAAATAGAGTGCTATTAAGGTAGCTGTGTCCAATTGAATCTCGCTGTGGAATTGGCAAGCTCTCCCTGTTCATTGTCGGTTCCCTCCCCAAGTACAAAGAAGCATTTTGTAATCTGTTTGGCGTTTCCAAATTTCCAAATCCATGGTGTATGAGTACACTACCAGTGAAACGTTTGTACACACCTTCTAATTCCATGATCTTTCCTGATTTTTATTTCTTTCCACATTGTAAATTGATGCTGAAAATATCCAAAATAAGCAATAATCTCCTTTGAACAGTTAATATTGAAATGTGGCTACTAATGCTCTGTAAAGCCTTCATAACGGTTATAATCCGAGGTGCTGTTTGTTAATTGGTGATTTCTGATGCTGGTAACTCCAAATTAACTTCTCCTCTGCAGCAGAGGTAAGTTTTGGTCTTGCGTTCCTGAGATGATCTTCATGAGAGCCAGTTTCATCATGGTGCTTGATGGGTTTTGCAAATACACATGGAAATACTGTTCTTGCAAGAACTATTCAAGAAGCTGACCTTCATGTCTTAAAATGCTCTTGTGCCATAAGGTTGGTTGGCAGCCCATCCAGTGTTCCCTGCCTTGTGCCCTGAGTTCCTGGGGATATGCTACAGTATCTACACAGGATACGCGATATAAACAATGAATGAATGAATGAATATATTTCAGTTCGTAATTATTTTCCCCAAACTCTATTCCTTTTACATCATCATAAAACAGCTGTTTTATCTTGACCCTATTAAGACAAAACACACCTTGTCATGTTACAGATACTAGAAATCACAGTGCAAAGTCCTCTGTCATGAAGATTTTCCCATGACATAAAATAAATTGACATTTCCAAACCCGTGATATTGCAGACAACCTCCCAGAAATGTTATAGCCTTATAAAAAGGTTCACCAAATCAGTAATGTTAATTATTATTTTTCAATAACTACACGTTTTCTAACAGACCATAACCTTATCCCAGATTATTGAATTAAAGCCACCACTAGTGGCACAGAGGACCTTGTATTGAAAATGTATGACCTGAACCCTATGCCTAGAGAACCTGTTCTTAACTTTCTCTTAAATGAAATTTTGATCTGTTTAATCATTTTAGCATTTTTATGTGCTGTCTGACACCGTAATGTATATACAAAATGTAAATATATATATATAAAAAGACAAAAATCGTGATGTCGGTCACTCCAGTCGGAGGAGTGATGCTTACAGTATATCTCTAAAGCCTGTGGCTCATGAAAGTGTCTTGAAGTACTGTATTTTGAGACTTTTCTGATCATAAATGACAGGAAAACTTGCATACTGCAGTGAGCTTTAAAAAAAAAACACACATAGTCAATGGACTGAAAGCATTTTGTCTGAAACAATAAGCGGTGAGTTATCGTAGTTGGCTGCGTGCCATCTCAGTCAAACAGTGACTCAGTGAAATTAGGTGGTTCCTGACCACACTGATTAAAGACCCATACCAGACCAGGCTTTCTAGTAAAAACCTCTTTTACATGTCAGCTGGATTGAACCTTTTAGGCTGAACAGAAATCAGAAGTCATGTTCCAGTTACAGATAGGAAATGTAGATATGGTTTGTGAGGCGTATTAATAATGGTACTGCAGCAGAGCTTGTTGCGTGTGTGTCTGTTGTCAGTTGCACTCACGCTCCAGACTCTACGTGAGGTTGAATGTCAACCAAATCTTTTCCAGAACAATGTAGAACGGGAACATTAACTGTCCCACCCTGCGACTGGTACAAAATAATGAGGGACACTGAACCAGAACGACCTCGGCGATTACATCCAATGTCATAGGGAGATAAATGAGATGTGACAGAGGATGTGCAATAACCTTTTATCAAACCCTGTCCTTTTTTGTTTTTAGACTAAAGTATGCACTTTAATAATATACAGTAAATCAAGAAAAGTCAATAGCACCGTGAATGCCATTTCCTGCAAAGACCTCGATTATAAACTAAAGTCAACACTGTATGAAAAAGGTCAACATTTCTGTGTTGCTTTAGAAGCAGAGAAATACATTTTGGTGTGACGCTGTAATTATGAAACAGGGGTTACTGCCCTAAATAACAACAAACCATTTTTACAAGACCTGACTATGCCTGCGAGCATCCAAGTCAAAAGCTGAGGTCACAAAGTTGGCTCTGCATACTGTAGAAGACAATTTTATGGCGGCAGCTATTTTGCTCGTAAGTCTGTTAAGGAGTATACACGGATCATGACTGAAAGTTCCAAACATGAGATAAAAAAGGTTTAAGATACCCTCTTATCTACGGTATATGCATTAGTGGCTCAAGGGATGTGGAGTGGATGTACACTCCAAGCCGCACAAGAGGTGTTGCATCAACACTATCAGCACAGTTTCACTGTTCTAATCGGCCAACACGCCCACACTCACACTCCTGAGTGCACGAGATAATTAGTCTAAACACTGAACTTTGCTGGGATATCTGGAGAGACAAATGAAGTCTCCGAGACAAATAGAATATATGACATAACAGCGTTTGACAGCCGCATCAGCTGTCTGAGATAAATGAATGTACTGTAAGGAATAAAACACTCATACACTCATGATATGATGTTCTAACATAATTCATTCAATTTCATATAACAGCTTATTGTAAAGTGTTTTATTTCCCCTAAAACCACAATTAGCTAATTACTTAATGCATTTATTAAAAATACCATACAATTTAATTACATCCTATGTAATTTAATTTAGATTTAATTTAGAAAATAGGGAGGTCCTTTTTACACAACCTCTATGCATTGTCACAAACAAACACAGCTTTTCATGTTACCAAGAAACTAAAAAAAGGGAGATTTTTTCAGGAGAAAATGACAAATACAGTAAAAAAAAACTGTATCTTAACTGTACCGGCCTATCTTTATTATTAGAATGCTCTGGCATGGTATTGTTTCTCCTACTGAATGTACTGTGCACTTGACAGACTTTAACAAAGTGAGATACTTAGTAATAGTGGAACCTTGCTTCAGCATCTTTTACATCTAATACATATGCTTCTGATTTGAGTCAAAATAATATTCCTGTCATCATCATTACAGTAAAGACCTAGCGTGACACTGCGCACGGTTTCTATTGTGTTCTATGTTAAGCGGAACCGAAACCTCATAAAAACAATTTGCAGTACCCGGTCCAGGGATGGCGAAATAGTTTATAGAACGACACACCAATAGCTTGCATGTGTTATGTATTAGCCTTCGAGCATAATTTATGGAAAATGGCAGCGTAAATGTTTGGATATGGTGTCCCTTGAGATATTATGTGCAGAGAAAGTCAGGATCACTCTGTTACAGCTAATGTAACTGTTACAGCAATGTAATGTAGAGACTGATACTGATAGAATGAACAATAGAGCATCAGGAAAACAGTCATGCTATTGTTGTTGAACCTTAGGCTTTTACATACAGAAACAATTTTTTTATGGATCATATGGATTTTTTTAAAGTGAAATAATCATAAGAATTGCTATGTTTGGGTTAAACTAATTAAAAAGATTTAAGCGCTTTACAAGCTTGATTTATTTTGCTAAAATAGACATCATATCATCCAGACATAAAAGCTCTACGAGGCCAGAATAGAGTGCAATATGCATATGATAATGCGATTCCTGTTATTTGAGTCTCCTCTTTAATGTCTCATTGCACTTTACGCCGTCAATGATGAGCTTACTCTATGCAAATGCTCACATCACCATCATGCAACGGTCTGCTGACCTTTCAAATCGATAGCACTCAAGCCATCATAAACATGGCATTCAATTCCAATAATAATCATGCCTGCCGTGCAGCATTATAATAAAGTCAAGTCAAACACCGAGGCTGGATGAGAGAGAGAGATCTGTATATGGCTCAAGCCAGTATTTTGATTCATATCGGTTTGCTAGGCAACCTGGAAAGGGAACATCTAGTGATTCCAACAGAAGCCCTTGCTAGTGCAGAGCTATTAAAAGAAGTTAATGGGAGCAGGGAAGAAAGCAACCCACAGAGCGCTTAGTGCTGGTTACGTAACATCAGACACAAGGATTCAGGGGCGTCAAACGTGTCTCAGTGATCGGAGGAAACAATTCCGTGTCTCTCTTAAAAACGAAGGACAATGCCTTCATGACAGAAATGTTATATGAAGTCAGGAAAGAAACTCAGAATATTCCATTGCCATCGAGCACCCATGCAAATCATGAAGCAAACAACAGGACCATCAAAGCAGAGGTGTGAAACCAACAGCATTGTACATACCGTGTCAGCTACTGTCTGTTCTGTGCTTCCTCTTCTTCTCCCTTGTATCCTTTCTCTGTTTCTGTGTTTCCTATTCCTTCTTTCCTACACCCATGAGCTGCAGATTGGTCCAGAGCTCATTGCCATGGTTACAGGATGTGGAAGATCTCACGTGATTTGGTTGGCAGGCGTGAGGAAAGGCAGAGCAAGCAACCCGCAGCCCCTCCCTCCTCAGATGACACAGAGCATCCCGTCTGTTCACAAAGCGCAGCTTCCGAGTGCCCCTGCGAAGACACAATGGATGTCTGAAGAAGATGTAGATGGGTGTGGCGATCATTAGGTGTGTGGGAGGGGTTGGTAGGTCTAGGAGTCACGAGTCAGTGCACCCCAGCGAGTCTTTGTATAAAATGTTCTGGCGTGCAGCAGGGCTGCCAGGATACAGGAATAACAGGCCAGTAAGACAGCCAGGCATTCCTGTGTCCTCCCAAATGTGGCGGCTTGACCCGCCGGCCCTGCACACTCTTCAGGCGGTTATTTATAGAAGAATGGACCTGGGTTAGTTGCACGACTGTTAGCCAGTGAGTGTGGTTTTGGTACGTGTTATGAATATGACCTACAAAAAGCCTTCCTCTATTCTACACTGTGCTCTATTCTACCTTTCTGTGCCTCTTCATGTGTTTGCATTAACTCATTCACATACTGTACAATATCAAATCTCTAATTCATTTTATTGTAATATTTAAACATTTCCATAATTGATAATTGCTGTTATCCTAATCAGGTGAACAATGTAGGAATTACAACATTTTATAAATGGTACTCAGGTGTTCTACAGTCAGATGTGTTTTTTTCCCCTCATATTTCACTTACAAATAAACTAACAAAGTCTAAACTAACAATATATCCAACTAACTAAATATCCAAATAGCTGTCACTGAAAGTAAATACTGTAAAGCCATTATTACATGAAAAATAAACCCATCAGAGAGGTAGCAAAAAACCCTGCTCTGTAAACCCTAATGCTCAAAGTAATTAAACATATTGAGTGCTGTTAACTTAAATAATTACAATTTGTTCAAATTAATAGACCTTGATGAGTATTTAGAACCTTTTGGTATTTATGAGTTTGTAGAAGTGAGAAAGTTCCACCAACTTAAAATCCTTCAGACTAGCGATTTTGTGTCTGACGTCATCAGGGCAACAGGGCACTGGTGGCTCAGTGGTAGGTGTTCATCTACCATGCAAAAAGCGCGAGTTCGATTCCCGCTGGATGAAGTGCCTGTCCTACGGCCAGATAAAATGGAAGGGTTGGGTCAGGAAGGGCATCTGGGGTAAAACCTGTGCCAAGCTTGTGTGTGGAGCGGATTGTCTGCTGTGGCGACCCATCGCCGGGAGCAGCCGAAAGACCAACAGCAATTTACTTGATTTGCAACAACTAAAAAAAATTATAACTGCTATTAAATAGTATGATTTAGGCAACTCAATAATGCAAGTAAAGAACTATTAATATGAATGAGTACAACAAACTCAAAAACTGATAGTTCTGTTTACTTAAAATTGGATCATTAGTTAAAACATTTCATGTAACTGATTACCTCAAATGTTTTGAGTTTTGCCAACTTATTCTGGTTTACAGTGTGGGTGTGCCCGGACAAACTGGTAATCTCAGTACCACCAAAAGGCCCAGAAGACCGGAAAACAATTGTGATGGATAATAGAAAAAGTCTTTTACTGCTAAACCAAACGCACACACACAAAAAAAAAGATCAAGATCACCCTCCAGGAGGTAGGACTATCTGTGTCAAAAATCCAGCTACGGCTTCTCCTGTAAACGGAGAAGCTTTAAGATGTAAATCACTGGTGAGCTTCAAAAACAGGAAGACCTGATTAGGATTTGCCAAAACATTTGAAAAGCCTGTGCAGTTCTGGCACTACTCCGTGTAGATAGGTGAGACAAAGGTCAACCTGTATCAGAATGATAAGAGACGGGAAGGAGCATTAGCTGCTTTATCCTATGGTGTAGGCATGTACTGTATATCAGTCAGGGAATCTTTCTATTTACTGTTGATAAGTCTACTGATGAAAAAGCAGCAGGAGCATCAATTCTTAAGTATAGGCATACTGTATATTATCTGCTCTGATTTTGCAAACTGCTTTAAAACTCACTTGATGGTGCTTAACAGACAGTGATCCTTAGCATGCTTTTGAAAGCAACCCAACAATCTTTATGGTAAAGAAGTAGAATGTTTGGCAGGTACTTGTCCCGAATCTAACCGGACCAGTAAGAAGAATCAGGAGCCGAAAAACAGCAGCAGTAAATGCTTGGCGGAGCATCAGCCAGAAAGAAACTCAGCATCTGGTGATGTCTATTGGTTATAGACTTAAGAGAGTCATAAAATTCCTATATAGATGTTCCTAGGTCTGGACTTTGTGTAGACTCATTCTGTTATGTTTCCAGCGTGCCGAGTCCCGTTGTAGGGATTTTCTTTTCTTTTCTTTTCTTTTCTTTTTTTTCCCCCTATTACCGGAGCGACTCGCTCTTACACCTGGTGACACCTAATGTATGCCTAATGCATGTCTATTGCTTTGTTTTGGGGGCCTGTACAGATGTTCACCCAGGCGGCGCACATTCCCTCTGATTTCCATCATGGTGGCATCGTCTGGCACCCGAGGACCTGCCTGACCGGAAATCGGTAGTGTAGTTGTCCATGGGTTTTCTTGTCATGAGACTTGCGGCGTTACACATGACTTCTTTCATTTAACTAAAGGGTAATTTAAAGTAAACAATCTACCAATGAGCAAAATGACAGTGTAATAAAGTCAACTTGTTTAAAAATGTATTTCGTTGGGCTTTACAGTCTTTGGCCTTCGGCTTCAGAATGAGGTTTAACTCGTTAGAAACAATCCAGTGCGTAACTTTATCTCTGTACAAGTAGCACATGCAGCAGTTTGCACCCTGTGTATGACTTTCACCATATCAAAATGTGCTTAGGTCAACGAACAGAGATAAGAATGATCTTCACTCATTAACAGGCAGTTCCGTCTGATGTAATTACATGGTAATAACATGTGGGCCTGGATTACATATACTGTACTAAGCTGGACACAGTTAGTTCACTAGAAGGAAATAAGTTGAAGCATGATTGTGCGATGACTCCGACATTACTGTGATGTCTGCAGCGTCTTGGTGCATTCAGACACTAGGTTGATCCCACTAGGGGATCTAATTGGTCCAGCGTGGAGGAACAATGTTCGAATGAAGGAGCGCCTTTGTGCCATGGACGCGTAGGCTAAATGAGTGCACTGGGAATGAAGCTGTGACGTAATGACCACACAAGAGCAGTGCTCTGGTCTGTTACACTGATGACGGATATTCAATTTTGTTTAGGAGGAAATTATCAGGGAAAGCCAGATGCATACTTTTGAAAGGGTGTGGGGAGATGATTTATTATAATTACTGCGTCTGTGTGTTCTGGTTCCCAAAGTCATGTACACCACTCTTCTCTCTTTGTCATTAATGTGAACCTCTTTAAGGAGCAAATCTGGTTGCTATTAGTGATATCTCAGTCTGAAACATACTATACAGTACAGTACAGGAGGCCTGGAGTAGCCTTTCTGTTTTCATGCCATTTGAATAAGCGTTTTTTCTCTGACCTTTGCATTCATACTGGAGGTTATCTTCCCAACAAAAAACATACATATCCATACATAGCACAGTAGATTGTCTGCTTATAGACAGGGAAGAGCCAGCTCTGGGTTTTTCCTGTCAGTTTATGTATGCAAAATTGATAAAGCTTGGATGAAATTTGTGTATAAAAATAGTGAACATGTCTTCATCCTTCCTGTTATGGTTAGTTTCAGATTTCCAGTACCGGCATTAATTACTGTCAACTAATGTCATCACCCTTTTGTAATGTTTCGGAAAGAAGCTGATTGAAAGCCCCAAGGCCCCTTTGGTGGAACTTTGCCCATAATCTATAGGGTTATACATATGGAAAGACAATAAACCTTCCCTTTTTACAAGGAATACAAGCAATACATTCAGAACATGGATTCATAACTCGGCCAAACCAAACCAAACATTCCACATGTCTTTCTGCACGGGGGTTCGTTCTTATACATAACTAATGATGTTTCTACCCCCCTATCAGCCCATCTTAAAACTTTTTTAAATTTGTAATATTTTATTCCAGCATAAACAGCACTGTGAGGTTCAGTATTTGGAGGTTTGAGAGAAATATACTGACACATACAAAATGATATGCAGATAAGGGTTAAGAAGAATGAGAAATACAGTAAAATGTGGTAGAGCAATAGAGAATGGAACTAACCTACTGTATATTCTTTAAAGCATATAGAAACTACCTCCCCTCCCCAATCCACTGTCATATACTGTATTTACTGTAAGGGTCAATCTATGGGCTTTTATCATGCATAGGGTTGTTTTAGGTCCCATTTGTATATTTATGTAATTTAGGTTTCTTAAAATAGTGTGTGTGCAAAATTTAACTGTGTTTCCACCTCACACTGAGTGCTCCCCTCCCTGGTATGAATGTGTGTTTGTGTATGTTTGTATGGTGCCCTAGACTGAAGTCTTTGACTCCAGATAAAGAATAAATAATAATTAATTGAATAATGAATAAAAAAAATTATTATTTTGCCCTTCAAAAAGGTTGTGGCTTAAAGGTTAAGGCTCTGGGTAACAGATCGGAATGTTGGGGGTTCAAGCTCAGGCACCAACAAGCTGCAACTGTTGAGCCCTTGAGCAAGGCCCCTAACCCTTTCTGCTCCAGGGGAACTTTATCCTGGCTGACCCTGCACTCTGACCCCAGCTTCCTAACTAGAATATGCAAACATGTGACAAATAATTGAGTCATATTTGCATGGGAAAGAAATCGATCAAACATACATCTCCGATCGCATTTTAAATGAATGTGGAGTGCTTTAGAATACAATAATTCTCATTAGTGGTTACATTCTTTTATTTAAATCCTTTGTTTTTCATCGGGACAATGTAGATTATAAAATCCACTTAAAACCATGACATAACTCAGAAAGAAAGATACGCAATTTAAATGCTCTTTAAAAATTCGCCTTGAAATTCTTTTTACTGACTGAGAGATAGAGAGAGAGAGAGAGAGAGAGAGACTTAAAATAAGCCCTTCATATACATTTTAAATACTGGATGGGTGGATGGATGGATGGATGGATGGATGGATGGATAAATAGATTTACACAAAAATGCATATCAGAAGTGGCTAAGAACACTCGCAACATTACTAGCAACAACAAAAAAACTACAACATTACTAGCAACCAAACGGCACAGTCATCTAACTTTATCTGTGGGATCAAATAAGCATTACACATATGCAACTAAAAACCACTACAGAAATGCATCTGCTGTGAGCTAGCACAAAAAGAGAAAAAATACAGGTAAGGTTACTGTCACTGAAACCTGTTACGCTCACTGAGTATCAGAATAATCAGAGTAGGTTTATGTTACAGATTCCTGTAACATGCTCTGAACAGGCAGTCTTTTATAAGCAGGTCAAATTCTAAATGCAAATTACCCATATCCGACATATAGTAGACATGTATTTTTTATTTCAAAAAATGAATGAAATAATTTTCTTTGTGTAAATTTAATAAGAAATAAATTTGCATGCACCAAGGCGTCTCATTTCTGCGGTGGCTGAAAAGCGCAAAACAAAATAACAAAACCAAAAACAAAATAACAAATTCGAAAAACAAAATAACAAATTAAAAAACAAAATAACAAAAATAAAATAAAATAAAATAAACAAAAGGCTGTACTATCCCAAAATACACTTACATGTCTGTGAGGCTGCACTCTCACTCACTCACTCATCAAATGTCATCATCATTACTGCTTAATCCTGTATTCACGGAGCACGTGGAGATCAAGCAAACTCCATGCACACAGAGACGGGAATCGAGCCTGGCCGGGGATTGAACCCGGACTCTGGCGGTGCAAGGCGACAGTGCTAACCACTACACCAACGTGCCCCCATGTGTGGTTGGCGAATGAAATTCTTACCAGTGGTCTTGAGTGGCAGATGTCTCGACTAATCAGTGTTAAGAATTTCATTCACAAACCACGCATACCTTTTTCGGTTTGTTTATTCTAACCGCTGATCGGACGATTTTAATTTAATGATTGATTTCAGTATTTAAGATTGTACAGCACTTTGGTTAACTAAGTTGTGTTAAATCTGCTTTCAAAATAAATTTGACTAGACTCGGGACTACTTCTTGTATGTTGCGAGTGACAGATCTTTTTTTGCAAACTGTGCCTACCTTTTCCAGTTTGACTTGAATTGTCGTTGTGTTTTTTTATTGGTATTTTGTTTCTGAATATGTCATTGTGTTTTCTGATTTAAGTTGTTTTCAGTTTTGTTATTTTGTTTTCGCTTTTGTGTTTTTGTTTTTGAAATCTTTTTTGAAATTTGTAAATTTTTTTAATGATAATTAGGGTTTATCGTTATGTTTTTAGATTTTAGATTTATCATGTTGTTTAGATGAAAACAGACCAGGCTGTGGTAGTGCACCCTGTGGAAGCACCTTTGCATAATGTTAGGACTAGAAAATGCAAATGACTTGAGGTCAGAATTTGCTTTGAACACAGCATGTGCCTGCATAGAGAGTATTCCCAATGGTACATTTTTGCTATCTTGGAAGGAATCAAATGACTATTGAATTTTGATGAAAATAAATCCAAAAAATTGGAATTGGAATTGGAACATAGGAGGCGACACACTGGGCATAAAACCGGATGGGCTACAGTCAGTAACTGTGTACCTACAAAATGCACAGAATTCTCACACATCACCACTCACTTCCTGTTGCTTGACATCAGATTGACCCTGACACCTGGCAAATAATTTCTGCACTTAATAAAGCTACAGCAATAAGTATGACCTGACACATAATCTCTAAAACACAAGGACTTTTCAAGACTTTCTCTATTATGTCCGATTATCTGAGCCAGTTGCCGACTGACCGCTTAACCAGCCACTTAAGAAAACGCAAAAATCTCAACTTGTATTTGATATTCAGCTTTGGATTCACTGTGATCTATACCAAGGTAAAATAATAATTGAAGATGATTGAATGAGTTACACGGCACTTCTGTCAGTGGATAAGGGTGTCTGCCAAATGCTGTAAATGTGCAGGTACTACAACCAACACAGTTGTCAAACACATGTTCAGGAGGAACATAATACTTTCCCCAAGCTGTTCACTGTGGAAAGGTCATTAACTCTAATGACCGTCCTACATTTGTGACTAGGAGTAGAAATACCAGTCTATAGCAGAAGTCAGTGGTGTTGCCAGAAAATCGGGTGATTCAGGAACAGGTAAGTGACATTAAGTAACACTAAGCTACCAGAAAGCCGTTTGATCTTATTGACATTCCACTTGGCGTGGAAAACGAGTGACTTGAAGTATTGACCAGTGTAAGGCTCTTTAACCAGACTTAAGCTGGTCAGGGATTGATTTACAGTCTGTAGATCTATGGTTCTCAGGAAGCGGCCTGGATCAGGCATATTGTAACCAGGAATTATGGTGCTATAATAAATCAACTGGAAAACAAACATCCATAAAACTGTAGACTGTAAAACAGTCTTCATCTTTTTTTGTTTTCCATAGGGGTCATAAAAATGGGTAGGTCTTATTTCAAATGAAGGTTATAAACAAATGAGTATGGTGTTGGCATCTACTGTGTATTATGAACATAAAGCAGAAGCTGAAAGGACTCTTCAGTGTAAACACTGAATAACCGTCTGACTTAACATACTCACTATTCCTTTATACCTTTTCATTAGTGAGACATGATTCATGTGTGTGGGAAACATTGCAGATTTGAAGCAGCTTCAGGACTGTTTTATTTAGTACAGTCTTTTTTGGTTTATTGTTTGCAAGCTACATTTTAATGAATAGATTTTGATTACATTTATTAATGAATTAAGCTTTATACGAGAATTAGGTTTAATATCAGTCCAAATCTAATATCCAGTCATTCTTACTCCTCTGTCCTATTACATCAAAACAGTGCAGATGTAGTTTCTGTTTCATCATCTGATATTTTAAACCCCTAGCTGCTATTTAGCACCCAAAAGTTACACAATGATCATAAACCCAGCCAGATCACAACTCCTCCCACATTACACAACCTAAACCTGTAAATACTATGTAATACTGCAAGCTTGCAATATCAGTCCCTACCTCAAGAATGCCCAACTGTGCTTTAGCTAAAGACTATAAAGGGGTAGGAGTGACCATGTGGTATTTAACATTTGGCTGAACTCCCTGCTGTGATGTCATGCTATAAATATGCTGAGCTTTAACATGATCCATGGCACCCATGAAAGAAGCAGTGAAGAAAGCAAGATGTTTTACAGGGTAAAGCTAATTGGGCGTGTTTTAACTATACAAAAATATATTAAGAAATATCTTTACAAACTTAAAGTGTTTAGGAAGCAGCTATTTTTTTAAGGTTTATGCTTGATCATTTAATTACAGCATCGCAAAATAAAAACCAGTGCAGTACTTTGAAAAGATTACATCAAAGTCTAATCAAACACAAACAACACTATGGAAGCATATAAATAAAAAAGGACAGTAGACAGTATGTAGAGTTATAGGAAATGAACAAGTGTTCATTATTGTTTTCCAATAATATCACAACCTAAAGCTTTGAATTATTAAGCTTATTTAATAGCAATGTATTTATGTTATATGGCATTTTAAATTCATTTGTAGGAACTGTACATTGAACATCGTGGAAAACCCTTCAAAATAATTCCATAAATTTTAATCCATATAAATAAAAGAAAGTTTTTTTTTCTCTGTACATTGGTCAGAATTTGTTCTTTCAATGATATCTTTACGTTTCATATGTTGAAGGACTCGCAAACAGTCTCTCTACAGTATGTCTGTCTGTCTGTATGTCTGTCCTGCCATATTTGTCACAGCATCATGCAAAACAGACAGGATGGAATTTAATGAAAACTTGCCAGTCCTTCAGTATTTGCCTGAAGTTAAACCTGCGCCATAAATTAAATTCAAACTTTGAGTAGAAGGAACATTATATACAGTTGTTTGCCAGATTACGCCACACCATCTAGCATTTTTTTGGACATCACTCAACAGAGCCAATCAAAGCGATTTGTTTACTATAAATGCACAGAGTATGCAGAAGAAACAGAAGCAACCATAACACAAGCAATCGTCCTACACAGCATGGATTACTTCAAAAAGAGGCAAGTACATTATGAAACCTGAACCTTCAAAGATGAATGGACAGATCAATGTATGTTTATTCTTCCTGTTGGAAGTTTTAAACCAGCTTATCTCATATTTTTTTTAAACCGTGGCACTAATAACAAGCAGTTATGTGACGCGCCACTATGACATATAACATGAGACGTTTGAGCAAACATATCTGCAGCAGTCCGAGGGGAGGGCATGTAAAATCCCAGACCTGAGAGCCCAGTGTTATGCGCTTAAATCAAAATATTAAGTAAAAGTGTTATAAATGTTATCAACAGTTATGTGATGGATTTGCTTTAAATCTGCTTTAAACAGCGAGTGTATTTGTCTGATGGCAAAGGAAGTACAACCTAGCATAAACAAGGCGTTAAGACACACAACCTTGTAAAATTGTATTTCTTTGTATTAATGAGTTATGCAGAGAGTTCTGCCGTACAGAAAGACATGCAGATATGTAATGTACGTGGGCTTCAACCTGAAATAATAATATTACTCATTACATTACAACTGTATTTTTATTTTTTTAATTCTACAAACCTTTTACCTGTCAACAGTGCACACTTACTCTAGTATTTAATGAATGAATAAAAAAATTTAAAATATAAGGTTATCAAGGCAAAACGTCAAAAATGCAAGGACTAGTTTAGGTACAGCTTTATGTTGTAAGTTAAATAAATATCTCTTTACAGAACATTTTAAAAGAGCAAATGTTGTAGTTTTTCATTGTTAAATGAATGCTAGATAAAAAACCTGTTTATTGGTAGGCCTACATTATTTGAATGGTACGTTAGACATTACTACACAAACAATAGTATTATAGCATATAGTTTGTGACCATACATATTCCTGATATTTTAGTGTGAGATGCTGTTAACAAACAAAATGAACAATTTACAGTAATAGCACGTACATTCCAAGATCCATGGCATTCCACCCAGCCCACCTTTTATTCAAATGTCTGTTTTTTATAATTATATTCTATTATGTATTATCTGTCTATTACATATTTACAACACTAGCTTTTCTATTGCAAATTTTCTATATTTTATAAATGTATTGTTTATCAGGTGCAGTCGTTTGAAAGTATCATGTCTTCTAACTACAATAAAATAAAACTCATTTCTGTATAGCAAACTAATGTTATTCAGTTACTTTTGGATGTTTTAATATATATATAGTCTCATAAGAGAATCAGTAACCTTTAGTATATTCAAACTATTGCTACAATACTTTACAAGGCTAGAAATGCACAGTACACGCACACACACACACACACACACGCACACACGCACACACACGCACACACACACACACACACACAAACACACACACTCACACACACGCACACACACACACGCGCGCACACAC
>QMIH01000022.1:964729-975329 GCA_003987875.1 Clarias batrachus | reverse complement strand
CGCGCGCACACACACACACACACACACACACACACACGCGCGCGCGCACACACACACACACACACACACAGTGCAGCTGTTCAAATATTGTGACATGTGATTGCAGACAGATACAAAAGGGTCTTTTACAGTTTGAGCTAAGACACAAAAGGAAAAAAGAAGAGGACAAAGTCCCCCATTTGACTACTCTGTGTCCCTGGCCAAAAGAAAGCTTTGTCTAACAAAGTGCATAGCGATGCACCGGAGCTCTCTCTAACAACTCCAAACCAGTATGGTTTCCTTCAAACTTTCACAAGAGACAGCACAAACAAATCAGTCCATAGGGGTACAGATTTCCCATAATGCTTCTGCCCAAATTGACAAATGGTGTATAACTTAAGAGGACCATTTTAGGGGATTTGAATAACTAAAATTCTTTACCAATTTAATAAAAATGATGTGTTTTTCTACAAAGCACCAACTTTTCAAACAGGAATCTCGTCAGTCTCACACTTTCCATCAGGGAAGGATCATCTGAAGCATCTCTTGTAATTACCTTCAAAAGAGCCAGGAGTGTGAAATGTGCTATTGAGAACACTTGAGCTGTGAATGATTTTCATAATCACTTTGATCATTTTACATTTTTAGCACAAACCCTTACCTACAGAAGTGCTTAAAACTTTTGATTTAAAAAAAATCCTCATAGGTGAGAACTTGAGAATACTATCAGGCTAAAGATAGAGATAGATAGAGAGAAGTTAGTTAACTGATCATCTCATTATGCCGTCCACTGTCATATGCCATATCAGACATTCTTGAGAAGTGGGACAAAGCACATTTTTTAATTTGAAGACAAAAATCTTTATTATTTCTAAAAACATAATGTATATTTTTGTACAAATGCCAACTTTTTCAATGCATTACAGGATTTTTGTCACTAATGTCAAATATTAAAAAGTGTATATAAATTATATTTATTTTCTAGAAAATATCTTTTTTTTTTCCTTCTAATAATCGAGTGTTTTTCTTAAGGGTCCTATATTTTTTTTCTCAAATTTCAATTCAGCATTTAATTAGGATACAAACTGGCTTCCTTTAAGTTATTACAAAAAAAACTGTGAAGTAGTAATCCTATTAATAAAATGTTCCTCAATGTTAAGAAATGAAATATTTCATTCGAAACACACTATTGTGGGAACAATTTACAATAAATAAATAAGATAGTCACATTATCTCAATCTTTGAAAGATATTAAAGGTTTTACTGATACAAAAGTCTTACATTTAACATTTATGCAGCATTGAACATGGTCAGCTCTGGCAACCCCTTGACGGGATCCACCGAAAGAACAACACGAACAACAATATGCAGCATTAAACTCTTTCCAAATCCAGCTTTCATATTTTTAAAACCGCTGGATTGTGATTTTTGCCAGCATGGTGACTTAGAGGTTAGCACTGTTGCCTTGCACCTCCTGGGTTTGTGTTCGATTCCCACGTTGGGTCTGTGTGCATGGAGTTTGCATGTTCTCCTCGTGCTTGGCGGTGGTCCAGCTCTTGCTTTCTATAGACACATATAGTATGGTTGTGGTTACTTATATGATTGGTTTTTCTATGACATTTGATTTACAGGTGTTTTGATGATATCATCACAATTGCAATTACAGCACTGGGTTGTATTTTCAAAATGATTTTTAGGGTTTGAAAAAATGAATAATGATTCATTCTATGAACAACCATGTCTATGTCAAGTTATTTAAGTTTTAAAGTATAGTTAGCTCTTTACAGAGAAATACAATGTTATCTTATAAAACATTTACAGCAGGAAGAATATCCACAGTGAGAAACTTCTGGTGAGCAGCAACCCATGACTGAGAGATAGTTAGGAAAGACCACAAGATCAGACCCGCGATTTTCTACCAAAATAGTTTTCTGGGAAACTTCATGATGGGAATGTTGTGAATTGCTACGTAGGATTTTATTTCTAAGCCATTGTATTGTCTAAGGAATTCCGATTGATGTGACTAAAGGAATCATTTTTAAGATTGACAGAGCTTAATATTGAAATGATTCTTTTAAAAATGTCTTGGCCGGTTCTCTGATCACCATGCTATTGCAAATCATAACCTCTAATCTCCCATCCTCAGTGAGATTACTTTAATCCACCTTTAACTACGAATAATAAAGAAAGAAAGTGAATATGTAAAACATTCAGTTTGAAAATACAATGCAGAACTTTCAAGAGATTAGCTCCTCTATACTCCAGTCTTAGTGCTGTGTAACGGCACTGTGTGTTTCCAAACTGGCCTTGCCCAGGCTTGACACTCCGAAACTGATGTCAGATATTTTATTTCTTTTATGGACCGAAATTTAGAATGAATCATATTTGGCTCTTCAAGCTAAGCATGACATCAGTTCAATGTTCCTCTCTGTGGACGGGTTTCGGCCCTTCCCTTTGTATTCATGGTCTGGTTAGAGGAGATGTGTAATTGCTTTATTTGTCATTTATTCACACAAAAGCACAATCTGATCTGAAAATAAGGGATTGTCAGATTTCAGGGCACTAAGGCGATCATGTCAGACATTCCTTCCTGGTAAATATATCTCTACTTCAGCAGTCTAAAATAGGAAAGACCTTTTGGTCAACAAAACACCACCCTGCCACTCCCTGAGGTAAGCACAGCGATCCAATCCTAGCCACATTTAAATGCAACCATTGAGGTAGAGAAATACTTCAGTGATTCATGCCATAAGCTCTATGCACTACCTCTATGTCTGCTTTGCATGACAGATTGCCATAGATGATTTTGTTTCAATACATTTGAAATTGTACATAAAAAACCCTGGATACAAACTCCCTTGTAATGTTGGTCTGAATGCAGTTATTTAGCTCTGACAATGCACTTTTATGGAGAGAAAATGCTTTTGAGCAATTTCTATGGATTAATATACAAGGGGGCGGCACGGCGGTGTAGTTTTTAGCACTGTTACCTTGCACCTCCAGGGTCCGGGTTCGATTCCCGGCCAGGTTCGATTCCCATCTCTATGTGCATGGAGTTTGCATGTTCTGCCCGTGCTTGGTGGGTTTCGTCTGGGTACTCCGGTTTCCTCCCACAGTCCAAAGACATGTAAATTAGGTTAATTCCCAAATTGGCCTTAGTGTGTGTGAGTATGTGTGTGTGCCCTGCGATGGATTGGCACCCTGTCCAAGGTGTACCCCGCCTTGTGCCCTAAGTCTCCTGGGATAGGCTCCAGGCCTCCGTGACCCTGAATACAGGGTTAAGCGGTATAGACGATGAGTGAGTGAGTGATACATTATACAAGGAATGTTCAAGTCAAAACAGGACTTGGGATTAAAAATTTCTTGTCAAACTGGGACTTGTGATGAAGGCGTAAAAAACTGATTGACTTCAAGCACAGTACACTGATGAGACTCTTGAAACATTTGAATGGTGCAAACATTTATGTGAATAAAGTTGGTTAAGAACTTGAGCTAAACACCTGATGACCTGAACACCTGATCCTTGGATAATTTTCACTAACTTGTGGAAGAGATGCATCTGTCTGTGGACGATGTAGACACAAAAAGCTCTAGTACATTACAGGAACTCAGGTGAGAGTTACAGTCCAAATCATT
The DNA here is from genome assembly GCA_003987875.1 of Clarias batrachus. Taxonomy (NCBI): domain Eukaryota; kingdom Metazoa; phylum Chordata; class Actinopteri; order Siluriformes; family Clariidae; genus Clarias; species Clarias batrachus. Next base: position 971,714 of record QMIH01000022.1, on the reverse strand, counting down.
TCCACATGTTCGGGCCATTAAAGGAGTTCCTGGGAGGCCAGCGTTTCACACATGAAGCAGGCATTCCAATTATAGCTCTGGCGTACCGAGAAAACTTTCTACCTTGATAATATAGTGCTAGTGTAAGCACTAGTGAAACACTGGGATAAGTGTATTAGTACAGCAGGGTATTATATAGACACATAAAAGTAGGTTGTTTTACTCTCATAACTGTGTTCTATTATTATGTACAATCAAAAGTCCCGGTTTGACTCGAACGCTCCTCTTATTATACAGTAGTAATATCAAGATGGTAATGTGTATCTGAGATGCCACAAAATATTCAGGAAAGCATAAATACTTTTTAACTCAGTATGGGAAAGTTGTGTAAAATCACAGATTATATACAGTATGTGTATTATATACTGTATGTGTGTATTATATATATATTTTTATATATAAAATTTTATATTTTAATCATACAAATATTATGCTATGTTTGCATCACTTACTAATGAGTGAATGCATCATTACTTTCAACGATACCTCGTATCCATTTATTTAAAGCTCCATTAATCCGAAGAACTTAATTCTGCTAAACAAAGTGGATGACAGCCACTCCCAAACCCTCCGAAATACAGACATCAATTACTTTTAGCAACTTGTACTTGAGTGGCCAACTGGAATCCTCTATCCTCCTTTCCTCTGATCCTCGCTCTTCCTGCTCATTCTGCCTCTGAAACACATTGTTTCGAGGCTGTAATTTTCTCTATGCCTGACGGAGCATGACGGAATACTTCTGATTATCTCTTCAGTATCTGCAGTACTCCACCCGTCGTCATGTTGCACAACAGCCACACTGACACATGAGCACATATGTGTAGAGAAACAAGTGAGCAGTGAACATGCAGGACATATGATTCTGGGTGTTCAGTGACAGCTGGAGTGCAAGACTACTTTAAGTCCTCTTTTACGCACGACCCCAAACACATGCTGTACCTTCCCCTTCAATGTTCCTGCAAACGGATACATTTACTTTTATTTGATAAAATACTGATGATGATGATGATGATGATGATGATGATGATGTATAGCACATTGAAGATAGCTGGAGTGGTGTATTATTGCACAAGAGGAAGTCTCTTCCTAACAGCTGGCCAGTGAGACGATTAGTGCTGGGAGATGGAATCTTTCTTTTTACTTGGCACAAAGTAGAGAGAGAGAAATAGAAAGGAAGGAAGGGTGAGGGAGAACAGTTCCCCCAAGAACCCGGAGCACTTTGGCTGAAGTTGATGCAGCCACCCTGCCAGCTCTAAAGAGTTATTTTACAGAAGTTTAAAAGCAGGATTTAGTATCTAATGACCCACATGCTCTCATCCGTGCCAGTTCGTTCCGCTCAGTGTGCTGTCAGCTCTATGTGGCCTGGGACGGAAGCTGTTGGCCTCGTCCTGGACGTGTCCTTGGCTGAGAAACTGTGTTCTCTCTCTCAATCTCTCTCTCAATCTCTCTCTCTCTCTGAGCAGGTTAATGGCAGAGGAAAAGCAAGAATCTGGCAGGAACTCACTGCAGCTATCCAGTGCTTCACTATTCTACCAACAAACACACAAAAGCAAAAATGTGTGCGAGGAAGCAAAGGAAAGGAACACTCAAGTGTGCCAAATGCTACGGATGCTTAGTCAAGGCAGACAGAAACTGAGAGAGAGAGAGAGAGAGAAAAGCAAAGAAGAGGGAACGTTTCACTGTACTACATTTGGGTCTTTTGTGCTCAGCGCAATACTCTGTAACCCCTGTAATCTCCCTCTGCCTCCGCACCGGGCATGATCCGAACCTGAGGATTACAGCAGAATAGTGCGCTCGTGTAGAATTGATAGCTAGATGGCTCTCCTCTTCAGGCCCGACACTTTTGCTCTTTAAAGCTTGGCTCTTATTCTTGAGATCGCTAAACTGCCAAAACATTTCCTTGACATGATAGATATCCATCTACTGTAGCTTCAACATGAACTGTTATGTTTGTGGTGATTCAAACGCTTCTTCCAGATGTGATCTGTCTTTTGGGATTTGCTCCATGAAGATTGAGGAAAAACAACATCACAACAAAGGAAGACAACGCAATACACACAGCAGCTACAACGTTTGGATGTGGTTTGGCCTGTGTGGTCAAATTTCCTTAACAGATATGGCATCCCATATGGTATGATCCAGCAATTCAGGTTTTACAAAGCATTGTCTCTGTGTTTGGGTACAATTCTGCACAAAGGGAACTTGCGGTTTAGTGGTTTAGGCTTTGTAGGGAAGGTTGTGAGTTCAAATTCTTCTCGTATCCCCAATTAAGTAACCGCATCTGACCTACTAGTCATATCTTTCCAGCTATTAATCCAACTATTACATAATCCTATACACCATCTGTACATCACCAGGCATTAGCACTGTATGGCTAGCATCCCTGTTTCAGCCTGCTATTATTACACTAAACCTTCAGAAGTGGCATGTCCATACAGAATGAATACAAAATCCCTCCTGACTGTATGAATGGAATGTCTTCTCCAAGCACACAGCATTAACTTTGAACAAATAAAACCAGCCATGGAGTCCTGGCACACGGCCAGCCCAAATCACTGAATGCAGACAAAAGACGCACCAGAATAGCGTGTGTGGGATATGTGACATGCAGTGACACCCAGCACGGATCCTCAGACAAAAAAACGAGCAGCCTCGTGGAATGCTAAGTGGCCTAGAGGCTCTGAGAAAGGCGGCCACAGAGCTGTAAACGGGGGGTTTTGGAGATGGAGCCGAAGAAAACATGTGGCAAGACACTAAATCCGTCTGGTGTATAAGAATACGAGGCTGAAACGCGAACCGTCCACGTCAGCACGGCTTGTGGAAGCAAGCAAAGAACATTCGGATAATACTGTACATATAATTCATCCTTGAGCATTGGGCAACAACACGGTGGCCCCGAGTTCAATAACGCAATCCAGGCTTGAAAGCCTGAACTTTAGTTATTATTCCACACCCACACGAAAGCTCATGAAAGGGAAATGACAAGGACCAGATTCCGGATCTGTTCGGCACTTTTCTGCTTTTCAATGCATGTCACAACAAAAATTCATCTCTGTCATCTGCTAATGGCTCAATCCTTAAAGACATGTGCTCACGTCAGATAACCAATGAGAGAGCTAAATTATAACACTCCTCCCACCCATGAAAACATGTGCTCGCTGTCCCAGGAAACACCCAGACAATTACAAGCAATGACAGAGCACTAATGGGAAGAATAGTATCATGAGACACTGGAAGCATGAAAGCCTCCTTTGATACACATAATCTGTCCGTAAACGATTTCATAATAACGATTTAATATTGTAGTAAATTTGGGCTTTATATACATAATCCGTACGTAATCCAAAAATAATCATACTTTAAATATCTAGAGGATTACCCATTCAAAATATTTTTATAAGATGAGTCTTAGTGTTAACCAATTGTTTGTAAAAGAAAATGCAAAAAAGAACTCTTGCCGTGCACCTTCAGGGTCGAATCCTGCCTCGGGTCTGTGTGCATGGAGTTCTCCATGAACTTATGTTCTCCATGTGCTTGCTGGGTTTCCTCTATGTGTTTTGGTTTCCCCCCAGAGTCCAAAGACATGCAGGCTAATTGTCGTTCCTAAATTGCCCGTAGTGTGAGAAATAGTGTGTGAATGTGTTTATGTGTTGTGCGTGAACTCTGCCTGGGGTAGGCTTCAGACCCTATACAGGATAAGCAGTATAGAAGCTGAATGAATGCATGAAGGAATGAATAAAAAAAATCTATTCAGTTGCATATCGTGCATACTCAAGTATCGCCACAAAATCAATGTTTTAAACTGAATTAAATGCAGACATATACAGTATAAATTTAATTTATATATTTGAGGTGGTAAAACATTGCAGTTGCTCTGTGATCCTACAGGAGCTCTAAACATGATATGTATAAAATTGCAATAGTAACCGAATTGGCACATACAGTACAGTATGTATCATGATGTCAATATTATTTCGTATGGTCTCTGGTGATCCTAACTACAACTAATACAACTACTATGATTAGGCATGGGGGAAAAATCTGTTCAGATGGATATTGTGATTCTTTTATGTAATTTATGCAATTCACATATCGCCAGTCTCCAAAATCAATGTTTTAAATTAAATTAAATTAAAAGCAAACATAAGTAATTATTTGATATATTTGAGGTAAAACATTGCAATTCCTATAAACTCTAAACTATTTACACCTTGGCAGACAGAACAGCATCCTGTGTGTTGTACAATATATATACTGTATACTATATGTATATATAAAACACAGTCTGTTTTGGAAATGGAAAAAATGCACAATATTTTCAACATTGGTGCATAGTTACTTTTTATGTTATGAATTGAACAAAGATAAAAAATAAAAAAAAATTGTGGCACTGTGAAAAAGTTTGGGCACCCTACATAATCAGTACTTAGTAAAGGGACTGTGATGGCCATTCCAAAACCTTCAGCTTGCGTCTCTTGAGGTATTCCATAGTGGATATTGAGGTATGTTTGCTATTTTCTTGTAGCATTCTCCTGCATTGTCGGCATCAATAACTTTCATTTTCAGGGTCTTACACAGCTGCTTAGAGGAACCCATGGTTGTTGAGTGTCCGCAAGTGTGTGCACAATGTTTGAAGAGTCAAAGTATTTGTAAAGCTTTGAAATTGGCATTTACTAATGACAGCTGTTGCCATGCATCTAATGAGCTAACGAGCTGATTAAGGTCTGAAACCTTGTAAAAAGATTCTGAGACTCTGGAACTCTTAGGGTGCCCAAATTTTTGCACAGTGTCATAATAATGTTTTTATTTTATTTTTTTATTTTTGCTCAATTTATGGCATAAACGTAACTATGCATCAGTGTTTGCTGAAAATATTGTGCATTTTTTCCATTTCCAAGAAAGACTGTGTTAACATATTTTCAATTAAAAATTCACCAAAATCAGTTATTTATCAAGGGGTGCCTAAACTTTTATCTCATGATACTTAGAAAATTTAAATACTAATTGAATCAGCACTCCGATCAAGTAGTTCCAGCCCTTAACTACATCTACTACTACTACTAATAGTATTTTTAAAAGAAAAGAGTTATTATTATTATTAGTAGTAGTATTATAATAATAATAACGAATCCAAATTATAACATTAGTCACTTACAGTACATATTATGCATATTCTTCTCCCTGATACATATACTCCCAACAGTATGTTTGTTACCTTTGCACACAAAGGTTCACACACACACACACACACACACACACACACACACACACACACACACACACACACACACACAGTCAAGCATGCTGAGGCGTGCACACCACACAATACAAATTTAATTATATAAAGTAGTGGTATCATTTGTGTGTGTGTGTGTGTGTGTGTGTGCGTGTGTGCGTGTGTGCGTGTGTGCGTGTGTGTGTGTGTGTGCGCACGTTATGCCAATGTCCTCATCTCACCTCTTTGTTTACACCTGACTATATACTGTACCATACAGTACATTCTGACTCTATGCCATATATTCACCTTCACTGCACTCGAACAAATAAAACAAAGCCTTGACAGATGACTAATTCATCACCAATGGTTCTCAGGCCTAATGCATCACAGACGGCCTTATTTGCATATTATGTAATGGTGTCGTGGTTATACTAGACCACAGTGGCTTCATTCGCAGGATATTAGGAGGCAGCTGTTGCAAGAATAAAGCCAAGGCATGACCTCTGTTTTTCTGTGCTAATGTTGACCTCAAGCATCTCCCGGACAGCTGATGTTTTTCGGTTTTAGAGTACACCAGAGTGTCGGTCTCTCATCGAATCCTTTACTCAACCCAACCAGCCAAACACTTTAAAGTTCAGAAACAGATGTTGTATACATTACTCTGTTCCAAGCCAATAGTTTCAATCGCTGATCTCTTCCTCCAGAGCCAGATCCATTACCAAGATGTTTCTGTGAAGATCTGTTTTTGAGTACTGGTCATTTATATTCATCACGCGCCTTTCACATGAGCAACTACATCACTCCCACTCAAGGCACACTCATCAGCATGGGTCTGCACAATATCCTACTGTCTTCTGAGACGCACACCAGCAAGGACGAGGGTTTCTATAGCTGGAATTGTGATCTGTGTGTTCCGCCGTCAGCAACTCTACATAGGGTACCAAGGTCACCATGTAATCCTCTACCATCATCCACACTCACACACACACACACACACACACACACTCAAACACACTCCACTGTGGGAGTATCAGGATTACAATGCTGATTAGACATATTCTCACTTTCATTGCTAGCAAAAGAGCTTCCTTTTTTTAGATCTTCTGAAACAGACACCACATCCTACCTTTAATGTCTGGTTCATATGATCCTCACCTTCATCAAAGACCATCCAGATCTAGTCTTTAGTTTTATTTATTTAGTCTGTGTCTATGTCTGTGTGTGTCAGAGAGTGGATGTGTATGTTCTGTTGTGCTGTATTTGGCTCTGCAATGCAGCGTCTCATTCAGCACAATACACACACACACACACACACACACACACACACACACATGCACACAAATCAGTCTTTCAGCACTCCTCTGTGCTTCTTAAAGCAGCACGTCACTGGAAGTAGGCGAAATATGACCCAAATACAAGTCACACAATCTGCACTGGTGGCGATGATGAGGTGGAGCGATTGCGTTTCAACACACACTTGATCTGATCATTTTAAACTTTATGAAATTGTTTGACGTGACAATCGGAGAGAAAGATCTTAGAAAAGACACAACGATAGCAATCGATAGAAATTTACTGTGTGGACACAGATTGTTTTCTAATTGTTACAGCGTCCACATGTAGTTAGTGACTTTTTAAAAGTTTTATTAGAATAATATGGGAGCAATGGTCACTGCTGTGCTGCTGGATTATATATCACAATCACTGGAACACGATATAAATACATAT
>QMIH01000022.1:942720-964579 GCA_003987875.1 Clarias batrachus | reverse complement strand
TATATATATCTTCATATCAAACACTACTGGATATCATATCTTTGATAAAGTTGTTCTTAAAACCAAAGCACAGCTACACTGCATATTTTGATGCAGCAACGAAATAGAAACAGAAGCAAGAGTCACTCCGTGGTACTCACTCAACATCGTCCTTTGCTTTTTGACACATATAACATTCAGTGCTGCACGATTTCTCCTCAGCCTGTCTCGTAATGAAGACCTAACTGGAACTGGTGCCAGCTAGTGCCAGTCTCTTTCTGCCTTCTCTACCATCAGCTGAAAGTGCCACCTCTTCATCGAGCTCCTCCTCACTGTGGGGAAACGCCAACCTGAGATTTCTCTGGACTTCATTCAGACTTTTCCCCAGGATTGTAATTTATTGAATAATTTTGTAGGTTTTAACAAAGAATTATCGAATTCTTTCTCAGCATCAACTTCAAAATATAGAAAATCAAAAGGCTGTTATACTCTATAACGATCAGCTACAACCGATCTTTTAGGATCAGCTACAACCGATCAGCTACAACACTAACACCTGCAACATTAATTATTGATTATACAGTATACCATGCCTATGTATTAAGAACTGATGAAAGTCTACTGTATGTTGGCTATGATAGTAAGACACCAGAATACTCAGAGCATTACATGGGGCATAAAAGGCAAAGAGTTCAAGGTTGTTGATCTGGCCTATGAATTCCACACATCTCAAATCGAGCGAGCATTCATGGAATTCATGGACAAACAAGTGCGATACACAGAGGCCCCACCCTGCCACCCACAGCACCCAAATGAGCCACTGCTCACATTCTTGTGCCAGACACCATACCACACCCCCAGGGCAGCACAAGGGCAGCACAAGGGGAAGCTACACAATATTGGACTTAATGTTTTTTATTTCAATGTTATCATTCATTGATGTATTTGTCCTTCTAACGTCATGCCCTGTCATGTTTTATTCCTTAATTTAACTTTTGTCATGTTTTGGGTGTAGTTACAGTATTAGCTTGTTGTCATGATAAAATACTAGCCTCCAACAGACAACCAAATCCACACAAAGACTGTGGATGTCTTTTACCATAACTGGCAAATATTTTAGTGCAACATAATTATACCCTGTCCTTTCAGAAAGACTAAATTACTGCACTTTATTTCTTGGTGCTTGTTACAGGATAGTGGTTAGCACTGTGGCCTTCACCTCCAGTGTCCAAGTTTGATTCTCGGCCAGGGTCGATTCCCGCCTCTGTGTGCATGGAGTTTGCATGTTCTCTCCGTGCTTGGTGGGTTTCCATCGGGTACTCCGGTTTCCTCCTACAATCTAAAGACCTGAGGATTAGGCTAATTGGCGTTCCCAAATTGCTCCTAGTGTGTGAATCAGTGTGTGTGTATGTGTGTGTGCCCTGCAATGGATTGCCACCCTGTCCAGGGTGTACCCCACATCATACCCTGAGTTTTCTGGGATAGGCTCCAGCTTCCCAACGACCCTGAACACAGGATAAAGGGATATAGACGATGAGGTGTTACAGGACATCTACTCAGATTCTACACTCCATTAAAGGAGTCCTTGGGAGGCCAGCATTTTAGACAGCAGTTTGATCAGAAATGTGTACACTGAGATAGCTGTTTCAAAACACTGAATTTTTTCCCTGTGGCTATATTGAAACATTATGCTTGTTGACAGACCTGTCTAAACTCCTCCATCAAGTCTTAACCTACTGGCAGAGAAAACCAGGTTTGGGCCAAACTGTGGAATCTGTGATGCAATAAGACTGCACGAGGTCATGACTGGATGAAGAAACATTTTCAAGGAAAAGAATAAGGATGCCATCCTGTGGACAAACATGTGGATTACATGGACAATGGACACAAATACATTTTTAACTAGGGGATTGCAAATTTAGCCACACCCACTGCTGACGGGTCGTTTAAACTTATATGTTGAATTATGGAATCTGATAGATTAGAGGGAGTTCATTAATTTAATATACTATCAGCTCTGGCAGTAATGTATACTGAAACATGTGATCAACTACAGAGGTTCCTAGATGGATGTGTGTGTATATCTATACAGTATATCTATATCTATCTCTCTATCTCTCTATCTATCTATCTATCTATCTATCTATCTATCTATCTATCTATCTATCTATTTATCTATCTATTTATCTATCTATCTATTTATACACACACACACACACACACACACACACACACACACACACACACACACACACACACACACACACACACACACCGTATGATTGCTGGATAGTGACATCCTTTTAAACGCACACTCCTTTTTTCTGCTTTTGGGGTTTTATACCATTACACCAAACACTATAAATAACTCTAAATACTATGAATAACTAAAGTGTTAGTTAGTGGACCACATAAAATTTTGCAGCTAATTTGTTTTAATTAGTTAGTTAATTTTAATTTGTATTTCTAAGCTTTAAATTAATGGATCAATACCTGTGGTAACAGATTTAACATCAGTTATCATCACATTCATGTTAATCATACTATATATGAACATTCAGAATAAGTGTGGTTAGAATAGGAGGAAAATAATGCTTGCTTACTCTTTACAGTCATTCTTGAGACCTGGGACAAAACATGTCCAGCAAATAATATTGTGTTTTTATGTAAGGTTCAGAAATAAGTCATATTGTGATTATGATCAATTTTATCATCTGAATCAACTCAGCATAACAAAATAGTTTTTTCAAACCTACATAAAATTATTTATTTATTTATTTATTGATTGATTGATTGATTGATTGATTGATTGATTGATTGATTGATAACGTGTCCCCACTAGAGCTGACAATTACTTGTCCAGACAAAGGGTTCACATTTTCAAATTGATAAAAATATGTTTTAAAAAAATGACTTATTGTGTACCAATAATCAAAACGTGGTATTAATGCTAAGAAGTGTCACAGGTGAAAAACATTTATTTTCAAATAGGATCATATAACACAATTTTTCATAATAAATGCTTCTTATCTCCCAATCCATGCTTTGTTTTTTTTGTAAATATGCATACACGCTTTTATTTTTTTTATCAGATAACAAAACACATTTGCTAAATACAATTTCATACCCTTTCATGTAGTGTCCGTAACTTTTTAAAATTCAAGTCTTTTGGGCAGATGAAACTTGTCCAATTTAGATTTCACTGAAAAAAAGTGCATTATTCTCAAATGAAAGTTGTTAAGTATTGTTGCATTGGTAAATTGATACCAATTTTAAAAATAAAGAAACGTGAATAATTAGCATTTGAAATTATTACTGTTTCAAGCAAGACAGTATAATCCTGAAAAATGGATATTTTGGGGGAACATATTAAACCATTTCTCCAAAACTAATTCCAAAGTGTTAAATATTGCATAAACATTTACAATAAAATGTAAAAGTTTTGTATTTGTAAATACTTATATTCTCTTATAACTTACCAAAGGTTACCTGCAGCTCCACCCACATACATGAGTTTTCTAGACTTCTCCACCAGTGTGCAAATCCTGATGCCTGTGTGCTACCATTACCTGGTAGATGCTCCAAAGTCTGATCTTGGGTTTCAGGAGCTATGAGCTCGGCCTGATGATGTTGCCGTTTTCGCTCCAGACGGCTGAAGATGATGCTGCCATACTGTTACATGAACGTTTGTGACACACTGCAGTATGACATAAAGGCTGAAAATTGTCTGACACTTTTTTTTTTTTCAAATTAAAAACATGCTTTGTCCCACTTCTCCAAGATTGACTGTTAACCATAGACTTGGCTTTAATCCCTAAATGCTCATATGTACTTTAAGCATGATGAAACTGTCTGAGAAAGGTTATATTAGAGTTATTTATAAGCTAAACCAAACTTTCTCAGACTGATGAAGCTACTTGGATGAATAACAAAACATTTCAAACCAAAAAACATAAATCAACTACTAGACATCAGACTAAGACTAATAATAACAGATTTTCCCACATTAGCTGTGGATCTCTGCAGCTCCTCCAGAGCCACCTTTGGTTTCTTGGCTGCTTCTCTGAGTAATGCTCTCCTAGCTCGGCCTGTCAGTTTAGGTGGTCGGCCATGTCATTTTACAGTAGCTTTGCAGTTCTGCAGATGATGGATTGAACAGTGCTTCATAAGATGTTCACTGCTTAGGATATTTTTTATAACAAACTGTACAGTAACCCTGCTCCACAACTTTATCCCTGACCTTTCTGGTGTGTTCCTTGAGCTTCATGCTGCCCTTTGTTCACTAATGTTCTCTAACAAACCTCTGAGGGCTTCACAGAACACCTGAATTTATAATGAGATTTAAATACACACAGATGGACTCTATTTACCAATTAGGTGACTTCAGGTGACTTCTAAAGGCAATTGGTTCCACTGGATTTGAGTTAGGCGTATCAGAGTAAAGGGGGCTGAAATCAAATGCACGTCACACTTTTCATTTTCCAATTATGTGCCAGTTTGTGTTGGTCTATCACACAAAATCACAATAAAATAGATTTATGTTTGTGGTTGTAATGTGACAACATGTGGAAAATGTTAGACAGGCCACAGTAAGCCACATAATTTAACCAGCGGCTACCACTGATGCATCTTGAAAGGACCCTTTGTGAGGATAAATGAATTCCAGTTTATGTACTTTTATGTGAACAGCATTTTAGAGGTTGTTTAAAATCATCCAAGGGTGTTGAACAATTCCTCGGGAACATCAAGCAACGTTCTCAGCACGTACAAACCATTTGATCAGTTGATTGCAGTATTTCCGGGGACTTGGCAGGTGCCTAACGTGATGTTACCATAGTTACGAACTCTCAAAACGAAGTATATTTGCAATTCCACAGCGGTGTGACAGAAAAGGTCAGTCAAGCCAGCGTACTGGAACACTACACCCGAACACTAGGATGAACTATTGTGAACAAGAGACAGGTTCTGAAGGACTCTCGTGGTAAATATGTCCCTTTAAATAGTTTTAAAATTTATTTAAATAAGTCCTTTCTGTGTGTCGAACACTTCTAAACCATGAAACTCTCCTTAATATACTGTAACAGAGAATGTTGTGTGTTATATTAATAGTGTAATAGTAGCAGGCCTTACAGAAGACAACATCTTTTTAAGAACAAACATACCCACCTGGAAACGAATATAATTAGCATATCAAGATTGAACGATAGAAAGCTAGATAGAAAGAACACATCTACTTCACCTTTAAACATATAACAGAAACAACATCATGTCTGTTGTTTCCCTCCTGGACAGATCAACACTTCAATAGCAAAATGAAGATCTAGATGGTTGAACTGCAGATGGTAAGTTATTGTTTGCAACCAGGAAGAGACACTGCATGGATCTTAAGGATTTATGGATGGCTAGATAGACAGACAGACAGACAACTTTGTTAATCCCACAGTGTAATTGTTATGTTACAGCAGGCAGTTCACAGATTATATGAGAAATAACCAACAAGAAACAATTGCAATGAGAAAAGTAAAAGTAAATTTTTCGTAAAAAACACAAACAAAAAACAAACAAAAAAACATATTCTTTCTATATACTGTACTGTACATGTAGATGGTTCTATATAAGATTATTTATATTCTATAAAAGGACATGATCATATCAGTGCAATGAAAAGAGAATGCATATGAGCCTATTCATGGTGATATCAGAGACGGACATCCCTCATTACACAGTGCAGAGTTATAGTAAAGTCTAATTGCGGTTGACAGAAAAAATCATCCTGTAGCATTCTCTTGCTGAAAGTGCTTTGCTGTTTAGCCAGTAGGTTGTAAAATGGAGGTTATGAAATAATGGCATCAGTATTTTATAGTATAAATGACCACCTGCTATCAGGCACATTGGGTGATAAATACTCCCCATCCATGAGGGAAATTCATTGTTTCATTGGCAGCTCCTTATGCTGCGGACATTGGTGGCTCGTTGATAGGTTTCTTGGCCACTGGATGCAGAGCCGGTCCCAAGCACAGATAGGATGGGAGGGTTGCATAAGGAAGGGCATCTGGTGTAAAAGCTGTGCCAGGTTGTGTGCAGATCGGATGGTGGCAACCCCTTGCTGGGATCAGCCAAAAGACAACAACAACAACAACAACATTGGCAGCTTCTCATGGGGTCGGGTTGTCAGCCAAACATACTGTGTCTGAGCAGCTGAGGGTGAACAAGCTTGCTCAAGGGCTCAATATTGCGAGCTCCGTGGGGGTGGTGCTTGAACCAGGGACCTTCTAAATCAGCGGTCCAGCATCGTAACCACCAAGCTACCCCTGCCATGTCATGTCTGGCATATATACATTATTTCAAATGATAATAAAAAAATATATTTTAAAAAACTGCATGGCAGAAAACAACCCAAGAAAATGGATTATAATAAAGGTCTGACAGATATTAGGCAGTTAATGTTAGTGATGCTAAAAAATCATTCCTTTGTTTGCATTAGTCGGGGATGTGGCTGACTTTCACTCTTTTCAACTTCCACCTCCTACCACCCCCTGCAAAGTATAAAAGACTCTCTGGGTTACCTCTGAAGCTCAGATGATTGGTAGTTTCACAACTGCAGTCTTCTTTAACAAACATAGATTTGGGAAACTTTTTTATTTGTTTTAAGAAATCAGGAATACAATTCTCTGTCAATCCTTAATTCTTTTTCAAGAGCAAAGCTTCTCAGGTATGTACCATGCAGTATCTCACAGTTATGATTGTAATCAGTTTGGCATTTCATTTAACTACAAGCCTAAAACAGTTTTGTGTTGGAAAGCCGTCCGGCTGCTATCATCAGCTCTGAGAGAATGTTGCCTCGATCTCAAACCTAAAGAGATGCCTGTCTTAGATATTTCAGGTAATAACTCAATTTCTATAGAAATACATTATCTAATGGCTCATAAACTACCACAGTGAGATAAACTCTTTCTACAGGTTAAACTCGTAAAAAATGAAGGAGGTCTCTCTGAGTTTTCTGATTTGGTGTTTGCCGGCTGCTTTTGTGCTTTGTGTTATAAGTGCAGGACGTCCTTCTGGTTCTGATGCAGAAAAGAAGTACGTTTAAGCATCAGCGTTTTAAATCTAATTGTTCTTTTCTTTTCAAATCGCATGTTTGCAAAATATGTTTGTGTTGATCTTTATGAACCAGATTTGATTTGGCATTGCAGAAGAGGGATGTATCTGTGCCAAAGAGTATTTTAGATTCAATCTATCATCTGACTGAGCAAGAGAGCAGGAATATGGAGCGACCTGGATCACAGAGCAGGTGGGCTTCCCCTCTCTCCATCAATCGATTTCAAACACCTGAAAGAAAAGCAAGTCATGTAATTATGCATAATAGTCAGCTCAATTCCTGCTTCAAACTCTACAAAATAATATGGTTAGGTAACGCAACACCATGCACAAATGTATATGTAATGTTACATACTGTATTGCAAGATATGCATGCAACAATACACTTACTGACAGTGGATTGAAAATGCCATTTCTGGATGTTCTAAGAGAGAATAAAGTAGGATGATATATTTTTTACTGTCTGCTTTGCTTGTTTTTTGCAGTGATGATATGAATGCAAAGTGGAAAAGGGGTTGTAACCTGCTCACCTGCTCAGTACATGATCTGGCTTACCGCATCAGTCAGCTCAGTAACAAGAGAAATAACGCCCCAATACACAAGATCAGTCCCTGTGGCTACGGCCGAAGACGAAGACGTTTCCTCCTTCAACGGGCCACCGGTCCGGCCTATGAGGAATGCCATCTGAGACATCTATCAATCGAAAAACTGAAGCAGCATTAAACTTTTTTCATAAACTGACAATTGAAATGTACAGGTATAGGGCTCTCTGCAAGCACAAAATGGAAAAAATCGTTACCATGTGCAAGCAAGCAGGACGTCCTTCCCCATACTTTTTTATAGAGACAGGATTAAAGACAAGAACTCATTCATCTGGAGAGAATAGGTATTCGGGTCAGGCAGTTCTGTCGTGCAAAAAAAGGGAAGCAGTTTCAAGTGAGAAAAGAGTGTCTGTTATGACAAAAAAAGGTGTCTGGGTCCCTAGCAGTGCAGGGCATGTCACTTCTACATACAAACTTCTGCAAAAGGGTAATACTTTCCTGGCAAGAGGACATTAGAGAAAGAAACTTCAGAATAATCAGAATAAACACTTAGAGGTGTAAACGTAATCGGAAACATGTGATAAAATGACATCAGTGATCAGTGACCTGTGACACTTACATACAGTGCTGGAAGCTGGATATGTGTATATAGTGGGGGAATGTACAATACTTGTAGCTGGGGCCATTCCATCAATAATTATGTTTTAAACAAAAAGAAAAGTCATATATATTTTGTGATACAATTATTGTAATTTATGAATGTTTGTTTTCACACATCCAATAACATAAATAATAATCTATTTTTATACATGAACTAATATGAGCATTGTGCAATCATATGCCTGGTTCTGTCTTTAAATAAATCCATGGATTTTCATCACTTTGAAATCTCAAGTATTGCACTAGAATGTAGAAAAATAAATACAAACTTGTGTCTAAACGTTTGACTGGTACTGGTGTATGTGTCCGAACACCCCAACATGAAGTAAGGAGGGAAGGGACTAGATCGGGACGAGGCTCAGCAACGTTACTGTGTGTTGGAGTAAAATAAAGTCAGCTGATGACCTGAATGGGGTTATACCAGGTTATACATGGATTATTTATTCCGGTCATCCTGCAGGACAACAATGCCCAGATTCATCAGGCTCAAAGTGTGAAATGGCATGAGGAATACTTTTCACAAATGGTAAAATGGTCACCACAGAGTTCTGACCTCAAACCCTGAAAAGTGAACTGAAAGCGGGGTGGTTTTTGGTGATTGGTTTGACCACCATAAATACAAGATCTCTGGCAAAAATGAATGCAACCCTCGATGGGAATAAATTGTTGTCACATTGAATAATTCCAAAACTGTGATTTATATATATACAGTATATATGCAGTATAGACAGTATATACACAAACACAGTATATATGCCACAGATTGCCCCCCCCTACATAATCTCTATCAAATATTATATTACAACATAAATTCATAGGTTTATTGTTATCAAATATGATATAACTATTATAAATAACCCTTGGCACGTCACAGGTGTCGATATATAATTCCCATATAATGTTTATTTTGTGGCACATTTATTTTACAGGGATTTGTCCTGTAATACAAAAATGCTTGCACTAAATAAATATTTATGATGAAAAATTTCACGAAATTATTTTTATTATTAAATAAGCAATATCAAAAATACATCTTATATATAAAAAATTATAATTTATATTTTTTCCTTATACAACATGTAATATTTTATAATGCTTATTTTATAATCAAATCCATTTGGTCTAATTTGTCATTTCTAATTCATAAACCTATAAATTTCTGGTCTAATATAATATTTGATAGAGATTATGTAGGGGGTGCAATCTGTGGCAGGGGAGCATTTTAGCGCATAACACCTGTCTTCCGTGGTGAAATAGCGAATAAATGTCTTCATCCGTAGTCTGATACTGAGTGCAGCTTGTGCCACCACTTTGGGCCGTACACACACTCATCAAAGTGTTCACCATCTCTTCATTTCTCACAACTGCAGCAACCAGGTTTCTCGCCGACTCATTCATCCTTCCTAAAGATGGCGCTGTGTTTCGATGACGTCATGTTTCATTCACTTTATAATTAGTTTTCATTCAATATATTCAGACTTTTCATTCAATATATCAGTTTTCAATCCATATATTCAGAATTCATTCAATATATATATTTTTTCAATCAATATATTCGGAATCCATTCAATATTCTCACAGTTCATTCAATGAGTTTTTATTAAGTTCTCTCATGAATATTTTCCTAAACGGCATGCCATAATATGTATTAACTTCAAATTAACTTTGATTTTTTTTTTTTGTGTGTGTGTGTGTGCGTGTGTGTGTGTGTGTGTGTGTGTGTGTGTGAATTTTTTTTCTTTCACGCACGCACACACACAGACACACACACACACACACACACACACACAAATCAAAGTTAATAATCAAGGTTAAAGGGAGTCTAATAAAATGTTCTTTTTTTGGTTCATGCAGTGTACATAAAAGCAAGAGAGGATCTACTGACATCTCGTGGTGCAAATAATACCTCAACCTTCAAACGACAGACACGGACATGCACTCTTTAGTACTTAAGGGGATCTTCAGTTGAGTATGACGGACTATGGAGTGTCTGTGCAGCAGCTTAATGACCTTCTCTTAGACGAAAATGGTGAATTCTGCAGGCCAACTAAAGATTTCAATGAAGTCTACCCCAGGATTCTGCTTGGAAATGAGTACGTCATGTTACAGATGTCTGTGTGGTCTCTTGGTGCCAACAGTTTTAAACCAGTTATATTATACACATGATGATGAGGACAAAACAATTCCTCTGGCTGTACTTACTGAATGTATAGACAGGTATAAAGTTAACTTCTGAACTATTTACACAAAAACATACTGATAAAACAGTCTCTGTCCTGAGCTATTTATAGTCAGTCACATGGCAGAGTAGGATCACGTCTTGTATTGCATCCGCTCTGTTACAGGTCTGTGGCAACAAATGTGAACCGTTTGCAGCAACTGAGAGTGACCCACATTCTTAACGTCGCAGAAGGAGACTCGCTCATGCATGTGAACACAGGTGCAGAATATTATATGGACACAGGCATTATCTACCGTGGAATACCAGCCATCGACACAGACTATTTTAATCTCAGTGTATACTTTGAAGAGTGTGCAGACTTCATAGCACTGGCCTTGGCATATAAAGAAGACACAGGTAAAGACTTAATGGAACATTAACAGAATTATTAATACACAGACATGCAATACGTAAGTACACCCTTAGTTTTATAGGGGAAAAACTATTAAAAGTTTAAGCTATTAATGCATTATTAATAATACATTATTCTTACTTTATTGATTTTCCTTTAATGCCTTTAGGAGAAACAACTTTCCTAGACGAAGAATGAAAGGGATTGTTCCTTTCCTATGCTATACTTAAAGATAATTATTTTCCAATCTTTAAAAAAGGAATAGTTTTATCTTAAACTACTGTATAGGTGTCCATATACCGTACATATACAGTATAGGGTGGCCCAAATGTCTGTACTGTATCTATAAGCATTAGTTCTTTACATCAAATTTAATAATTTCCTTTTTCCTTCACCATTCTAATTTGGTGTTATGTTCAGCATGTTCAGCATTCTTGCATTCAGTGTATACACAAGTGTCATCAGGTCGGAGTTGGTCAATTTGAGCATTTCCTGCAATTCAAATATTCTGCATATTCAAATAAATTAAATTAAATTAAATGGAAACCAGACATTTGGGCCACCCTGTATATTAGCTATGCATGTCCTCATAATGTTTCTACCAAGCGACTGATGATGAAATCAGGGTGTGTTCATTTCTAGGGAGGGTGTATGTGCACTGCCAGAAGGGCTACAGTCGTTCAGCAGCGGTTGTCATCGCATACCTGATGTTGAGACACAAGCTGGGCGTACGAGCTGCTTTAGCTACAGTGAGAGAGAAACGGGAGATCGGACCAAATGATGGATTCCTGTATCAGCTCTGTCAACTCAATGACAGACTTGAAAGGGAGGGCAAGTTATAAAGCAGAGATGGGAAATCATATTCAAGGGAATTACAATCACAAATGTCTTTGCAATAGCTCACACTTGTCACCCCAATGTCTTATGTAGATCTACATCATAGACGTGACTTATTGTTTTATTACTCTAGAGGACTATTGTTCTCTCCTGCTCTCTGTTCATCTTGAGTGTTTTAACTCTTAGTGGTTAACTCATGTGCACTCATGTGAATCTTTCATAAGTAAATTATTTCTGTAATAAACTGTAAAAATTATGTTCTTCATAACGTGTTTCTCATAACACGTGTTATCCATTGTGTGCCCCCTAGGAATTAATTATTACACAGTAACTGTTAAAAGTCTTGTTGATGTTAAGTTATTTTCTTAATGCTGTACCAAATGTATTAATTAATTGTAATTAAACAATTGTACAACAGTATTTGTATAACAATAAATTGTATAACAATACTATTATTAACCATATTACTTTGATCTACTTCATATAGTAATTAGTTAATAAGTACATTTTTAGAAACTTTGTTACAGATCTCCATATGTGAGGAATGATCAGAAAAAAACATGCTGAACTTTTTTCTAATTTTTCAATAATTAATTTGTGTTTTAGTGATTAGGAGAACGAAAATATCTGCACAGGTAACCTCCAACAGGACAAATGAAGGATAAACTTGTCAAATCTATAACACTTGGCATCTACAGTCATGTGTAAAAGTTAGTTCCCCCTATTTTAACTTTATGTTTTTTTGTGTGTGTAATTAATGACCAATAAATCAAGGACTGATGATTAGTTCCCTCTTAAATCCTGTGGAGTACTTAGTTTTGGCTTCTTCTTCTTCTTTTTCATGTTTGTTAAATAAATAATTTCACTGTGAAAATGTTATCTGATCTTCGTCTGAGGTTGTACAGTATTTGCGTAATAATACTACAATCAGATTTTGCATATCAGATTTTTTATTTTTTATTTTTTTTACAAGTTTACATTATAGCTCCCCCATGTGGTGACTTTAGAGAAAACCGTTTAGAAACTTTAAAAGACAAGATCCTTTAAACTGAAAGTGTGGTCTCTGCAAGGACTCTTCATGTGTGTTTTAATGTATTACTGTAGTTCCACACACAAAAAAGTCATAATAAATAAATGTTTGATTCAGGATGTGCTCACTTCAGGATGGTCTCATTTCAGTGTAGTTACAGTGATTATTATAACAAAATGTAACACCAGATGACGCCACTTGAGCAACGTGCCACATTTCAGAAACAATTACTGTATATAGAACGGAAAGACAGTGTCTATGTTTATTCAAGTATCTCTTGTTTTCAGCTACAGCTATATTATTATTATTATTGCTTTTGCAATTTATGAGTTGCAGTTTGTCCAGAATTCGAACGTTTTATTAGATTCGAAAGTAAACATGAACCATTTGGCAGTATAGAAACATTTTATATAAATAAAGAAATAATAATAATCATGATATTTTATATTTTTATAATAACAAATTTATTATTATTATTATTATTATTATTATTATTATTATTATTATTATTATTTGTAGCACCAGCCGCAACTCGTAAGCGACTTTTAAGCGACTTTTATTTTTTTTAAAGAAATCTTGTGCTTCCGGGGTTGAAGGGCGTCAACGTGGTGCCGCAGAAGCTCAACGTGCTGAGCAGCTCGAAATGAAAACTCAGACTGACTAAACTGCAAATACATATTTTAAATCAGGTAAAGTATTACTTCTGTGCTCGAGTTTGTTAAGCGAACTTGTTATTTCTCTTCCGATGTGTTGATCGGCAGTTCTGTTCGCAGTGTTTACTGCAGCAGCTATAGATAGAGAAGCCTGTTTCAGCCGGGTGAGTGAGTCTGGGACTGGCTGTGATCCAGGAGTTAATGTGGTTTATTGGAGCTGAAATGTGTGATCTTTAATAAGAAAAAGGGTTCTTGAGTGTTATTTGGTTTAATCGAGCCGTTATGAGCTCTCGGGTAGCCAGTAGCTAATATCCTGGTCAGGAGCGGACACACACACACTACAGAGATTTCTCTTTAACTTCTAAAACTTTTCATTTTAAACTCGCCGAGTTATATAATGTTACTTTTAAATCACGTCAACAAATTCAGATCACTGAAACACATTACTTTAAAACCCACATCTGTTTTTCTTCTGTTCTGATGGACCCTTCTTGATATCCAGAGTAGATTTATTACTTTTTCAAAAAGCTTTTTTCAGGATTAACCCATAATTCAGATTTAATAATGCATAATTTTCTTCAAATATTAAGAAAATACACTGATCCGCCATAACATTATGACCACCTGTCTAATCCTGAGTACGTCCCCTCTCCCACACCAAAACAGTGATCCACTTGTTTTTTTTTTTTTTTTTTTCCTGGGAATTTACGTTAAACTTTTCCTCAATTACAGCTACAGTAGCACATCTATTGGATCGCACTACACAGGCCCAATGTGCATCAGTGGCTCTTGGCAACCGAGGACCCTGTTGCCAGTTTTCCTTCCTTGGATCACCTGGGAACATCTCACAGGAGCAATAGTTTTGGAGTTAATCTTACCCAGATATCTTGGTACAATGCTGGCTGAAAATGGGTGGGATATAATAGGCAGCAAGTGAACATTTTTTCCTAAAAGTGACGGCTAGAGGATTAGGTCAGAGTGACTTCAAAACTGCAGCTCTTGTTGGATGTTCTTGGTCCGCAGTATTCAAAATGGAAAAAAAGTAAGGAAGAAAGACGGATGAGCTGGCGACAGGGTCATTGGTG
This sequence comes from Clarias batrachus, assembly GCA_003987875.1. NCBI lineage: Eukaryota > Metazoa > Chordata > Actinopteri > Siluriformes > Clariidae > Clarias > Clarias batrachus. Next base: position 950,122 of record QMIH01000022.1, on the reverse strand, counting down.
GCCAAGGCTCACTGATGCACATGAGTGATGAGTGAAGTCTGGCCGGTGTTGTCCGATACAATGGAAGCGCTAATGTAGATCAAATTGAGGAAAAGGTCAATGCTGGTTCAGATAAAAAGGTGTCAGAAAACACAGTGCTCTGCTGGTAAAAAAAAGAGGGGGGGACCTACTCAATATGGCTGGCCAGTGTATATTCCTATTTTACAGAGCACAGATTGAACCTGTAGAATTCGTCTTGCAGAGCTCAAAGTCATACTCATGCACCTTAAGTCATTTTGGCAAAGAGTAAAACCTTTTTTTTTTCAGGTTTAATCTGTTACGTGATGGGGGAGTTCAAGGTTCATCGCGTGCGCTTCTTTGACTACATGCCCTCGGCTGTCCGTGCTTTGGCCCTCGAGCCGCAGAGCAGTAAGATTGCGGCGGCGAGGGCGGACGGATCTGTAGAGATCCTCAACGTGGCTGACAACTTCTTTCAGGAAAAGGTGTGTGTGTGTGTGAGAGAGTCTGACTGTACCTGAGTGCTGGTTCCTGGCCATTCCACCTATGTGGATTAGTTGAAGTGTGTAATATGATGAGGTTAATCGAGCCATGTGTTTGCAGGTCATTCCTGGGCGGGAGTCGCGTGCCACTGAGGCTCTGGCCTGGGTGGGTGAGCGTCTCTTCAGTGCAGGTTTAAACGGCGAGATTGTTGAGTACGATTTGGACAACTGCAAGGTGAAATACACCCTCGATGCTTACGGAGGCCCCATCTGGACCATCGCAAGCAACAAGCAAGGAACTCATTTGGCTGTAAGTTGTAATGCTTTCTTACGCTGTTGGATTTAAATCCCTCACAGAATAAAGATGGTCCTAACCTGGAAAATCTGTTTTAATAATTATAGTTTAAAACCTCAGCTGTTCTCTGACAGGAGTGATGTATATATTTTTTGGACAGGTTGGGTGTGAGGATGGCACTGTTAAACTGTTTGAGGTGTGTGAGGGAAAAATCCAGTTTGAAAGGAATCTGGCCAAACAAAAAGGACGTATCATCTCCCTGTCCTGGCATGCTTCAGGCTCGAGGATTGCTGCAGGAATGATGGATATGATTCGGGTCTTTGACACTGAAACAGGTAAGAAATCCCAGGACCCAAAAAAACATGAAATTTAAAAGTTTTAAGTTTTACAAATCCTTACCATAGGTAGGGACATGGTGAAATGGTTTCTGTCATAATATAAATTGTCAGTAAGAACACAGTTGATGTGTAATGCAGTGACATGAAGAGTCGAAGGACAGCCAGAGTGCTGCAGAAATGCCATGCAATATTTAGTTTAATAAAAAAATGGAAAAGTTTGATGAATTATATGAAACGGTCAAATTGTTAAAAATTAGACGGTCAAAGAATTATGTAATAATTGTTATTATTACAACAATGTTATTACTGCACCAGTTTCTTTGCAAATGCTTTAATTGTAAAGTTAATTCATTTGTAAGGTTACAGTTCCCTTGAGTGGCAAGCATCCTTGCAGTTTGGGTGTGTTGATCATGCTCACTCTACACACGTTCATCTAGTAATTAAAACCTGTTTAAATTAACTTCAATTTAAGATTTAATATGATTATGTAAATTATACTTGTATATGTTAATATGCTCTAAACTATGTTTAATCTGACTGAACACATGGTCTGTTTTTCTGCATACATTTCCAATTCCTTTTGCATGTACATCTTTGGCATGTTGCAAACACACTTATATAGAGCAACTTGTATTTTATTTCATGATTCATCTGAGCAATTGAGTTCTATGGGCCTGATTTATACATATTGCTTATAACTACTGGCCTACTCCTCCAAAAGCTGTGAATTGGGGGAAAAAATGCCATTTTTATGTTTTTTTCTTTCTTTTTCTTTTCTTTTTTATCTGTAGGGGATGCAAACTTCTCCACTCATCGCTATAACCTTATTATTGTGTAGTTGACTTGATGCTGGTTGTAACTAGAGCCTGTGGAGTTTCAGAAGTGTTTTATAAATAAATTCTTGTCTCGTTTTCTTGCTCAGGTCAGTCAGTGCACAGGCTGCTGGTGGAGCGTGGAATGGGAACAGCCAGAAGTAAGGAGTGTGTGGTTTGGAGTGTGGTTTACCTCGCAGACGGCACCATCATCAGCGGAGATTCTTCTGGGAAGGTGAAGATATGGGACGATCAAACAGGGACATTGATTAAAAGCCACCAGGTCACCAAATGGGACGTGCTGACGTTATCGGCTTCACAGGTGAAAAGCTTATTTTTATTTTTATTTTTTTATACAATTGTGTGTGTGGTTGTGTTTCTGAACAGAAATGGGCAGTGGATCAAATTTCCAGTGCGTGAAATTAAATCGGGGAGGGAGGAGACGCCCGGGTGGTTTCATTATCTGAGCCAAAATGTCCAAAGCATGATGTAATTCTAGCTTCTTTTTTATTTACTCATGGTGAGATTGTGTGATCATAGGATTGGACTATAGCGTATATAATTCGTCATGCATATTTACCCATGCACAAATTACTAGTCCAGGATCCTGAGTGAAGCAGGATTTTTCCCCCTCCCTTCCAAAGAAATAAACAACTTTTTAAGTACTTGTAAATAAACAGCGTGTTGAGAAAACTCATCATTTTTATGATGTTCTGTTTCTGTATTAATTCTCCATATGGTTCATATGTGTGTGTGCTATCACAAAGAACCCTGGCTCTGTGACATGCTAGTCTTTTATAATCATTTTGTAGTCGAGTGGAAACCGCAGGTTCTGAAAAATGTGCAGTTTCGCAAATGACCACTAGATGGCTCAAAAACTGTTAAAATGTCCAACTTTACAACAAAACGTTTTCAGCCTGAGAGAAAAAAATGGTTTTTGTCACCATAGCTAGAAGTTGTACACAACTAATCAATTAAAATTATATGAATTCATATGATTATTCATAATTAGGGGCGATAAATTGGTGTTAAACTACTTGCTGTCTACTATACATGACTTAAGCTAACCAGCTATCTGGTTTTTTATTTATGCTAAGCTAAGTATTTTGTATTAACTGAGGTAAATGTTTCAAACCTAAAAAGTCAGGCTCCGTTCATTCTGCCCTATGGTGCAGGTTCACGTATACTTTTTTGCTATTGCTGGATATGCTATTACAGCTATATACAGTTTGAAAATCATGACTTGCTTTACTGCTAATTCAGTCACTGACAATGTAGATTATTTAAAAATTGTTCTACGGTGTGCTACAAAGGCCTGTGGATTCCTATAGAGATATTAAAGATATTATATGAACTCGTCTGTTTTAATATAGTTAATCCCAGTGTTCATTAACTAGCGGGTGGTATCGATTTTAACATGTGCAACTTATCACCGATAATGACAAATGTTTAAAAATCTTTGCTTAAAATTCACTGGCATGTGACACTGGTCCAGGATCCTGGACCAGTACAAAAAGCCTCAGATGATATGGTGTAGTCATTACCTCGCCACAGATCTTTTGAGTCTTCTGGCTCCCGACACACCCCACTTACCCAGGATCTTAACGTATGACTACTCCGGCTCATCGGGTTTCATGTTCGTAGTATTCCTTAGCAGAAAGTTGGAACTACAGTAGAACTTTAGAACTTTTTCATTATCTTTTAAATTCACTATTTAAGATGTTATACATCACTTCCACACTCAGGCTCTGAACCCGCTAGCACTTCTGCATTCCTATACTTTATAGTTTGTGTTGAGGCACATACTTTTCAGTTTTAATTGACTTTCACCTGCTGAGACCTATAAAGTGTTAAATTAAAAAAGCATTTGCATAAACTGCGCAACTGCTTTACGCCCTCTTTCTTATTGAAATAAATGAAATCATTCTTAGTCACCTGGTTGTGACCCACAGGATGAAACCAGCGTTGTTGCCGGAACGGCAGAAGGAATCGTGGTACAATTCCAGCTCCTCTCCGTGGTTCTAGAACAGGACGAGAAAGAATGGGTCCGAACCAGAACCTTTAAGAACCATACGCATGACGTCAGAGCTGTTTTGGAGATCAACATGGCCGTTGTTTCAGGAGGTTTGATCACCTACTTTGAAATTATTTACGTATTAAATGTAACAAGGGGGCGCCGTTGAGCAAAATGTCTACACAGCAATGCGTACAGTAGGTTTGATAGAGGGTGTTATTAATTTGAAAAAGGCTTTGCTGTATCTTACTTTTATTTGTTTAAAATTCACAATTGCACTTGATGTAAGGTATTGTCTTGCAATTCTACAATAATATGTACATTACAGAGCAAAATTGCATGAAAAAATACATGTAGTTTAAGGCAGTTCAGCATTACTTAAAATTTAAGCTGTAAAATAAATTAACATAGAAAAAGAAGAGAAAAATTAAACACCGAATACAATATTACATTGGATACATTGGGTCCAACTGATCTGGCTTGTTTCCTCCCGCCTCAGGAATGGACACACAGATTGTCATGAGGCCTCTCCTGGATAAAATTGAAGTGAAGACGACTGCTACGGCATTTCGCAAGATCCATTTTCCTCATGTGAGTTTTATCACCTCTAAGCTTTTTAATCCGCACCTAAGGCTAAAATTAAGTTGCGTTGTACTAAAAAATAAAAAATATATATATATATTTTCTCATATATTTTTAGCGGAGTTTAGTGACCTGTGCAAAGAAGGCGGGTCTACTGATGTTCCAGTACGCGACACATCTGGAGCTGTGGAGACTTGGGGAGAGTGACGGCACTGGTAAGGAAGCTATGATGGCCATCTAAACAAAATTTAAAGAATACAGAAATCCAGTTATCTAACAGTTCCTGTCCACTTTATTATAACCTGTTTTATCCTCGAGATGCCAGAGGCTTTTTTTAAAAATCTAAAATCATACATTAAGCAATACATTAAATAAAATTATTTGGAATGCCAAGTACTTTGTAATATGGTCATGGCTGCCATTTTTAAGAGATTTTGGCAACAGTTTCCATTTTTCCTTTAGGAATGTCTGGAAGCAGTTTACCTATTAAAAGAAAACCAGAGAAATTACTTCATTTAAAGACAAAGGTAAGGATTTAGCTTCTATATCACTAACTGCAAGCTCAAGAATCCAGTAGATTAAATAGTCTTTTTTTCCTCTCGTCAGGGTGAGGAGCACATCTGCTGCAGTGCCGTGTCTCCATGCGGAGAGTGGATCGCTTACTCTACATTGGCCAGCCTACGACTGTACAGACTGAACTGTGACAACAACAACGTCAACATCACTAAGGTCGGTTTCTACCGAGAATGGATATACAACAATCAGCCACAACACTAACAATCTGCACTGTGAATTGAATAACATTGATGATCTATGCTCATCTATGCCTGTGGGCATCAAAGACCAGCTCATTCATCTGATCCTACAGAAAAGCCAATGTAGCACAAACTATTGACAAAAGTCAATGCTGAAAGAAACACCCAGCATGCCATGTATAGGGTTTAGCCGGCACAGAGTTCAAAGCTGTTGATCCGGCCTTCAAATTCCCCAGATCTCAATCCGACCAATTACCCATGGGATGCGCCAGAAGAACAACTCCAGTCCATCAGTCTTAATGTATTCAGGTTCAATTTTCTGCCTGATTGATTTAGTGGATATTCACCTACATAAGCTTCCTCAAACGATGCTATATATGTATATCGGACCAAATGTACTTTACTGAACTGCTGCTGCTTGTTTTCTTATAGGTGTCCAAGCTTCCAAAGATCCTGGGCTCAGCCAATCAGATCTGCTTCTCTTCCGACTCCTCCCGCCTTTTTGTGGCTTCCACTTGCTCGACCGTACACGTGGCAGCTCTGAGCCAAACAGACTGCAAGTTCGTAACCACACTGAAGCCGAAATCAGGTGAGAGGAATATTGTTTTATCCACAGTCAAGTTCATTTATTTATTTTTAATCTGCAGACTGCAGTTTGAGTGCGCTTGATTTAATCCGTTCCTGTCCTCTGTTCTCTTCAAGGCTCTGGCCAGGCCGTTCATCTCTTAGCAACCAGTGAGGATGGAAAATGGCTGGCCTCAGCCAACAGTGCTCACGAGGTTCACGTGTACAATCTGAAGAAGATGAAGGTAAGCTTTAATGCAAAAGTTTGGAATACGAAGAAAATAATGTATGACGTGTTTGGAGTCACTCACATCTTTGACTTGTGTGTTGCAGCTACACTGTACAGTCCCAGTTTATAGCTCTGGAGTCAGCGCCATGGCTATCCATCCAACAACTAACAACCTGTTCACAGTGCACGCAGATCAGCAGGTACACAGCACCTACAGCCGGACACATGAAATACTCCAGTGTTCATTCTTGCTTTCTATATTATATATAGGAGGATGAGTCAAAAATGATCTGCGCTCCGGTTATATTAAAACTTCTTATCAGCAATTTCCGTTTAAGTCTCCCTAGTCACTGCTGTGCAGGTGTGAATGTGTTACATCAGTTCATTTCTAACTGCGGTGCGAGCAAGTATAGATGCCCCACTCATTATTTGCATGAAAGATGAGCAGGGTGGAGCGATTGTTTTTTTTTTTTTTTTTTTGTGGTCTGAGGGTGTACCTGGTGTCGAAACAACTCATGGAAGAGAACAGAAGCGTTTGGCGTCTAAGGAAGATGATTTTTTTTTTTTAAAGAGAATCATTACTGCTGACGAGTCATGGATGGATTCATCACTACAAGCCTGAGTGTTAACTGCAGAGTATGGAACAAAAACATCCTCAATCGCAAAGCAAGAAAAAGTTCTAAAGTCAACAATCAGCTGGAACATTGATGCTTACAGTTTTCTGAGATTCTCAATGGCCAGTCTCTTTGGAACAGAGAAAAAGATTAAACGATTAACAGTCCTCGTTACAGTAAGATGCTTATTGAAGGGCTGAGGCCTAAACTTCAACACTTAATGCAGAGTGCTGCTATCCGAGGGTGTTGTGATCTTGCATGTCGATGCACGTGTGCACATGTCTGCCCACACGGTCGACACTCTGCAGAAATTTCATTTCGAGGTGTTAAATCATCCTCCCTATAGTCTCGATCTCGCTCCATCCGACTCTCACCTGTTCGTCCCTAGAAAGCAGTGGTACGAGGATAAAGGTTCACTTCTAATGATGATGTAAGAACAGAGGTGCAGCCTAAAACATTTTTTCATGAGGGAATATGAGAGCTTGTTGACAGATGGCCAAAGTGTTTTGAAAAGCAAGGAGATTAAGAAAAAGGTATATTCAACTTTCCTAAAAGTTAATTAAAATAAATTCGCAACACCCAGAGTGCGGATAATTTTTGACTCAGCCTTGTATTATTAGTAACAAGGAGGTTGTTTGGTGTTGCTTGTGGGTGACTTGAACTTGCATTGTGAAGTATTGAATGTCATCAAATTTCCCACTTTCATTTGTTGATGTTTTA
>QMIH01000022.1:919701-942700 GCA_003987875.1 Clarias batrachus | reverse complement strand
ATAGATAGATAGATAGATAGATAGATAGATAGATAGATATAGATATAGATATGACAATTTATTTATTTTATTTTTTTGTCGGTAATTTGATCATCTACTATATTTTGGGTATGTGTGTGCGGGTGCACGTTCCACATGTGATGGTCTACATTAGCTTTCACATTAACTGATGCTTATTGAAGTTGTGCAGAAGCAGTGATTTACGTGTTCGTGCTTGTTTTGGTTCTGCAGCTGTTCGAGTACTCTATAGAGAAGAAGCAGTACACTGACTGGAGTCGACTGGTGCAGAGAAACGGTCTTCATTACGTGTGGTTGCAGAGAGACACTCCAGTCACCAGTGTGACCTTCAGTCGTAAAAACCCAGCCCACATTGTACTACATGATATGTACATGTTCTGCATCATTGATCAAACCCTGGTAAGGCAAAGAAGTTTATTATTCTCGTTTAACATATGAACAACTTTAAATCATCATCATACCTAAAGATAAAAAAGTGAAAACGGAGTGAATTAAAGAATCCGGATGGATTTTTTTCATTTCGTGGAAACTCTTCTGGAATGATTTGGGAACAGTTATGAATTGATGTTTATCATTTCCCAAGGTTATTCTGGAGTTTTTCTTCTCTTTCCAGCCTCTTCCTGATACAAAGGCTCAATTCTACAATCAGCTGACTCTGCGAAGTTTGCCTGAGAAGGAGAGGAAATCTCGTAGCCATGCTTTTAAAGTTTGCAAGACCTATAAGGTGTGTTTCGAACACATTCAACACCAACTGCTCTGAAAATATAGTGCATTCATCTTTGAGAGAATCCTCAGATTTAACAGAGCGCTTTAATGGCTGATGATACCATCGCGCGTGTGTGTGTGTGTGTGTGTGCAGGGTTTAATTGTGAACTGCTTCTCTGTTGTACAGGAGCTGCTATTTGCTGGACTGATGGAGGATCAGTCACTGGTGGTGGTGGAGCGCCCCCTGCTGGACATCACTGCTCAACTCCCACCACCAGTCAGACAGAAGATCTTTGCTACATAAGCGCGTGTGTGAGAGAGAGAGAGAGAGAGTGTGTGTGTCAAAGAGAGCCATATTGTGAACCTGCTTATCCCCATGCTTTGTATTGTTTTGATACAGTAATAAACTGAATATTTACTGTATTGTGAAAATGATGGGCTTGGCATTTTGTCTTGACGTTAATGTCGTGTGGAAAATTTTTTGATTCTGTAACACCATTACTCTGAAAACAAAAATGGCAGTTAATGCAGGTGACTTAATATCACCTTGACATTAAAGCATATGAATAATGGGTAGACTGCAGGAAAAAAAAAAATATTTTATTGACGAAAACAAAGTGCTGTACTGAAGAAAAAAATGTGTGAAAGTCGACATATTTCATTAACTGATGTGTTTTTCAAATTGCACATGATGTGGGTCTGGTTTCCCCTTGTTTAAACTTCTTCAACCATCTGTGCACAATGTTCCTGTTATCTCCATGTGGTGTCATCCCATAAACATACTGTAGCGCAGTAGGAGACCAACTGTGATGAAGAGCATTCAAAAGTTGGATTCAGGGTTGGTGCAAATGCATCAATGTTTTGGAGTCCATGTTGAGTAGTACCTTTTGTGTAAAGAAAGAATTACTCTACCAACATGTGCAGTTAGAATAACCTCACAAAACAGTACACCGCTCACATTTCAGCAACCACTTTATTATATGTTCTCAAGGGACAATACTATTGAAATGAGAATTTGGATATACTTTACTGTAGTCGATATGCAGCTTGTATAGCAGACAGATTTACTTTCCTCTAACAAGAACTCTATATACAGACTCTATTGTCTAAATAACTGGCAACAGAAATGAGCACCCTGAGTGAACAGAACAAAACTGTGTCCGAAATGTGTGAAGTGTGTGAAAATGCATACATCGCATTTCGGTGCTTTGGTACCTTCTGCTTGAGGACGTACCACAGGTGCTCAATAGGGTTCAGGTCTGGAGACGTATTGGCCACTGACAAACACATGAACATGATGAACAGGACATGTGAACAGGACACTTTGCATGGTTAAAGATGTACAGCTGTTATCACGTAGGGTGTACTCACTTTATGTTGCCAGCTATTTTGACTATAATGACTTTGTGTAAAAATTATTTTCAGAAAATAATAAATCTATACTATTATAAAAGCTGCACATTGACTAAAATATGTCCATGTTTCATTTCTATAGTATTGTCTTTTGAGAAGATATACTAACATTTGCTGAAATTAGAGGGGTGTACTTACTTTTGTTAGTGGGTGTATGTGAGTTATTGTTTTCTTTTGCATTACTTTCAGTACCTTCCAATATGTCTTTTCTTAAGAACAATGTAGTGCACTATAACACAGGAAGTGGTATACGCATCATCTGTACCGAAGGCTTTAATGTAAACCCTGTGTTTACATTTTTTTTTACTACATTGCTCTCTCCATCCATCTTATGAACAGATACTGTATAATGTGCTCTGTAACATGGTTTTGTGAAGCCATGTATTCCTGATTTGTTGAATGGTCTGAGAGTGTTGGTGAATTTTTCTACAACAGCAGCTCTGATTTGCATTGTTAAAATTATATTTATCAGATTTATTTAGAAGAAAACACTAAGTGTCAGACCTTCTGTAACCACCAGCGGTAAAGTTGCAATTTTTAAAGGAAAGTCTTCAGGAGGGAACTTTTTTTTTTAGTATTTTTTGGTTTCTTGGAAACAAGCTGCTTTTTAAAACGTTTTACTTCAATTAAAGGGAAAAAAAGAACAGCTGGTGAACAGAGCGAACATCTTATCGACTGTGCCACATTAAATGTAGCTATAAATGAGTAAATAAATACAATATGTCGTTCTCTTAATAAATAATCAAATTACATTTTTGTCATTGCTATGGTGTGAAAGAAATAACAATGTTGTGGAAGAACATTTTGAACTGTAAGGGGGACTGGTGTAGTGCATAATGTTTTTATGTAAGTCAAAAGTTTGGACACACCTTCTAACTCCATGGTCTTTCGTGATTATTTATTTTTACATTGTAAAACAGTGCTAAAGACATCCAAAATATGCAATAACCTCCTTTGAACAGTTGATATTAAGAGGTGTTTACTACTCATGCTCTGTAAAGCCTCATAACGGCTCTAATCTGAGGTTTTGCTGTTTGTTAATTGGTTATTTCTGAAACTGATAACTGTAAATGAACAACTGCAGCAGAGGTAAGTTTTGGTCTTGCTTTCCTGGGAATGTCTTTATGAGAGCCAGTTTCATCATGGTGCTTCATGGGTTTTGCAAATGCACTTGACAATACTGTTCTTGCCAGAATGATCAATTCTTAATTACCTAATGTCATGTGTGTTATTTCATCTAAACGTTTGACTTGCACTGTACATCACATGGACGGTTGGGCCCGATTTGTGAAGTTGACACCTCACAACTTAGACGGCTTTAAGGATGTACTATACTGCTAATGTCTTCATGGCAGATACCACAGTACACCTGCTGAGGTCTTGTGGAGTCCCTGACTAAACAGATCATAAATGTTGTGTTGGCATAAGGGGGGCAGGTAGCGGCTGATTGTTGTACACTTATAAATATGTAAACTGTGGCAAACTGGTCATAGTTCTCTGCCACATACTTTTTACCCGATGTTTTTTTTTTTTTTTTTAAAGAAGGAAAAATATTATTTGCAATTTTCGTTACTGATAATTGTGCTCTTACTATCCTTTGCACAACTCTGTGAACCCTTTCTCAGAAATGTACAATGTAATACTTCTTACTTTTATAGGATTTAAACTGTAAGTATTATTAGTCTTCTATCCTGCTTTGTCTTGTATACAGGGTTGTGGGAACTGAAACCTCTCCCAGGAGACCTGGGGCATGAGCCAAGGTACGCCCTGAACAGGGTGCCAGTCCATTGTAGGGCACACACACTAGGGGTAATTTAGGAGCGCCAATTAACATAATCTGTAAATCTTTAGACTGTGTGAGGAAACCCACCAAGCCATGGGGAGAACTCAGAGTTTGAACCCTCAAGCGTAGAGGTGCGAGGCCAAGGTGTTAACCTCTATACTGTACCACTGTGCAGCCTATACAAGTACTAGCTTTAAATTGATTAACATGGACATACTTCGATGTCCAGTTTTCCGCTTTGTCTGTCGAATGTGACAAATTTTGAAAATCGTTAAATTATGATTGGCTGACTATAATTTAAATTAAATTATTCATCTGTATTTAAAACCTGTATTAATTCAATATTTAGAGTCCTCAGAAGCATGCTGCCTCTTCTATTCATCTGAATAAACCAGATTAATGGAGAAAATCACCAGCACTGTTTAAAGCTAAACTGTATCCACTCAAATTAGAATGCACACTGATCCGAACGTCCTACATGAATACAGATTTGCATTTGCATGTTACAGCACCCTCTTGAATGTATAATGCATTATGACCACAGAATCAATAACCCATGTTTTTCTCTTGTAAATTGTTTTTATTATTATTAATATTATTTTTTCGTCTTCTGAATCTTCTTCCTGAGTGTCTAAAAAAAGTTATCTATCCACAGCCACAGATTACAGCACTTTCAATCCAAATGATTGTAAATACTATGGATTAGTAAAACTGGAGGAATTTGTACAACATAGAGTCTTTTTAATGTTAAATTAAAGCCTGGGGTTTCTTTTGTACATTATTAGGTTTAGCTTTGATTAAATATTTTAATCAAAGCTAAACCTAGCGCTATATATATATTTTTTATACCAAAAGTGGGTTTATGAAATATTGTGATGATGCACACTGGTGAGTCAAGCTAGCCAGTTATAACACACTGAGTGGTGTTTGGAAATGTAGACTTTTCCATATTATAGCACCTAAAATAAAGCACCAAAACCAGTTTTTTGAACCGTAAGGTAAGGACATCCAGTTTCTGCAAAAGTCTTTTTTTTTGTTTTGTTTTGTTGTGTTTTTGGCGTCGATTCTGTAGATCTATGATGGTCACCTATCAGAAAACAAGAGTGTATTCATGTAAAAACCTGATACAGGGTATCCCAAAAGTCAGGAAAATGAACAGTTTTTAACTAAATGTAGATTTTTTTATGAAACATTGTCTAAATGACTGTGATTTATTTGTTTATAATGAACCTTTTCTCTCGCTCTCAAAATAAATTTATGCTACTGTAACATTGCTGGTGTTCTGCATAGAACTGTGCTTCGAATGTATTTCTTTAAATGATCTTTGTGGTGTAGAGGGCATGTATATATACACGCTATATATAGCTTTCTAATAACTATTATTATATACCTGTAATAAAAATTTCTAATAACCATTACTGGTTTAAGCTTTGTCAGCAATTAAATTCGAGTGAGGAAATTCGTTATCACAGCATTCAGATTTATAATTATTTAACATTTACAAAAAAATTCTCACCTTACTTTTCAGCCCATGTGCTTATGTTTCTCATAACCCACTGCAATGTTGGAGTTACTTCCTGTTAGGATGAAACAGCAAAGATTAACACAACAGTTGTGAGCTTGCCAGGGTTTCACTTGGACATTTCCATCCTATGACTACTATGTAAATAAATCTGATGATCTTTAAAGTACCTGTGCCTCATGCTACGACCATCTAAACTGTGTATTCCAGTACACCATTCAGCCATAACATCAACACCACTGCACGCCTGGAGAACTGCTTTGGTAGGACTAGGGGAACCCTAATCCTAATTGTTTTAATGTTAATGGTTTTAATGTTCTGGCTGATCAATTTATACTGTATCGGTTAAAAAAAAGTTTTTTTTTTCTTTTTCCTGTTATGCTCATATTTCTTTGTCAGTTGGTAAATTACTTCCGGAGTTTGTATTACTTTACTAAACTTGTAAATTGGATATTTGTTATTGCCTTACTAAATATGTGTTGTCTATAATTTAACATTTAACCAGCTGGAGTTTTCAGCAGGGTCAAGTTCTAGGGTTTAAACATCTGGTTCTCCAGAAGTAAAAAGAGAGACAACTGCATTTAAAGTTTTCATTCTTTCTGCAACACATGGCAATTGTGAAAAGTTTTATTTAAAAAAAATAATTGGATTTTGCTGTGCTGAAACATTGAAACATTACATTGGACAGGTACAACATAGGCCAGTATGTAACCACATTCACTGCAGAAGGCAGAAATAAGAAAGGCACCTACAAAACTTTCCATGCCCTTCACTCTCCACCTGGCTCTATTCCCCATGCAGGACTCATGATGGTGAATGGCAGATGGAGTAAAATAATAGGGTCGCTTTAGATGAATGAAAGATCACTAATCTTTACTCTTCCATTTAGTTAGGATAATGCTTTCATTGATTATTCCAAGGTCAGATTTCCATGTCTTGTTTGTGAACCTTTCGATGCCAGATATTTGATTAAAACTATTTCACTTTGGCATGTGGTTGACTTGATCAATTGTGACTTTCGCAATGTGCGAAATCCACACTTATCTGGAGAAGTGAAAAGCACTATGAATAGTAATAGTAATGAAAAGCAATATTAAAAATGAAAAAGTATCCACATAAGTTTGGTAAAAAATATGCATATTTGTAGATCTCTGTCTGTATTATGGACAGAAAACCCCAGATTGTTTATCTTATTTGCCAGAATTCAACCACGGTAACATCTGACAGGTTTTCCCCCAACCACCACACAAATATGATGATGCAGGAACTAGATTTGAGACAACTGAAATGGCAGACAGATGAATTCAGACCTGAGTTTCCCCGCTGTTTTATACACTGCCCTCGGTTAGGGATGCCCGCAGAGGGGTTTCCAGGGTTGATGATGTGGCATTCATATCCGGTAGGACAGTGTAAGGGCTCGTCCCCGTCTTCTGTAGTGCTGCACGCCTCAGCTACAAAGACCACACAAAGGTAACGACATTTTTTGTAGAGAAATATTTTAGCACGTAAGTATAGAAGTAAAAGTTTTGATCAGGATGTTGGTGTTGTGATGATTACCACTCACCCTGAAGAACCTCTTCTGGTCCATCTAAGAGCCAGCCATTTCCACCAAGCCACCGTGGCTTGGGCTGCACCAACCAGTCCAGCACTAATCGATGCACAGAAACACACCATTAATATACTTAGATAAATACGAGGGGCATTCAAGTCGAACCAGCACTTGTGATGAAATTTCTCAGGAATGAAAGCTTAAAAATGATTGGCATTTGCAGAAGACTTGTTCTGAGACTCTTAACTGCAGTAAAACATAAAATTCTACAAATGTTTTAAAGAATGCCGTACATCCGTGAATGACAATCCCGGCCAAGGTGGCTCAGATATCACTTCATTCCCATGAACATTGAGCAAATGGAATGTCTGATTGGCTGCTCCAATCAAGGGTCGCCAAAAAAGTCCATCTAACTGACAATGCATTCAGTGGCTGAGATTTGGACACTGGGTGGGAACTGAATTTGGGCTGTCCACATGGCAGATGAGAAACCACTAAGCCAACAATGCCAGATAACTATGTTCTGTTATGCTCCACAATCAAAGTACTTGGTTTGACATGAACACACCCCCACAATTAAAAAAATGTAAAGAATCTGTAGATTCATGTAACCATAATTCTACACTGTTGTATGTCTGCATGCATGTCTCTATGTGGGTGTGTATTCCTACCCGGTGGAGGTTGAACTGACTCCAAACATGCATATGTGCAGCCGTTGTAACAGCAGCGTTTGTGTCTCTCACACTCTGAGTCTGAGCGGCAGCTGGGCACCTCACACGCCCGCTCAGGAAGCATCTGAGGTGGAGGTGGACACCGATCATTCTTTTGGTGTTGATTGGACTGCGAGAGGTTTGGGTATTCATAGTCCTGGAAGGAAAATATGTGTAATCGTTATACACTCATGCAGTCCAACAATAATGTTATTTAAATACACGGTTCCTTGTTGCTATGGTGGTGCCCTAAAGGGTGCTTCTCTTGTACCTTTAGTACTGTATGTGGTATAGATGGGAATGTGTAGTGTGTCTTTATTTTGTTTTTTAAATAAAAATATTCTCTTAACATCCAATTATGTAGCTTAAAATATGTAATAGAGTAAGGTATACTCTACTCATGTTTCCAGGTCAAAGAAATGTACCCATGACAGTCCCACCTCATTGCCAAGGAAAAGGATGGTTTGCAATGTGCACTTTCACATCCCACACATTGTAAAACTTTTGATATGTTCCTTATCTAAATGGTCTTTAGGTTTGTAGTTAAACCTCACACTATCATATCCTGTAGATGGTGCCATTTGAACTTTGGCGCGAGTACCATACCTTTCTTGGTTCAGTCTCAATTCTCAGAGAATTACACATTTTCTCAGTTTAATAATAATTTAGATATCTAGCTCACTGTATTCCCCACACTGTGTAACTTAAGTATTTGCATAAATGCTGAAATATGTTCAGCTGTATTATGTTAGAGGCCCCTTTCCCTGTTAAACTGGGTGTAGGCTGTGCTGTAGCTCTGCCAGGGATTTGTACTTATGTGAATCAAGATCTGTAAAGCAGCCATGTGTGCAGTGCTCTCAGTTCACCGAGCTTGGCATTCTTTCCTCTGCTTTCTACAGGAAGGTGACACAGGGAGCTCCCTTGAGTTCAGGACAAGAGATTTACTGTTATTACAGTACGGTTACCTGTGTCATAATAGAGACACTGTTCTTTATAAAAAGAACCATAAAAGCCATAGGGATTTGCACTAGCATTTCCTTTCTCTTTATGCAGGAGCTGAAGGATGTGGATTACCCCTACAAAGGCTCAGCTTGGAGCTAGAGCCAGATTTCCAAGAAGAGGTACTGTTAAGGCCACGAGTCCCTACACATTTCTGTCTTAAAACCTGTCTTGCCTATTGTCCTTCCTTTCACCTTGACTTTATACTGTTTAAAAATCTTGACACTACGAATATGGGATAATGCGTAATCTAACCTATGTTCTGCTCTGAATGTCTCTGTCTCAGAGTGCCACTGTGCTTTGTTACAGGGTTGCCAGGTTTGCGTGACAGAAGCATCCCAGTGTCTTTTCAAAAATACCCCAAAAGTCAATAAATGCCAATAAACCCAATCAATTCCTCCTGAACCATGAGCTCCAAAGTCACAACTACATTTGCAATAACATTTACAAACTAAAGTCTATTAATCCTTGATATACTGATATAATTAATGTAATGTATGATGAATAATGTAACCCTAAAAATATATACACCCAGAAAGTTTTTTTTTATTTTTATTTGGCCACTTTCTGTTTTTCTTTTTTAATAATACCTTGCAGTTTGCGCTTATTGTAACAAATTACTTTTTTTGGCAAGTGGATTAAGACGACCATTAGCGTGGCACTAAAACGTCCATTAAAATAGAAGCAAATGTTTGGAACGGGTAATTAAGTTGTTAAGTGTTTCAACCTAAAGCATTAGACACATATGCTGTATAAAAGGAACACAGGTCAGCGCCACACAATTGTTATTGCACCGGGTGGTCACAGCCCCACTGAGGCTGGAACCACACTGTTTTGTGCTCGTTCTTTATAAGCATTTGGGTGGAGGGGGAGCAGTGGAAAGATGTTAGAGACATAAGAGTCCTGTTATACAACTAATAACTAATAATCTGGGAAATTTCTTCAAATAAGGGAAAAGTGCCTTCCAACGATGCAACAGTAGATACAGTAGGTGTATGTACAAGATAGAAAAATTGGCCTTGCTTACAGAGTGGATGTGAGGTCTTACCCTAATGAAAGAAGTTTATTCCTGATGAGTGAGCATGTGCATGCAGTAGAGATTATAAAATGCTTTTGTCAGAGTGTGGTATGGCAACTGGTATGACAGCTGTTTTATTATAGGAGAGACCTACTGTACCTGCTGGGTGAAAATGGCCAAAACTAAATTCAAGAGAACCTTGGAGAAGGGCAAATGGAGTGGATAATACATCATGGTGACCATTTTCCATAGCAGAAACTGAGGAAAGAAGAACGATCTTTCTTTTCCTTTTCCAAATTAAATTTGGGTTAATTTCAGAAATTTGTCATGAGTCGGGCCGAAATTTTTGCTAAAACCTGACGACCCTGGTTAGTGATATCAACTTCAGAAAACAGACTTGCTATACTGGACACCGCTGACTAAAGCTGCGCAGAATGTATTATGGCACGCTGTGCTGGATGAGTATATGTTGTTGACACTCAGCTGCATGCTGTCTTCATTAAATTTGAGGCTATGTTGTTATTATGGTCTGTTTCTTCAATCTCCATGGCAACAAGAGATTTAAAAAAAAAAGAATTCTATAAGAAAGACCGGTGATTAGAGCTCCAACAATAATTGTTCTATTTGTAATCATAATTTAGCAGTTTAGCTTCTACACAGCTGCTTTTTTCATACTGCAGACCTTTTTAATCCATTGTAACGTGAGGGGGGGCGGCCTTAACCAAGAAACTGTAATCAAATTCTTAGCTATTAAGAGCAAAACTTACAAAAAATATTTAAGTTTTTTTGTCCATCTGTTCATTTTTTCATCACTGTGTATACCCAGCATACGAAGTTTAAGGTCTAAGTTTAAGTCAACAGCAGAACCTTTTTGATTTCTTTTTTCTCATCCTTCCAAAAATCCAAACTTTTTGTTAATTCACAAAATTTCCAACTATCGCACAGTCTCTATATTATAGGCCAGTTGTATTGCTACATTTTGAAGCTGTAACAAGAGAAAACCATTTTGTGATAAACGTCTGTATATTCTAACACTTTACTTGTCTTATTAATATGATTTTACTTTTTGTCTTATCCGTTGTGGATATATAAGTGTATGAAAACTGCAATGTTTTGCTTACTTATATACATTTCTCCTTTTTATTATTCCCACACTGATGTCAGAACAAAGTGTGTCCATCTCTCTCAGGATTAGAACTTTTAATAATCTGATTGAGCCTTTTTTGTGCATAATCTCTCCAATTAAGATGTTTCTCATCTTCTGGCCACATATGTTTTTTTTTTTTTAATTTTAATGAGGAATACCTTCATTACTTAAGTTACAAGTGGGATAGATGTCGTGGCTCAGATACAGGACAACTTCATTCATAGTTCTCACAATTAAACAGATTATCTTTTAGGAAATCTGGCATCAGGAAAAGGTTGTAGTATCTCCTTCCTGTTTGGAGTTAATAGTCCTGGGATCTCTGTAAAGTTTGCGTGTTGGGATGCAAGTTGGGACATTTTTCTTCCTGTTTGTCTCCTCATGCTCTAAAGTAGAGATGTCAACTGCTCCATGATGAAAGTATTTACTGGCCACATTGTCTCTCACGGTGGGACAGCCGCAGGCCAGCAGAAGTCACGAGAGGCTTCTTAACTACTAAACAGATCTTTGATTCAGATCTGCTGTCCTCGTTTGGGTCACTGAGAGTTTTTTTTTTTTTTTTTTCAACAGAAAGCTAGAGAGTACATGATAGGAAGTAATATATATTTTTAATATAGTTAAATGTATGTCATATTTCATTTGGTAAATTATTATAAAAACAATATGAAAGTATAATCTAAATTTATTAATTATTATTATTTTTTCTATTTGACGTTTTAATGTATGTTAATAAAATGAACAGTGTCTGAAACAATAATAAGATAAAATGCCTAGAAACAGGCTTGTTAATCCAAGTAATATTTTGCTAAATTCACTCTTATATTTTGCTTTAAATTCATCCAAGCTAAATAATAAAACTTTTTTTTTTTGCTGAGTGTGATTAAACAAGTTTTGAACTTTTTTTCTGTCTCAAAATCCTTAAATGGATTAGAGGCACTTAATTGCTGAGTCTTGTGAATGTGTGTTTATTGTCTTGTTTCTGCATGTTCACAATCCCTGCATGATTACATCAATTAAATCATAATGGCAACAGGACAGACTAATAATTATCAGCAGTAAATTTTTATTTTTCACACTGCTACACTGCAAACTTTATGATGCATTCACTCTCACTCATTCTCTATAACCGCTTATCCTGTACGGGGTCATGTGAGGCCTGGAGCCTCACCCAGGGGACTCAGAGCAAAAGATGGGGCACACCCTGGACGGGTGCTAGTTCATTGCACACTACAGTCAATTTGGAAATGGCAATTAGCCTAATCTGCACGTCAGAGAAAAACCACCAAGTACGAGGAGAACTGTCTGAAGCAGTCTGTAATACATCCATTTATCATTAATGGATATATATATATATACACACACACAATGCATCTCAAAAATTTTTATCATGGAAAAGATTTTATTTTAATTTAATTCAAAAAGTGAAACTCATAGATTCTAAATTCATTACACATTAAGTGAATTATTTAATGCCTTATATCTTTTTTGTATTATGTATATAGATTGAGTTTTAAATTTTAATATATATTATGGTTTTAATTTTGATGACTACAGCCTACAGCTCATGAAACTCAAGAGTTTTTATACCAAAAAAATTCCAACTTCTAAAAAAGTATGTTAATTTATGTACTCAATACTTGGTCTTGGTTCCTTTAGCACTAATTACTGCATCAATGATGCATGGCATGGAGGCTATCAGCCTGTGGTATTGCTGAAGAGTTATTGAAGAGCAGGCTTTGATCGCAGCCTTCAGCTTGTCTGCAATGTTCGGTCAGGTGATTGTCATCTTCCTCTTGACAGTACTCATAGATTCTCTATGGGGTTCAGATCAGGTGAACTGGCTGACCAATCAAGCCCAGTAATATCACGTCCATAAAGTTTTAGCACTGAAGTCAGGTGATAAGTCCTGCTGAAAAAAGAAATGGACATCTCCGTAAAGCATGTCAGCAGATGGAAGCCTGAAGTACTCTAAAATCTCCTGGTGAATGGCTGTGTTGACTATAGACTTCAATAAACACAGTGGAACACACATAGGTGACATGGCACCCAAATCATCACCAACTATGGAAACCTCAGACTGGACTGCAAGCAACTTTGATTCTGTGTGTCTCCACACTTCCTCCAGACTTTGGGTTTTCATTTCCAGACTTTCAGGGTTGCTTTCCAAATGAAATGCAAAACCCTATGGAACACGGAACAACCATCCAGTTCTTTGTTCCTTACTCTAGGTAACGTGCTTCAAAAGTTGTCTCTAGTTCAGGAAAGGCTTGATACTAGGAATTAAACAGTTGCAACCCACTTAATGGAAGATGTCTGTGCATGGTGGCTCTTGATGCACTGACTCCAGCCTTACTGTATTATAAGTTCTCTCAAGTTCCCGAGTCAGCTTTGTCAAAAAAAAAAAGACATTTTATCTTCTTACGGCCCCTGCCATCCCTGTTCCTTGTGTTCCTTTTCCTACTACACTTTCCATGAAAATCCTTTGATACAGAACTCTGTGAACAACCAGCCCTTTCAGCAATAAACTTCTGTGGCTCCTTTTGGAGTGTGTCGATGATCATCTTTTGGATTGTAAAGTCTTACCCATGGTTGTGGTTGCATGTACTGAACTTAACCAAGAGAAATGTAATAAAATAAGATATTGGCTTTTTGATCTTCATGATCTGTGAGCCATATTCATCAAAATAAACAAGTAAATATATTTCACTTTACCTGTAATCAATGTAAATATATATTAGAGTTTCTCTCTTTAAAATAACGTTTAGACAATATAATTCTTTAGATGCACTGTATATTATTAAACCTGGTACCCTGAAGACCTTCCTTTGCACTTAAAACGTCTATCAGTAATTGAAACATCTCACATCATTATTCAAACCCCACAAGATGCTTCTTCTCTCATAAAGACAGACTACTCCACTGCCTTATTTTATTATTAAGCTTTCTATTTCTGCCAAAATCTCATCCTCTCCCAAGTTTTACTGCTTCTATTAGTCATTTTCAGAATCTTACACTGAATAATGCTTTAAATGTTAGTTTCATGTATGCACTGGTTGAAGTGTGCAAATCTGAGTAAAAAATGTCCACATTGAATCCATTTTTGTCCTACATCTGGCTGACTGCTTGCTGCGTGACCTTGAAACTTGCTGCGTAAACTTTTACAAGTGTTTGGCAGCTCAGAGGAACGTGCACACGCACTGGAGATTTCTTGAAGCTGAAGGTTGTTCCTTCTATTATTTTCTCAAATTATTTATTTATTTTATGTGCTAACTGAGTAACATTACAATATTGTTCTAAAAGATGACCTGGTCACCTGACTGGGATTATTGTGCCTCTGAGGAGCGAGCACATGACTTCTGCACACTGCTGCTTTGTGGACTTAATCAAGGCACAGAACAAATTCAGAAGTTCAGAACAAGTTCAGAATGAAACTGGAAATCATTTAAAAGATTTTTATTGTTAAACAATCTTGCTTTTTGGCTGAAAACATAGATTAATGTCAGGTGTAGGTAGCAAGATTAACATTTACTCTCTACCCATTTAAAACAGTTGTCAATTTAAACATCGATATATGAGCCATCTACAACTTCTACACCTGCACAATGTTTATTCGTTCATTCATTCACTTTCAGTAACTGTTCAGTTTAGACTAATCTCTGAAACACTGCGCACATGGTGGGAGCATTCATCCTGAATGAGATCACAGGGCATTCTTCACACACTCACATACACCTAGGGTTCACTGAGTGTAACCTAGTGTAACCAAGTGGTGATAAACCAATGAACTCTATGATCTTTACATGAAACACAAATGAGTTTTTAGTATGAGTTGCTAAATGTTGTTATGGTTCTTGTAGAGTTTTTCAATAAAGAGAGCGCAAACCACAATCAAGTAAAAAAATTTTGAAATTGGTCTTTCATAAATCCTTCAATGTTGCTTTATGAAATATTTGTGCAATGCTTATGAATATGTTATGAACTCTTTTTAGTGTTTGAATTGTTACTTATATTTTTTATACATTTATTCCCACTCAATTAAATCTATATATATTACATCAATTTGTTGAATTTTCACTTTTCAGGCTACCATTTTTTTTTTACATTATGCAAAATTTGAAAGCTTATTTCCAAAGGAATAATGTAATGTATATACAGTAGACATTTCCTTGATAATTTCGTGATATGTCTTGAGATCATGTTTCCTTTATTTTATTTTGTTTTATTTTATTTTATGCTCGGCCACTTCATAGCTCTTCCATTTTAACCTTGGCAAACCATGTCTTTATGGAGTTCTTTTTATAAATAGAGTATTGTGATGCTGAAACATGTTTGAGCTTCTTATTTCCAGTGAAGACACATTGTAATTGGGAGTATGAAGTTAAAAAATTAAATCTGTAAAAAAAAATAATTATTTTTTATGTTTAGGTACACCATTTTAGATGTACGAGGGCTGTTCAAGTCAAACTGGGACTTTTGATTGCACAGAATAACCGAAAACAGTTATGAGATTAAAAACTCTGTTTATCATCCTTCGCTACACTAATGCGCTAATCCCAGTGTTTCACTAGTGCTATGAAGCCATAAAGTAAAAAAAAAAAAGTTTCCCCAGTATGCTGGAGCCATGATCAGACTGTCTGGCATCCCAAAAACTTGGAGTGATGTTAGGACTGTTCAGAGGTTGCACAAATAAGTTCCAGGAGAGTTCCTGTAATGTGTGAGAGGTGTTTATGAATGATTATGTGTAGAGTTCCCACAGACAAGTTACTGTATCTGTTGATTTTCAGAGATTCTACTCGACTGGGCTCTGTGCCACTTTGGCTGGGATCGTCATTCATGGGTGTACGGCGTTCTTAAAAACCTTTGCACCATTCAAATGTGGCTAAAAGTATTCTCTAAATGTCAACTTTCATTAACAAGAAATTTCATCACAAGTCTCAGTTTGACTTGAACATCCCTTGTATAGTAATTTACGCTGATATGTAGCCTTAATGATTTTTTTTTAACCTAATTAAAGCTAAGCTTTTTAGGACATTACAGGAACAGTTATGTCTTAGAACATCTGGAATACCTACTCTCTGCTGCCTTAGAAGCTTTCTATAAGCAGAGTCTATGGAGGATATGACCGAATTGTCAATGTTTGGGGCATCAGGGAAACCTCATGGTAAAACCTTAACTGACAGACATAGTGTGTGTGCATCCGCCCAAAACATCTGCCCACTACATTACCACCTTTTTGTGGCTGTCAAAATCAGTCTTGATCTTGAGATAAATAGGAGTGCACAGATGCTGCAGTGGTCAAACATCCCTGTACATGTCCTGGCGTGTATTAGGAGCACAACAAGTATCTGATTATAATATTCTTCAACCTGGGATAAACAACATTGCATGCCTGAAGGTTACACATTTTCTCTGAGTCACTAATTCCTTGTTTGAAGAAACAGAAAACAGAAAATCACAGTAATGTTAGCAACACACGTGTTTCTTTTATTATACAGTAGGTCATGACAGAATCCTTTCATCCGTCTTGTTGTTTTACCTTCCCCCATACACCTACTGTATATATATTTATGGCAAATGGAGGTCAGACACTTCTTAATTTATTACCTAGGGCTGCAAAACACTGTGAGGAAACGCATACAGCATGAACTCTAAACATAACTCTTCTGCTCCTTCCACCACACCTCTACAGTACAGTATGATTCTCTCTTTCTCTCTCTCTCTTACAGTATATATATATATATATATATATATAGTATCACTGGTGTCTACAATAAATAATGGCCAATCACTTGTCTATTCAGAAGCAGAAAGCTAAGTCTGGAATTTCATTGTTCTTTTACAGAGATTGTGGCGTACAGTGAAAGTGAGGAATGCCACATTACATCTGGAGACGATAAAAAATTGTCATGCAAAGCTGATGACCAAAGGCTCGGTGAATGATGCAAGACAAAGTGGCTGTCTATCCACATTGAAATTTAAGAATTTGCCTTAATGTTTCTATGTAATAAAGTACATATCCAACTGTTTCAATAAATTTGTATTAAAAATATGGACTTTGTTATAAATTTTAATGCCTAGTTACTTTTACCCATGTGTGTGTGTGTGTGTGTGTGTGTGTGTGTGTGTGTGTGTGTGTGTGTGTGTGTGTGTACATAATATGTACACACACGCACAAAAAAACACTTTACTAAACATAAAATGTTAGAACATCCAACCAAACTTCACTCCTGTTTGCATAATTTCAGGAAGTGAAAATCTTTCATTACACACATTCATTACTGTTACTATAGCGCATTTTTCCTTAGGGTTGCAGAACTTTCTGCTAGGTCATGTGTGCACAAATCCAAAAAGGCATTAGCAGTTCTTACTTCAGACACTGCTGCTTATAATCACGACTCAGTGCCAGTTGGCCCCCATAGTTTCTTGTACCGTTATCAGCTCAACGCAGGGACCTACTGTATGCTGGCTTGACAAGCACATCCACAAATGCCCACTTTATTTGCAATGAAAAATGTAATTGTAGGAAAAGTCACCTTTGTAGCTTCTGGTTTATGGTTTGCAAGACAGATAACTACTTTTGGCCAACTGCCACAACCATCCTATATTGTTCAGCCCTCCTTCATCTTTCTTGTAATGTGAAGGATTTTGTAAGGAGCCAAAATAACAAAGGGAAGTTGATGCTTTGAATGAAGATGAAGAATGAATAAATGCCTCTGCATGAGCTAATTCTGCTGGCTTTGTTAAAGGTGTGTGTGTGTGTGTGTGTGTGTATGTCAGCATGATAGAGCTGTGCAGCATCACACACCCTGTTTCTTGTTAGCTGCAATTGTGCTCACGTGAGATAAAAAGCAGATGCCAAAACAATTTCCTGCTTTGAAAGTTGGACTATGGGTGCACACACACACACACACACACACACACACACACACGCACACACACGCACGCACACACCATTCAAACACCATTCATACATGCCTTTAAACCATCTATATAGTCTGTGAATTTAGCAGAATCTAGGGCAACTGAACTCAACATGAATGCTTTTGAGAATTATAAGAGTCCATTAAACTGACAAGTACAGTAATTTCCAAAATTATTGGCACCCATCATAAAAATGAAGGAACACAACATTCAACAATAAAATTTTTTCTTTGAAACCATTGAAGAATATTTCCTTTAACAAAGAGCATTCTCATATTTTATATAATTTAATTGGAATATTATTAAGACTCCTAACATAAAATGTACTTAGCAAATTCCAGGGATCTTGTATCATTAATAGCATCACAGTTTATGCTAAAACCTAAGTTATTGTCTCTGCAAGGAGGTTGGCCACTTCGTCCTAGTGAGAGCTTACAACTAGTTGATCAATTTCAGATTTATTTATGTCCTGAGGATATGCAAAATCATCAATCAGGATTTTCTTTATGGAAGAGTGTACCAAGATTCCTTTTAAAGTTAAATTTTAAATGAAAAAAAAAAAAAGTTTTATTTTAGAAAAACGTCAAGAAAGTTGGTGATCCAAGAATATTAACATCAAAAAAGAAACTTAAATTAAATTAAAACAATGCATCTAATAAAATTTTAAAATATCTCACATTGCATTTTGATTGCATGCATAAATTTGAGTTCATTTTCATGAGACAGTAATTACAGAGGTAACTGTATCTACAAATATACATAGAATGAATTAATGTTTGACCCTGACCTTCTGACTGAGAGTTCTCCTCCTGAGTCTGCGTTTGCTCTCTGTGCCGATCACGAGCAGCAGCAGACAGATGATCAGAGCTAGCCGGTTTGGAATCTGAATGCCTTCCATGGCACTTCTTCTTCAATTGCTCCACTCGCTTCTCTCCTTTCTCCTCTTCTTGCTCTCCTTTCGACTCCCGCACTTTGAAGTTTCGCCTCGCTGTCTAGACTCTTGACGGCTTTTGTCCTCGTGTGTTTACACTGCAGTTTCCCTTTGGGGTTGGTGTGTAAGTGAGCGTGTGAGTGAATGCATGTATTTCCTTGTGGTTGCCCTGCAGCCTATAAGCCGGTGCTGGCTTGAAGTCCCTGTCCTTGTGTACTCACACGAACTCGTTCGTACAGAAGAGTGCTTTACAAACTAGACAGAAGGTGAGAGGAGAAGCAATGTAGTGGAGGGGAGGAGGGAAAAAAAGGGAAGGAAAAGTAAGGGGAGTAGGGAAAAGTGAGGGGAAGAATGAGGCAGCTGTCTGGGTGTTGGATATTCTAAGGAGGGGGTTAAGCATGTCTCCTGGCATAGCACGCACATGATTCTTTCATGTGGAGAGAGAGAGAGAGAGAGAGAGAGAGAGAGAGAGAGAGAGAGAGAAAGAGAGAGAGAGAAAGAGATGGGAAATAAAAGTATAAAGTATGAAATAAAGTATAAAGTATGTACATTTTTGTGCATCTGCCAAATACAGAAAATATGTGTTTAAAGAATGCATCTTTTACAGGCTGGCCTTTACAGTAAATTATCTCTCAGAGCAATATGTCAGAGCAAATACCCTAAGAAAAAAAAAAAAAGCTCACATCATGGTACGTGTTAAACTACAGAGAAGGGGCCACTCGACTTCGGACATAAATGTTCAGTCTTAAAGTAGGGCACCCCCCTCTGTGCCTCACTCCCTATGAAGCACTTTGAAAGTGTTGAAAGAGAAAGGAAACCCAGCTTAAGTCACTGTCATTATCTATTTTATTGCAGACAGAGACATGGCCATGCATAATGATAAGTGAGAATCTTTTTAAGTGCAATAAAGGCGCTTACAGGAAAAGTGTATTACGCTCACAGTGAGGCATGAGCATGTCCTTTTGAAATGAACTTTTCAGAGCTTGATGAAAAACTTCACAACATGCATTTCAATTTAATTGCCTGCATAGTTAATGACAATAACCTTTCCAAATGGGATAAGAGAAGACAGATCAATTTGGTTTTGCTTGATTACATTATACAACTATATGATGTGATTGAGTAATCTGATCGGAAGAGTTTTCAATAAGTGTTGATAATGGACAATAACAGCACTGGGATGTTCAAGGCCACTACTTGGTGTGTACTGTAGAACAAGTGAATGTACACCCTAGCTTTTTTTTTTTTTTTTTTTTTTTTAACGCTATTTGGGCCCTGAAAGTATTCTAAAGTAGAATAAGTGGAACTATAGACATAGTTCAACTATTGATTAGATATGTGTGTGATGTGATTTTAATTATGTTCTTTTTTTAATATTATTTTTATTTTTTTAAATAATTTAATTTCATTTTATTTCTTAATTTAATTTTTATTATATTACTATATTATTTTATAATTTTTGTGAAGCACTTTGGGGCATTCTTGTTAAAGTGCTATACAAATAAAGATGAGTTAAGTTGAGACTTTCCAACACCTCTATGGTTTCTTCTCTTCACCTTTTGACTAAACACAATGCCTTGAAAAAATATTTAGCATGTTACGACCACAAATGTAAATATATTTTCTTGGTAATTTAGGTAATAAAACAACACAAAGTGGAACATAATTGTGAAATGGAAGGAAAAGTATTAAAGTTTTTGTACTAAGCCCGCTTTACTCTGTTACCCCTAACTAAAATCCACTGGAAACAATTGCCTTCAGAAGTCAGCAGAAGTTGACAAAACGTGGAAATGTTCAAGGGGTATGAATACTTTTGTGGGCACTGTAGTAGTGATAAGAACTTAAAACTACTTTCACTCTATTAATTAAGCTAAATGTCAGCCATTAAATGTTGGTTGCCAGCTCTGTCCGCTGTGGAAGGATATGTATCGGTGCGCAAAACTACTGGTAAAATAAAGAAACAAACCATAATCTGTTGATTATATATATGGTGTTAGTGGAACTGTGGTATAAACGCTATACAGTATATTGTTGATGTATGTGTTGATAACCAGCACAACAGCACTCCCCCTCGTGTGATATTGTTTAATTAGGAGTTTGACAAAAAACTGGTGTGCAATTCCTTTTCTTGAGTACAGTCGTCCTTTTTAATGTAAAAAAAAAGAAGCTAATTTGTTTCTAAACACAGCACACTGAATATTTGCTTTTGTTGCATACAGTAGCATGAACAGAAAATTGTGTAAACAAAGCAAACCAAAGCATTGTTTGCATTATCCTCATTGTGAATAATGATTAGTATTGCCAATAAACAGACAGACAAAAATAGCTTTGATCAGAGGAAGTTTTCTAAGAAGAATCCATATGTGTTTGCATTCAGAGAGGTTTGGCTGTATGCCCATGCTCCCAACCTGCTGGTTCTCGAGCTGGATTCAACCAGAGGGATCTGGGTGGAGCAGACGCCTTGGTCAGGTTAGGCTTTTACCCAATATGATGATGATTATAAATACACACTCATTAGCGTTGATGTGTTGACGCTGGCAGGACTGAATATGGAGATATGAAGACTCGGTGGTTTTCTGTGAATTCCAGCACACCCTTTTTTTTTCTCTGAACAGTCAGCAACATCTGCTGAGCAGAAGTGAACCATATGACCATGAGAGTTGGCATGAAATGTGAGACATATGAATGTAACCGGGTTAAGTGATATTGCTTCAATAAAACATTTTCTCATTCCATAGGGTGTGTAGGAAACAGTAATTATGAACTGTCCCAAAATTCTCCATACCTAGGGGAAATGAACACAATATATATAATTCACGCTATTTCAAATTGACTTGTGACTTGTGTCTTTTTAAAAATTTGCTCTTACTTCGGCAACAGTGTCACGTGTGACATCCTTGCCATGTTTCTTATTAAAGTTAATTGCAACCTTGCAACGGCTTCCCGCTCTAGCACAGAGAATGTTTAATATAGTCTTATTTAGCTTTATTATCTTGCATCCAGCAGAGAAAACTCTGGTTGTGGTTGGGTTAAGAACTGTCCAACACATTACTATAAACTGGAAGGAGAGCGCAAAACCATCAACTTTGTAGAAGAATCATGGATGACAAACAGTTGCATTGTAAAAAAAAGAAAAAAGTCAACAGTGAAAACCAGGGCTATGTTTGATAATGAAAGTAAGAGCATTTCCATACACACACACGCAATGTGATGAGAACTCCTAGGATTGGGATTAAACAGCTGTGTGGACATAGGAAAACCACTTGATAGTAACACTAAAAGGCACTTTTGTTATTGAGCATTAAAAGAGGAGTGTATTGTAATGGGGAAAAAATCATGTGGTGTGATGAGATCAGACTGACCAGAGTGATAGTGAATCTGGGTAATAAAGGAAGCACATGAAGCACTGTACCCATCATGCATAGTGGCGAAAAGTACAAACCTCTGGAAGCAGTGTTATAATCTGGGGTTGTTTTGTTGGTCAGGTCTAGGCTCAGCAATGTTACATGGCAATAAAATGAAGCCAATTGAATCTATTGAAGCCAACGGATAACACTAGGAAGCTTATGTATAGCATTTCTTTACAATAATTAACACCTAACTTTAAAAGAGATTTCAATTTATTTCAACACTGGCAAATTGTGATTGGCTCTATACGTGCTATTCTTCTAAGCTGGTGTCATTGCTTATTCATTTCTATACCACATGGTTGCAGATGTGTAGCAGAATGCAGTTCAGTGATTACCCTCATCGCAAGTGTGTTTTGTCTACATCCGTGAGTTTATCTTCTTATATGCATCCATGTATCAGCTTCATGATCTTTTTCTTGATATGGAAAACAAAAGGATTGGTGCAAATTATACATAATTCTCTTTGGAGAGAGACCATAGATAATTCTGTGACTGAGGATGTTCTGATGGTAATAAGGGTTGGATTGGAATAACATTTTAATAGAATTTTTTTTATTCAGTTTACAATTTCATTAACAGTACTGTCTCATCAGTGCACACCACACTATGTTCAAAATTAAAGAAAGAGTTTTTTTTTTCTCAGTCATGTTTATGTAGTTGGTTAAAATGAAATAAACTTAGTTTTATGATGTTGCCTGGGTTATGGTGAACAAAAGGATATGGCACTCATATCCTGAAGCCTAGACATATTCATTAAAACCAATGCAGAAAACAATTAAAATGTAATATTAAGACATAAGACAATCATAGTACCAGTCTACATGAAGTCTACAAAGAAATTCTACAACGTCAACTATATATATATATATATATATA
>QMIH01000022.1:853542-917088 GCA_003987875.1 Clarias batrachus | reverse complement strand
AAGAGTGGGATTGAATTGTGAGAGTGAGGGAGAGAGTTGTGTGACAGTGATTGTGTGTGTGTGTGTGTGTGTGTGTGTGAGAGAGACATACAGTATGTGTTTGGAGACAGCATGCCTTTTGTTTGTAAATCCGCCTGCGATGGCCAAGCCTCAGTGTATCATTTATTTTCCATGATTTATAGAGACGACAAAGCCAAACTTCTTGATGTTATTTCAAAAGTAAGATTTCTATCAAAAACCTTTAGATATTTTCCAGTTTAAAAATCATTTATCTGCGAAGATCCACCAAAAACATCAGATGTTGGGAAAAGATATTCTCATAGAATTAGCCACAAAAGTAGGTGTTTGATATCCTGTATAAATCCCATTGCTTTGAGAGGCTGCATCCTCTTTCATAACAAAGAATAAACAAGAAACATGTGTGACTTGTGAGACTGAGAGATCACTTAGAACAGTACATTAGCATCAGGGCTTTAAAGCTGCATTATATCTAATTCAATTCTCAAGGAAATATGGATTTAGGAAAATTGTTATATATGATTACTTTATGCTTATTACAACCACCACAGATTAGATATCGTTTTATGGAACTACTGTAGTAGCACTTGTTTGATTTGCAGTAGAAACAGCTGCTCTGTCAGTGCTTTCCTGTGATCAGCACTAGAGGGCGATCAGAAAGAGTGTTGCTGAAGATTAAGCATTTTTACCTGCTGCAGATCAGAGTCAAAATTCTGACAGACCTGTCTGAGGCTGCAATTATACACTCTCAGAAAAAAAAAAAACATTAACATTAAAAACGTCAAAAGTTCATTGTATTGTCAAAGGGTTTAAGATCGGAACCCTGGCACATGCTCTTAAAGTCAAACATATTTAGAGACAAAAGCCAAAATTTTCTTTTGAATATGATTTTAAATTGAGAATGTACCCATCAATGAGTAGTAATGAGGTTAGCACTGTTTCCTTGCACCTCCAGGTTCTGGGTTCGATTCCCAACCAGGTTTGATTGCTCGTCTTTGAGTGCATAGAGTTTGCATGTTCTCCCCGTGCTTGTTGGGTTTCCTCTGGGTACTTTGGTTTCCTCCCACAATCCATGGACCTGCAGATTAGGCTTTGGTGTTCCCAAATTGCCCGTAGTGTGTGAATGAGTGTATGGTTGTGTGTCCTGCGGTCCAGGGTGTACCCCGTCTCATGCCCTAAGCCTCCTGGGGTAGGCTCCAGGCTCCCTGCGACCCTGAATACAGGATAAAGCAGTATAGACGATGAGTAAGTGGGTGAATGTACCAAAGAACATGTACAAATAAATTTAAAAAATGTGTCCACATTCACCAAGACACTTACAGTAAGGTGCAGTTTTAACATATAAAGCATTATGGAGATACCATGACTGCATATACTGCGAGTTGCTTAAAATAAACCAAAAAAAAGATTAATAATAAATAAATCAATAAAAACAGACACATATCAATGCATTTCTAACATGTCATCTTGTATAGCATTATAATTTACATAATTACACATTCTACGTTGAATCTGCTAGAAAAGAACTCTACTGTGGGGCTCAACATAGTACGTTTTAGAATGAACCAAAATGGACATTTGAAAACCACGTGTGCCAATGTTCCAGATGTTCCAATCAAAGGTTTCTCTTTTACTTTTTTTTCAAGTAAGCATTTTAAAAAATGACCCACGTGTTTTGTTGCTGTATAAACACCTCTAGAACAACGAATAGTATTTATAGACTCTACTAAAGAATATGCTCTGGACAAAATTACTGTATGATTAAGTCAAACCGGGACTTGTGATGAAATCTCAATCTCTCATGAATGTGCAAAATCGATTGACATTTACACTTAAAGCACAGCACAATGATGAGACTTTTATAAAACATATGAATAGAGTGAATGGATTTTTTTTACTCGCAGAGGGGACACATCTGTCCGTTGGAACTGTATACACAATCATTCACAAACACCACTTTCAAATTACAGGAACTCAGCTGGGAGTTATTGCCACAACCCCCTTTTTATACTGTATAGAGAAATGAAGGTAGTTTCTATTATATATAATAGTGGTTTGATATTCCACACAATATCAAACCACTTCATAGGAAGTTCACACCATTATAATTTTTTTCTATGAATGTATTATTAACAGACTGTTTCCAAAATCAGCTGCATTATCACCTTCTGCACGGATTCACTTTACTAGCTCAGTTTCGTGTTCATTTGTCTAAACACCATAGGTGTTAATTGAAGAGTGGCATTGTGCAGCATGTGGTCAGATGCTACTTTTTAAAAGTTTACAGACTTCAGGTCATCTTGCTTACCTTGTGCATCATTGTAGCAGTTGCTTATGTAATTACATATTGCAGTTCTGCTTAAACCTGGGCATTTGTGGATAAGGCAGCAGCATGAGACCTTACCCCATATTCAGGCTAATAAGCAACAAAGGTTCAGGAGACCATTAATTTTCTCAGTGTAGGTGCATCACACAGAGCCACGCTTTCAGTACAAAGCAACAGCAATGTTGTCAGTTCTATGCAAATTGCAGGTGAAGCAATAAGCAGACAAATCATAATGATTGGTTTGAGGTTTTTAGACCACTGGGTTCAGCTTTCCTTTAATGCTTAATGTGCAAAAAAAAAAAAAACATTTAATTGTATCGTATCATGTCCTATATACAGCATGTCATTGAATGTGTTTGAAAGGAAGTATTAAAGATGGTTGCTAACTCTAGTGAGTTACTGGCTAATGGCTAACTGACTTTTCTAATCTGTCATTGATGCTGGTAGCAAAAACAAATTTCATCCCATGGGTGCTTGATCAGATTGGGATCTGGTCCTGAGTTGGCAGCCTTGGGCTCTTTGCCTGCCGTGTCCCATGAGAGGCAGGCTGTGGTGTCCTGGTTGTTCTTGAACCGTCTTTTATGGACAGAATTGATTTTTTTTTTTTTGTGTGTGTGTGTGAAAGAAATTTATGCTGCATTGGCTTTTCGGTGGGATCAGACAGGACGTGCTGGTCTTCGGTCCCCATGAGCCTTGGGTGCCCATGAGCATGTCACCAGCTTGCTTGTGTATAATTGGTGATTAATGTGGTTTAGTTCACCTGTCAGTGGTGTCAATGTTATGACTGATCGGTGTATTGCATTTCTGTATTTAAATACTATTGGTAACTATGTATAGTTATTACAATTTCTCAGAACTAAAGTAATAATAAGAAAACATGGACTAGCAACAAACGTTAAGCAACACAAGTGAATTGTCATGAACACTGGGTCATAAATCACAGTCATCATTATAGCAGTCAGACACAGGCAGAGGTGGGTAGTGACAAGTTACTGTACATTTACTCTGTTACATTTACTTGAGTAACTTTGTGAAAAAAATGTACTTCTATGAGTAGTTTTAATTTAAACTTGAGTAGATTTGTAAAGATGAAACGCTACTCTTACTCCGCTACACTTGACTCGCTACTTTTCTTACCATTTATTCTACACATGCAGCCGGTCGATCTACTACATAACTGTTTCACCAATCAGACGCAGCAACAATAATCACATGACTAATCAGCCGCAGGTAACAACCACGTTTAGTCACATGACCACATACAAACTGGCGGCATAGCGGGAAAAAATCTTCAACCGTGGTAGACAGGGAATGAAAACATACAATTAGCAGAGGCATCTGTTTCTGATGTGTATAAGTAATTATAGAATATCATACTATTATATAATGATCATAATTTCTAAAAAAAACAAAAAACATTAATAGTAGCCATACAGCCGTCTTTTCACTGAATACTTTTTTACTCTTACTTGAGTAATATTATCTTGAAGTACAGCTACTCGTACTTGAGTACATTTTTTGGCTACTCTACCCACCTCTGGTCACAGTATCTTGTTATTCAGCTCAGTCATTCGGTATTGCTTTTTAAACTTCTCTCTTGTCTTTTGTGTGCAACATGCCGTCTTCGAGATCTGATGGAACACGAGCAAGAGATTATAAGAGCAGTGCCTGCCCTCAGAAAGCCGGCACTGTACTGTAGCTGTCAATTTTTTTTTCTATGAAGACATCTGAAACTTAAGAGGTGACATTTATTAATAAATTAGTCGGGCTGTGTCCAATAGTCAAACAAAAAAATTCATTTACTGTACATTAAAGTGTAAAATCACAATGCACACTGGATCCTCTGTCAGCACACTTGTCGTATGGTAACATTATGCAGAATGAGCATTAGAGCATTAGAGCATCACAGTTTGCATAAAGTCACTTGCTTTCTGATTTGTGCCTAATCTTAGCGAGCCATGCAAAAGATTAAAATAATATGTATATTTCATAATATCTTCACCGAATTTCTGTATTCAAACGACAGCTTGAGAGTCAATGAGTGGATTAATGTGTTTGCATCCAGACAAACTAATTTACTGCATAACTGCACAGATCATTTCAGAGGAGTCCAACGCTTTTAGCGTGGAATTTTTATTTTTGAAATTACACAAGTTTAGCACTGTTTAGCAGGCGCAAAGCCTTGCTACAAGTGATTGCTGCCACAGCATGCAGTCCTATTTCGCACTACCGTTTTGATTGATTTGGTGCCATTGTCGTGCTCTTGTGATATATTGTCTGAATATTGTTTGTGAGCGAGGCTACATATTGCATACAGAGGACTTGGGGAGAGTTACACTCTATAAAACATGTCATAAATTTGTGTTAGGAACGGCTATGGCAAAGAATAAAAAAGAACATTTATCTGCTAGCCAATAATGCATGAAATTAACACAGCCATGTCAGAGAGCGAGAAAGAGCAATGGTATTTGACTGACTGTGTGTAAGGCGCTTTTCTTCCCGCAGTCTTAGTCATATTGAGGTTCGTTTAAATCCCGATAAGCTGAGCAGTATTTTTATTCAGTGAGACGCTCCGAATGCAATACTGCTGCCATTGTAGTCGTCTGAGTGCTCCGATAGACTGCCGTTGCTTAGGCAAACCTTTTAATTATCTGAAGTGCTAGTGAAAAGTAAAGTAGTCCTTCAAACACATTCAGCTTATTATCTGTCATTACACATAATACTGGACAAGGTCAGGGGAATGGTGGATCCAGAGTCTGTCCCAGGAATACATCTTGAGTATGATAGCAGTTAATACCAGGGACTTTTGCATGCGAACGTAAAGTACAATATATTTCCACAAGTTTGTGGACACCTCTTATTCCTGAAACTGGTGCTGCAAAGTTGGAAACACAACTTAAAAGCAATAAAGATTACAACTTATATTAAATTAAACTAAAAGAGTGCCATGGTAGTGTAGTTCTTACATTCTTACATTTTCTGGGAGAGAAATCCAGATCCATTGCAATCCTGCCAAAACAGAGCACTTAAATAATAATACATTATTTAAATATGGTACAGAAAATATTTTCTGTGTTTAGAATTTTACTATAAATATAAAAGATAATTGAAGTGTTTGAAATATATATATACAGTATCTGGAATTCGACACATCAGATCATTTGATTGACAGGTTCACGTTGGACGCCCTTCGTCCCCTTTTCTAATTGGGTTTCAGACTGGCACTGCATGCATTGGCTGGGTTATATGGGGTTATATGGTCTGTTGGGTTAAACATCTTGCCCAAGTACCCAACAATGCTGACCCAGTAGTGGCATGGCTTGAACACATGACCTTCCGATCAGCGACCCAAAGCCTCAACTGTCAAAAATACATTTACATTTACTATATTTTCTGCATCTTTTGTTAAAACAGTGTAACACCCAAACACATGAATGGGATTTCGTCTTGATTTCATTAACCATCTTAGGAAATACCACTATTAATTGACACATATGTAGATAACAACAAAGAAACATTTTTTTGTTGTTTTTTTTTTTAATTCAATTGTGCAACCGTCTGTACAGAGACTCTCACCTGCAATCGGTGGTCCCTGGAGTCCTACTTTGCTGTAGATTAACATCAAGAAACCAAGTGTGCTGCCCAGTCTTCTCAACTCCACCACTTCTGCTAGCAAACACCAGGCCATATACAGCACTGAACAATGCCAGCTGGGTAAATCTGGTGGCTAATGGATAGAAAAGCCAGATGATACCGAGAAAAATCATAATTACTGTGAGTTTATGAATAATTTCCACCATCCTCAGGTTTTACCACTCAGCCAAACAAGGTCCAGAGCTGCTGAAACAGACAAATGCAGCAATCTGGTATTTTAAGATCCACTCTCTCTTCTTTTTGGGCTTACTCACTGTTGTTGTTGTTGTTGTTATCTACCCTATCACTGTAGTGATGATGTCAGCTGTACCATTATGAGTGAACAGGAAGAGTAGGTGTGTGCCCCCAGAATGAACACTGAACAGACAAAAGAGCAGCAGTCTGGTATTTCTTTATACCCTGATTATGGGCGTAAGACACTAGGAAGAGAGCAGGAGCAAAGAAGCCAAGCGCTTATGTAGTTCACATAGTGTAGAATCTTGCTCTTTAAGGCTTTTGGTGTAGTGCTGGTGTTCATGAGTCTGTGTTCTGATCAGAAGCCTCCTGTGGTTCATGGTGGATTTGGGAGAGTGACTGTAGCTCGAGTCTGCTTGGAGCTGTTGAAAGCTCATCAGAGATGAACAACAGTGAGTGGCCTCAGCTGTGTACCACACACGCAGGTGCAACTGCACAGCTCCTAACACTAGCATGGCACCCCACCAGGAATAATTGTCTACCAGGAATTGGAAGAAAGGTGTGAAGAGAAAATTCACCTGTGCTGGCCAATGCGACGGAGACAGGCCTTTGCTTCTCAAAATAACAGCCCAGCATGGATACAGTGGGGGTCCATGTCAGAGCATACATCGCATCAATGACAAAGAAAGTTTAGGTTCATGCTAAAGTTGTCATGAATATGCAATGAAATAGTGAACTGCTTACTCAATAAGGAAGCTTCAAAGAATAATACGGGGATGACGCAGACTTGAATAGCCTCCAAGAAGTTAAGATCTCAATCCATGTGATTTTTGTTCCTGAGGAGGCTACGCAAAGGAGGAGGCGTACAGGACAAAGCCTAGCTCATTGCGGGACTTCGAGGTTCAGCAATATCTCAAATGACATTGCATTCTATCCCTAACTAATTTTTCTGTGTAATAAAGTACATGCACAATTTGTTTCAATACATTTGTATTCGAAATATATTTTTACTTTATTACCAATATTTAATGCCTAGTTACTTTTCACCCACCCTATATATGAGTGTAAACCTCAGCATTTCACATGATTTATAAGTTAATAAAATTGCTTTGATATGATATAATTTGATCTGGCTGTCTCTGATCAATATGTGACAAACATTGTTCAAATCAAATTCTAATTTTATTTGTCACATACACAGTCATACACAGTACGATATGCAGTGAAATGCTTATATGACCGCCCGTGACCTTATCAATAAGAAATAAGAAAAAAATATTATCAATAGGAAATAAATATGTAATAAAATAAGAAATAAAATGTAGAACTTGGGGTTGGCTTATTGCTAATTTGAAAATGAAGATGTTCTGGGAAATGATTAATGTATCAGAGTTATGGGCCAATCACACACTCTCATACTGTGGGTAATTTGGCAATGCCAGTTGACATGCATGTCTTTGGACTGTAAGAGGGAACCAAAGTACGTGGAGGAAAAGCAAAAGGAGAACATGCAAACTCCACACACAGACCCAAGGCAGGACATCAATCTTCAATCCTGGTGCTAACCACTACATCACCTTGCCACTGAAAAATCACACATTTTAAGTATATTGGATTAATAATCATTTATGTTAGATGTATGATTGTTGCAGTGATTCATTACAAAATGCAGAAAGAAAAAAATTGATGCATCAATCCAAATGCTCAGATTGTTACCCTCCTATTGAATAAATATGATCCCTGTGAAAGAGA
This sequence comes from Clarias batrachus, assembly GCA_003987875.1. Classification (NCBI taxonomy): domain Eukaryota; kingdom Metazoa; phylum Chordata; class Actinopteri; order Siluriformes; family Clariidae; genus Clarias; species Clarias batrachus. The sequence goes on along the minus strand of QMIH01000022.1, from coordinate 909,164 downwards.
TACACAGAAACCATTTATGATAAGAAAAATAAAAAAAAAAAGCCAGTCAGCTCAGCAAAATACTACTTTATCCTCCCCCCGCCCGGGCCTGCCCCCTCGATACATCCTCTGCCCCTCCCCAGTGCAAAATGCTAAAAAAAATGAGTGCATTGAAAATTCTTTTGCAATATTAATCTTGAGAGTTCTGTTTTGTTCAGAGACTGTATAGGCGGTAAAAAGAAAATTGTTCAGTGCGTGGAGATGCTATTATATCTCTGGCATGAAAGAGAGAGTGGAAAGATTGACTGGAAACCCGAATCCGTCTGCGTGCAGCATTTGTTGAAAATGTTCTGTATAGAGGGAATTTGCTTTTTGGAAAAGTCTGGCCAATATTCACTATGCTATGAAGAACTTTTCAGTGGCAGACCTACTAGATGATGATGATGATGATGATGATGCCATTGAAGGCTATGTATAATTGAGAACTCATTATGAATTAATCAGATAGTGGAGTATAGTCTCGGTTCAGCTATTTAAATCATTATTATATTGTTCTATATAATGGACCATATTGAACCAATTCCGGTAATGCTAATGCGAGTCATCTTTAAATTGTTAGCCAGACCCCACACTAAAAGATCCACTCTCTCTTCTTTTTGGGCTTACTCACTATTGTTGTTGTTGTTGTTATCTATCCTATCACTGTAGTGATGATGTCAGCTGTACCATTATGAGTGAACAGGAAGAGTAGGTGTGTGCCCCCAGAATGAACACTTGAATATTGTCATATTCCTTCAACCAACACCTTTTTCAGTCTGGCGAATGGTGTTACGAATGAGTCATGCCAATCTGATGATCTGCTCAAAGCAAAAGATAACAAAGGCTTGCGGTAGGTGCGATTTCTCCTCGGCACCCGGAATGTCAAAGTGAAGCAATTCAATAAGCAAAAGTAAAAGTAAATAGCAGGACTAAGGGGAGAAGGGGAGAAAGATAAGTCAGTAAATAGCATGACCAGGGGGGAGAGAGAGAGAGAGCGAGAGAGAGAGAAATCAGATAGTGAGATGTTTCCCAGTGGCAGTCCTTTTACCTGTCAGAAAGCCCCACAGTGATGTAAAGCTGGAACAGATTTTGACTGTATGCTCCAGCCACCGTGCCCACACTGCTCAGCAGTCCTCCCAGCATCACCGCAACTCTGTGGCCAACACATGCACTGAACACAGAGCCAACTGGAGCTGAGTCAGGGAAACACAGGAAACACCTTTCATGAACCATCATTCTTGCTTCAGTGCATAATCTTACCTTGCTAAAGACTTATACCATACATGATCATCCTCAAGATCCTTCAACACGCTTAATCCTGACTGATTTTACGGTATATATACAGAGATAAAGAGTGATTTATACTGTACTTCCAATATCCGTCATCATCGAGAAGAGGAAGGCTTTCCTGTTGAATCTTTCCTGCTCATGTTGTCTTAGTTAGATTTTCCACGCTTTGTGAAAATGTCTCTTGTTCAAATCCTATACAAATAACATTAACTTGAAATACTGTACGGCACGGAGCCACAAAACACTGACAGAGCATAAAATCCAATATATAAAGAGTGCAGAGGAAGGAATATGAGAAATCATTTATTATTTATAGACTTTTGCTTTGGTGCACTTTGATCAGCCGAACTTTGTTTGACGTTACTTCTGAGGAACATGACTTCCACAAATGTCAAGAGATTACAAGTGATGCTTAGTGCGGAAATCACGCCGTAGTTCACAGATTGTCAAGATGGTGTGTGATGAAAGGTTTGTACAGAAGCCCATCTTGACATTTGTGGAGTTTGCTCTCATGAAATACTAATCAGTTTCTGCGCAGACACACGAGGCCCATGCGAAGTCGGGTGAGAAGTTTAATCAGCAGCTGCCCCCTGGTGGTTAAAGACACAGGTGTTACCGTGGAAATGCAAACATGCAGATTCTCTGGACAGATCTCCAAATTGAATGTTTTTAGCTCATGAGAGCAGACGAAACTAACCGAAGACTAATTTAATGTGAGAGATTCACACACACACATTCTCACCCACAATCCCTCAGCACACAAACAAACATTCTTCCTCTGTAGTTTGTTACTCAGTGCATTCTGATAGGAGTGAATGACTGAAGCATACCTACAGTTGCTAGAAAGATGGATGCAATCCGTGAGCTGCCTGCTGCCGTAGTTACAAAGTGTTTTCCATGAAAAACACCCCAAAGAGCTTGATCACACCAAATGACAGCCTAAAACACAAGAAATGCAGATAGCACTATGAATCAGCCTTATCCACCATCAGGAGGAGGTACGAGACCAACATCCTGCCTCCTCACCACAGACTTTATCTCAGATAGTGAAAGGGAGTATGCACAGGGTTATCCGGCTTCTAGGAGAATATAGGATATTCATTACATTATTCATTACACTGCAAACAGAGAGTGTCAGTAGATTCACAAACATGTGCAACTCAATAACTAATGTAAATAACCAAAACCGCACAGCAGTCCATGCTCTAATGCTTAATCTGTGTATGTGGGTTTATCCAGGTCTTACTTAACATAAACCAGAATAAATTGTGTTTACTCATACTTCTGCACTGACGATTGATAATGTCTATTATTATGCATTGCTCATAAATTATCCATACAATGACCGAATGCTTATATGGCTCCTGTCAACTAGCACTTAATTTTTCTTTGGAGTTCTGCTCTATTGATGTTTTGCCTACAACTACCCTGTACTGTACCTCCTTCCAGTTACGAGTGGTGGCTCAGGAGGCTAAAACTCTAGATTGCTGGTTTTGGGAATCTGAAGATCCGGCTTTGAGCTCTACTTTTAGTGGGTTGCTACACCCCATACTACCCAAACACTGCATGCAGTGGCAGTCCCAAGCTTGGATTAAATGGGAGTGTTGTGTCAGGAAGGGCATCTGGTATAAAACCTGTGCCAAAGTTGTGTGCGGGTCGGATGTAGCAGCCCAGAAAAAGTATCCTATACTTCCTTCTATTCAGTTGGTAAATATTTAGGTCTTGTTTTGATGCTAAAAAAAACAGCTCTATACAACATTTAAATTACTCCAATTAGCTAATAAGGCTAGTTCTTTCTACATTTTACATGTAGGAAAGGGAAGTACAAGTGGTTTTCTAAGTCAAATCAGGTCTTTTGATTGTGCCGAATAACAGAACACACTTATGAGAGTAAAGAATTGCTTTATTTCTCTATTTTCCTGCTACACTAATGCACTTATCCCAGCTTTTCGCTAAAACTTGGATATCATCGATGTAGAAAATCTTCTCTGTACAATGGAGCCATGATTAGACTGTCTGATTCACATCTGAAACACTGGCCTCCCAAGAACTCCTTTAATGGCCCAAACATGTGGAAATGGCTTGGAAAGAGGTCAGGACTATAAGGGGGATGTGGTGACCCCCAGCTCAGATTGTGTGTACAGTTCCCACAGACACATGGATCTCCTCCACCAGTTGGTGAAAAGTTATCCATCACTATTTAGTGATCAGACGTTCCACTCTCTGAAGGATCACGGGAACAACGGTTGTGGGTTCCAAGCCACATCAGTCAGGATAGCCATTCATGGATGTACAGCTTTCTTTAAAACGTTTGCACCATTCAAATGAGCGAGCAGTTCGAAAAGAGGCTCTCCTGGCTGAGTGTTTGTAGTAGCCTACACTATGGGAGCCCCTTAGTGACGGGCAGAAATTGGACACGATTAAATTAGGGAGAAAATCGGGGAAATATCAACAACAAAAAAAAAGTACTGTGCTGGAAGTCTTTTGTAAATGTCAAATCAATTTTATGCTTTCATTCACAAGAACTTTTATAACAAGTCTTGGATTGACTTAAACGCCCCAAATCAACTGGTCAACAGTATAAACCTAAAACGAGTGTAAAAGATTTTTTTTGGCATATTTGTCACACATAAATTATTCAAATTATCCATAGACGTATTTGTATTAAGTATCTGATTTATTTATTTATTTTTGCTTTTTTTTTTGCACATAAATTATTCAGATCAGCAAACAAACTTTAATATTGCACAAAGTCAACCCGAGTAAACACAAAATGCAGCTTTTAAATGATAATTTATAGTGGCACAATCAGGGGCAATTAGTTTTTCACATAGGGCCTGGTAGGTTTGGACACCTTTTTTTTTCGCCCCTTAATAAATGAAATCTTCATTTAAAAACTGCATTTTCTCTACATTCACTCGGGTTATCTTTGTGTGATATAAAAATTTGTTTGATGATCTGAATCATTAAAGTGTTTTGCACAATTATGCTAATCTAATACTTTTTCACAGCACTGTAATTGGTAGCACAGCTAAAATGATGCAGTGGTTGCAAATGTATGCAATTATTTGTGTTAGTAAATGATTTGTTGCTTAGTTCACATGTTTGTTTTCTGCGTTGCTATGATGTAGACAGCAGGGTACGACTGGCCAAAACTGGGCTACTACTGCAGCCCTGGCTGTTTATGAAATATTAAGAGCGTACTGTATAACGGAAATAATCTGTAAAGCCAGCATAATCATAACCCAAGTGTGATAATTGCATAGAGGACCAGTTTGACAAACCAACAAAGTTCCTCCACTGATTAACAATTAACAAATGCTAATTAAAAGCAACTTTCATACAGATTTTCAATTAAAATCAGAACCGTAAAGAATTTATAGTGCTTCATATACTACATACCTACAGTATACTATGTACATATTACATCAGTCATTTTAAGTAAACAAAGCCTAATTGTTATGTTTTGATTTATAAACTCAAGTGAGATTTCTCTTTGCCCTTGTGTCACATAATAACATCTTCTATAATTCATATCATCCGCTCCATGCTCGGCTGATGATTTGGCATCCGAAATTTACCTAAGCGGTAACCATAACAGGTTCTTCTCCATGGCTTCTTTTGTTTAGCAGCTACTTATCCAAAGCTTGTTTTTTGTTTAGTTTCCAATACACTAGAGTTTTTTTCCACGTATTATTTATCCTAGCTTACAAGTACCAGCTGTTGGCAGCTGGCAACAAAGCAATGTATCATTGGATGTGAAAATACCCTTCTGACAACTGTGTAGCACTTGTGCTTATGAACTTCTTTTCCATAATCATAACAAGGGAATGTAAAGTATAGTAGTGGAAAAGTAATTGAGCTTACTTGTTTTTTCCCCCCAAAATATTGATATTAAGTTTTGTTGGCTAAAATCTTCTATTGGTCTTTTATTCAGTACAGATTAAAAAAAAAGTTTCATTTTTCAAAAAAACATTTTTTAAAACTAGTTTATTTGAGTTATTCTGAAGTTGGAAACTATTTAAATACTAAAGCGTGAAATTTTCACACACTTACTGTAGGAACCCAACAATCTCATGAACATCATGTTGGTAACAAACCCCAGAACATTAAGATGTAAAGAAAATTCAGGATTCTTAAAAAAAGAAAAAAAAAACAACAAAACAGCAAGCTCGATAAACATTCAAAGGCATTTATGGAAGTAAGAGCCAACAATTTTTTAACTGAAACCTATTCACTGAGCTGGAATTATTCACATACTCATCCAGAGACATGCACCAAAACTTTTGAGCACACTCCAGCATCTCTTTAACAAATATCCAAAAAGGGAAATAATAGAAATAACATTTTTCACACAACATTCTCAGACAATTTGGAAACACTGCTTTCATAAATATGAACGAATCGGCATTCTAAAAATCGAATCTTGTTAAAATTGACGTCAATTACGACAATATTCATGTTAAACAACAGTTGATCTAAAGATATGGAAGTAATCATAAGGTGAGTCTACAGAATCAAAGCCAGGACATCCCAAAAGACACACTGGCAGACTGCACTGGCATATTGTGGGAGCAAGCAAATATCTGATGTGAAGTAATGCCTTTATTCAAGAACAATAGAAATGAGAGATGGGAACAGTGGAGGTGCAGACAATGTACAATACTCTGACTGGTTTAATTCTGACAAAATAAAAAAGCCATACCAAATCACATCAGCGAAAAGGTACTGTTTTCAGCTAGCCCTGTGCGCAGAACATAACACTGAATTGATTCATTATCCAGGGCATTCTATTTTAGAGCTCCATGAGACTTATCCTGCTGAGGCCAGACTTGATCATTTAACATAGGTTGACAAAACAAATGGCTTGCAGTATAGTCCACAAACGCACAGGCTGCTTTCTGTGGTGCAACTCTCTAAGGTTTCACGGTATTGAGAGAAAATTAAATCCCAGCAAGTTCAGGTCTCAACGATACCACAGCCATCTATAGCCATGGGAGCGTAATTGGCCCTGCTCCGAGTGGGAAGCCATAGCCTTCCTCTGGAATTTGTCAGTCAGAGTGGCATAAGCTAATTGAGGCCATCTGTTAGCTCATGTTTACTGAACAGGACAATTAGCGCTCTTCTCTAAGCGTGTATAGCAGTTTGAAAATATATCTGGAAGCATGTGTCCCTAATGGATCTGTAGTAGTCAAGCAACAGGGAAGACTTAACTGAGGTGGGAATTGGCAGTCTCTAAATTGGAAGAAAAATGCGTAGGCCAAACAAGGATTGCTCCACATCTTGCTTTGCAGTAATCTACAGAATACTTAAAAATCTCAAATCAAATGCATAGAAACACGTACACGTGTATAGATAATAGTTTATAATCGAAAAATAAGTAACCCTATAGTTTCATTGTACTGCTTAAACCACAACACTATATATCATATGCGATTGAGAAAATAATTGCCTTATTTTTTATATCACAGTATAGTTGAGTTCTTGAATCAGCAGGTCTGCATTCATTTTTCACAACAGCATGGCTCTGAAAGAAGGTCTGGCTATAACATTAATCAAAAGTTTATATTAATGCTCTAGTTCACAAGTTAGTCTTCCTATAGTAAGAACTCATTCACAGGGACTTGTATGGTGGATGCGGTGCATATTCTAAGGCTAAATATAAATAGATTAATAAGACTTCTGACATGGGGGAGACTTCAGGACTGATAACTTTTAGATTTCTTCATAACAAGACAAACTTGAAAACCTGTCTTTTTCTCTTGCAAGAGCGAAAAATGAGGTTTGGTGAGCAAGTGAAAAGTGAACAACTCTTATTTTAAACATTAATTTAATGCCTGTGAGTGAGTTAGGTCCTGTTATCCCTTCTGTTATAGCTATAAATGTAGTCACTAGTAAATTGATCTGGTATAAACTGAATACACTCTCTGTTAATGAAAATAATCCACTTTACCATCACGGCAAAAACTGCTTCTTGCAACAACATTTATGTCACAAAGCAACCGGAGGATGACCAGAAAACTAGCAGTTAGCCCGTGTAGCGTGGATGGTAAACCCAAAAGTAGGAAGTTGGCACCTACGGACCAACTGTTGGGCCGACGGTACATCAACCTCCGGTTCTTGGTGATCGAACATAGGAGGCTGAAAACCGTGGCATACTCAAATGGGCTTAGCTCGGTGGTGGATGAGATGTGAAGATTGTGGGACAGTTCAGCCCAAATGAGATAGTGGGCCCAGGAGCGCTGTCGATCGGCGATGAAGCATCTCAGACAGTGCTCCAGTTGTTGGTTGGTCCGTTTCGTCTGACCATTAGTCTGAGGGTGGTATCCAGAGGAGAGAGTGCAGGTGGCGTTGATCAGACGGCAGAAGCCTTTCCAGAACCAGGCAGTGAACTGGGGCCCTCTGTCCGAGACGATGTCCTTCGGGAACCCATGCAGGCAGACTACATGCTCTAGTATCAGCTCAGCTGTGTCTTTAGCTGACGGGAGTCCGGCGAGGGCCACCAAGTGCACTGCCTTGGAGAATCGGTCGACAATGGTCATGATGGTGTTCTTTCCCTCGGAATCCGGTAAGCCCGTGATGAAGTCAACGGCAATGTGTGTCCAGGGCTGGCAGGGAACCAGGAGTGGTTGAAGTTCCCCCGGTGTTGTTTGGTTGGTGTCTTTGGCCCTGGCACACACTGGGCACGCCTGGACGAATTCCTCAACATCCTTTGTCATGGACGGCCACCAGAAGTCCCGCTGAATAAATTGGAGGGTGCGGCGAGTACTCGAGTGTCCAGAAAGGAGGGAGGAATGGCCCCATTGAAGGACTTCCGTTCTGATGTTGCGGGGTACGTAGAGTCATCCAGGCGGCGCACCTGCCGGTTCGACCTCCACGGCCTGTGCCCACCGGAGAGGGGCAATGATCTTTGATGGCGGGAGGACAGGCGCGGGGTCCGCCCGGGGAGCATCCTCCTCATGTTGCCGGGAGAGGGCATCGGCCTTGGTGGTTTTGGATCCCGGGCGGTACGACAGATGGAAATTGTAATGCTCGAAGAAGAGAGCCCACCGCGCCTGCCTCGGGTTGAGCTGTTTTAGGTTCCGGATAGTGATCAGATTTTGTTGGTCGGTTCAAATGATGAACGGCTCTCTGGCACCCTGGAGCCAGTGACGCCATTCCTCCAGAGCCCACTTTATGGCCAACAGCTCACGGTCCCCTACCCCATATCGCTGCTGAGTGGGGTCAAATTTTCTGGAGAAGAAGCTACAAGGGTGTAGCTTCTGATCTGGACCTCGTTGGGAGAGAACGGCCCATCCGAAGCGTCCACCTCCACAACGAATGGTTTGCTTGCGTCTGGATGGAGGAGAATTGGTGCGGTGGTGAAGTGGTGACACAATTCCTGGAAGGCAGAGATGGCGGCAGAGTTGAGGGTGAAGGGGTGAGAAGATGGTCGTGTCAGCGCGGTTAAAGGAGCTGCAACCGTACTGTAATCCCAGATAAAGCGACGATAGAAATTCGCAAACCCGAGAAAGCGTTGAAGTTGCTTGAGGGTCTTGAGTAGGGGCCAATGACGCACAACTTCCAGTTTCTGCGGGTCCATGGCCACACCCTGGGGCGAGATAACAAAACCCAGGAACGTGGTGGAGCGCTCGTGAAAAGCGTTCTCCTGCCGCAGCTCCATGAGGCTAGCTTTTTGCAAACAGGCTCCTTATCCTGTGTGACCTTTACAGGAGAAGAGCCTAAGTCAGTAATAAAAAAATACATCAAAACATTTCCTCAAGTTGAGGTGTTTTGACCAAAATGTAAAGGTTCTCCGAGATAGATACTATATTTTGTATACCCTGATCAGGCATATTATTAACACGACCGCCAGGTAAATTGAATAGCATTGATGATCACTTACTGTATATACAAGTAAACTGGCAACAGGATCACGGGCACCCAAGGTTTATCTACACTGACCACTATAGAAAGACACTAGTGTACAGTAACACCCAGTGCACCAGAGCCTGCCACGTATAGGGCTTATCACGCAAAGAGTTCAATGTTGGTCCAGTCTCCAAACTCTGCAAATCTCAATCCAACTGAGCATCCATGGGTACAACCCACAGTACCCAAAGGATCTGCTGCTCAGTTTTACTCAAAGTCTGATCAAAACTATTTTGGAAAATCCTTAAAACAAACTAATATGACATTTAAAGGGCTTTTAACTGTTGGTCGGTTTTAATGGCAGGATTATTAATAGAAGCAACAAAACTTTAACTCATTTAGAATGCTGAGATAAAATTTCCTTAATTTCATTGGTCTAATGGATCAAATCCTTTAATGATCCAAGAGCAGAGAGTTACATTAACATGACTGATGCTCATTTTTAGCAGCACTAATTTTGAAAATCCTGGACAAAATCTAGAATAACTTTATGTATGTACTTTGCCTAAGAAACATGATAATATATGGTAACAGACACTAGAATAAATGATATGAACCACTTTTCCACTGCTGAAATAATAATACAAAAAAATTAATCTGTAACATTTGAGGTTTAGTTTTTAAACTCCAGGAGGGAACCGTACTTGTGAAATAAATGTGGAGCCACAAATAATTAACCAACCTTTGGGAGGCATTTAATCTTTATTTTAATTTCCATTGTATAATTTTATAGTTAATATACTTTCTGTAGCTTGCCACTGTTGAAAAAAAAAGCAATTAATTTTTGCTGAAGGTTAATCTGCTCAGCATAGAACCGAAATGTGCTCATTCTGTATTCATTCGGGTGTCATTTCAGCCCACAACATTGATCCATTGCTCATGATTTGCAGACTTATAATGAAAGAATTAAAGAAGCCAAATGAAAAAAGTGCTTAAATTCTTAATAAAAAGAATACAGTAGGCAGGAATGTGAGATTTATTGATTAATCGAAGATTATATCAAAATAAGGGATGTTTGCCTGATTATATTATTAAATGTAGTTTACAGGATGCTTTGCCTTGTATCTTGGACTTTCCATTAAGCTGCTGTAGTATACAATGTGTGTGCATATTAATTACTTTGGAGTGTTTAATGAATGATTTGCTTTGCCAGTGATTTTCAGGAATGTTTCAGGATGCTCATGAGAGTGAAGTTCAGCAATTTGAGCAACCGAGTGTGGAATATGAGCGGTGCTTAAAAAAGAAAATGCATGTGTGGCATGTACAATAAGTGAACATGCAGTACAGGCCTATGCAATTACATGTACATTAGAACACTATTATGACCAACATCCGGGCAAGTGGATTACAAAGTAATGTTTCCTCACATACATTATAATGTACTGAAAAAGAAATTGGATTGAAATGTTGCAAAGGGTGCAAAAGTATGGGGAGAAATCATAGGGCTATAGTGTACATGCAACAATTTAAATGTAAAACTATATCATCTACATTTTTAGTTTCCATACCTGAAATATCTAATGGGTTGTAAATGCATTTATGTAAAACATGAATAAGCATTTAATATAAGGAATAGAAATAACATTATATATTTTTATATATATAATAATTGTTTTTATCTTGTTCATTTTGACCGACTGAGACAAACATATTGGATATTAGCTGATAATTCCCCTACCGTATTTGTTTTGTGTGAATTGTGCTCCATGTTGATTAATCTAGAACCAAGGCAAATCCCTGGTAGACTTTGGTGAAAATGTTCTGAATTTGATTCTAGATCTCTAGGATAAAAAATACACAGATAGAATAATCAACCCCATTTTAATTTTTTTTTTTACAGTGGTCATAACTCTCAGACTATGGTTTGATTTCCTAGTGTGAAACCTCAATCACAATCTCAGCAGTGGTTTCAATGCTCAGATAAAATGGAGAGGGTTGCATCATGAAGTGCATCTGCAATAAACCTGTGCCTAATCCAGTATGGAGATTGGATGATCTGATGTGGCGATCGCAACGGGAGCAATCGAAATAAGAACAACTGTTTGGTCAACTACCAAAAAACATGCAGGCAGACCATCTCTATCACTTTCCCCACTGGGAATGACTACTGATCATCCATTATTACCATGTTATTCATGAGAAAAACAACCCACCGAAAAGGCAATTAGAAAATCTATCAAATTAAATGAGGTGGAAAATAGCTCAGCTGCTAAAGAGGGTCTACCAGCTTTACTTGTTCCCAATGTCTCTTGGCATGTGATAGCTGGTCATATTAAGCTGGATTTTTCAACATGGAATTGACCCTGTTCATATATTTTACTGTTGGTGATGTGATAGGACAGAGTTATTTATCCACTAGGGGTCAGTCACAATGTAAGCATGCATATATAATATACAGTTTCTTTTATTAATTGCTTTATAAACAAAACATCTTATTAACACCCAACAACATTGTGACGAGAGCAAACAAGTGTCTTAAGTGTAATGTTGCCTGAAACTGTAATTCAGACAGTTAATGTGGACTGTGAATGGTGAGCATGTCAACAAAGATTTAAGATATGGCTTCACTGCTCACCTAGCAGTTCCAAAGGAGGGGTGTTTAATATGTTCATCTTTAAGAATGAAGATGGCAAAAACAATTTTGAAACTTGTGCAAACATGATGAGCAAGCTCACCCAAAAACACCAAGATTTCCAAGGCTATGTTTTTTTCTTTTGTGCAGAGGCAAGGGGGTAAAAACTTTGGATAATTCTTTTTAAATTAACTTTTAGTTAAAAGCATAGAAAAGGCTGTTTTTGTGTAGCAGGATTCGATGGTAAGATAACAAACTGTATATGGAATTCACCATAATAATAAAGGTGACGAAGAGGTTGCGGAGAGAGAATGACTTTACCTCGTCTGGAGCTTCAAACCTCTGTCAGTCCAATGCGTTAGCTTTGCAGTATGCTAAAATTTTTGGTGGGTGTACCAAGTCTGTTGGAAAAAGCGGTAAAGGTAAAAGGTTACATGGTAAAATCACATTGCCAAGAAGTAGATAGCATCATTGCACATTAAAGATCAATCTAATTATGCTCAAGTTACCTTATAAGTAAAAAGTATATGAAAGTCATGGGATCATGAAGCCATATATACACATGAAAACTCCACGACTGAAAGCCTGTATTGGGTAGCAGATGGACACCAAATACACACTTTTGATCAAGGTGAAAAGAAAAGATCAGAAGCACAACATGGTGTTTGTAATTGTTCCTGAGGGGCATGGCTCACCTGTAGGTGATGCCCCATGTGAACAATTAGACCTAATGAAAAAGTTTATGCAGTCCAGGTTTCTAATGCCCAGACCAGTGTAGCAGTTATCCTAGAGAGATTACTCAACATGTTTAAAGGGTCGTCTACTATTCACCTACTAGATTTAGCTCAAAGATCTCTAAAATCACAGCCAGAGATCCACACTCCATTACATGTTCCAGTATTGCTTTGCCGAAAAGCCAAAGTAAGAGCTGGACAGAATTCCAGAAAAAAATGAGAGGCTAGAATAGCCTACAGGATGGGTTGATACATTGGAGTTTGTCAAAAAGGCAAATGGTAAACGATCTCAATGTAAACATCAAGTGGGACCATTATCAGATTCCTCCACGAGATTAAATAATAATTGAGATAGCTGGTGTGAGGTATTTCAGCAAGCTCTATGCCTCGCAGGGTTTTTGGCAGTAGAGAATGCATGAAGGCAATACAATTTACAGCACCTTTAATACACCATCTGGTCTCTATTGCTTTCGGAGGATGCCTCTTGGCATTTCCTTAGCACCAGAGACGTTCTCCAGGACTATGAAGCATTTTATTGCTGGGGATGTTATGTGAATGATAATGGACCTACTAAGTACCTCAGTGTATTGAGAAGTCAGAACTAAAACTGAACAAAGTAAAGTAAGAGTTAGGCGTTAAGCCATCACCTTAATAGTAGATAATCTCTTTGAAATAGATGTGAACCCAGATCATTTACAAGCAGTCCTTAAAATACCCATCCCTGAAAATAAAAAGGCTGAGTTCTGAGTGTATTACTCAAGATCAATATTTTAACTTTAACTTGAATCTGTCATCTAAAACAGTCCACTTGCCAGAATTAATTTGAGACAAATGTGAATTCAAGTGGATGGACAGGCATGAATGTGAAACCAAGGCCAACCAAGATTTCCACTTATGTATCTTAAGACAGCTTGGGGCAGTTCTGCTTCAAGCCTGTGGTGAACAGTTGGAGACACATGGCATATGATTTCAGAGCAATGACTGTTGCTGCCGATATGCTTGAATTGAGAGGGAATTTCTCATTCTAGTACTGTATATGGTATGGAGAAATTTCATAACATAACACTTACCTACAACTGTGGCAGAAATGAACCACAAACCACTCAGTCATAGTCAACAAAAAACTTAAATGACATGTCTCTGCCAATACAGAGGACATTAATGAAGCTACAGTGCAATGGTTTTAAATTGACCTACAGTCCCTGGCAAGTGCATACTGTAGTGCTAGCAGATGCCCTGTCAGTGACCGAAACAGAAAGTATAGCATGAGTTGACAGGACTACACATACTGTACAAAGGTCAAACTTCATGTGAACGTCAAGAAAGCTGCCAGTGTCTGTCAGGAAGTCCATGTCAAGTGCAGAAGAAACCGGCAAAGACCAAAGTTTAAAAATGGTTCCAAAAATATCTGAATGATGGATGCCCCAGAGGTGTCTGTCAGCAGAAGTTCCAGTTTAGATCGGGCAAAAGAATTTCTGGTGATGAATGATGATTCCTCATACCATCCAATGGGAAATGTTTCATGTTCAAAATAGAAGAGAAAAGACAGAACTGCAATCTACTGACATGGAATAAATTCAGATATTAAGTAAATGGTATCCAGTTGTTAAACTTGTATCACGCATCATGCTATGCAATCAAGGGAACCCATGATGAAAAGAAAAGAAAAGAAAAGATCAGAAGCACAACATGGTGTTTGTAATTGTTACCTTGTTGGTATAGTCCTGTATCACCTCTATCTTGTAAGTAATTGATTACCTTTTCAAATTGCTCCAAACCAAATCGACATCTTGCGTCATATGACACCTGTACTCAGTTTTTGAATGACACAAGACGGCTCAGATGGTGTTCAGGGATTATGGATCCTGTTATAATATTTGCAGTGGAGTATGACTTCCATCATGTAACATTAAGTCTGATGTATGCGAAATTAGATGCCAAAGCTGAGAAAGGAGTTCATTACACGACTGCTTCGCTGCAGAGCCTGACATTGTAGGGAAATATTCTTGAATCTAGGCAAACCCGGTTACAATTTTTAAATAATAATATTGAAAATAAGTCAATTAAAATTATTAAGCTTATTTTTAGTCAAATTTTCCTAAAATTGCAGGCGAAAAATGTTTTGTTTAATTAGCATATAATTTAGCTTCTTTCAAAAAATACATTCCTAAAACCCAACAAAATTATCTGCCAGTAAAACCAAAAAATATTTCACTTGCAATCTTAGTAACATTTGACTATTAACATAATACTCCTTCATAAAAAGTGTGTAGAAAAACTGTGAACTGTAGTGGAATGAGTGAGTGGAATGTTCATATATGCATATACATGTACAGTACATATGTCGTGTGTATCAAACATGCAAAAAACATTACTGCATTAAAAACTGGTGATTTTTCACATTTTGCCTTTACAATAATAGCATGCAGACTCACAGAGGCTAAACTCTAAAAATTATTCTAGCCTTGTGTAGCTTTTATGTATTGATATTTTGTCTATTTTACTAAAATGAGTAAAATTAGCAATCTTAGTAACATTTGACTATTAGCTAAATAATATTCCATCCATCCAGGAACCTCGCTAGTCCAACTAGAGACCATGGAAGCCAATGGTGACCATGGTATTTATTTTCATTTTGTACGACCATGATAGGGCCTCTTGTTAACATTCGTGTGCACATTCACTCACTACAGGCAATTGGGGAACGGCAATTTTCCTAATCTGTACTGTATGTCTTTGGATTGTGGGAGGAAAAACACCAAGCAAGAAGAGAACATGCAGTGCACACAGACCCGACATAGGAATAGAACCCAGGACCTAGACGGGCAAAGCAACTGTGCTAACCACTAAGCACTATTATATTCGACTTACTGTAAACCTATTATAGGAAATTATAAAAAAGTTGTAGAAAAGGCACAAGTAAGCTGCTCAGATTCATATTTGGCTTTGTGAATTACAGAGTTTCACCTCTCGAGCATGGCATTTCCCCAGTGGAGATCCTCATGAAACTACAAAAAAAAAAAAGAGACAAAAGATAAGCTATGACAAAGCAACTAAAATTTTATTTTGGTTGTCAAGACATGGCACAGTGAGTACTGAAGACCATAACATCTGGAACAAGATGTTATGGTCTTGTTTTGTAAGAAATAAAGTCCAAGATCTTATACTGTCAGAAGATTGGATTGGGAGATCCTGAGAGGCAATATGAGGAGTCTATCGTAAACTCAAAAGACTGCTCCTGGACAGACTACTGCAGAGGATTCAGATTGCGACGCAGATTGCAACGGCAACAGAGTCAGAAAACACAGTTGAGACGATTCACTTAAACTATTAAACTACCTGAAAAGTTAAAATTTTAAATAGGACTTTAGTAAATATATATTTAGGATGTAATGTCTGTTTTTAATCTTTGAAAATGTTGTTTGCTTATATGATATCATTTAGAGATTGAAAGTGGAAATTAGTATGTGTTAGGTTAATGTGAATTGAGTTCTCTTGCATGTTCGTAGTATCCTAATGTATCAGAGTTAGAAACTGAAATCGCTTGTTTCTGGACATCTGGAAAGCATGATGTGATAAGACAAAATGTAAAAAATCCAATAGGTGTTAATCATGATGTACATTACAGTATATAATATTGTGTATTTAATATATCCAGAAGAATAACTAGTAGTAAAACAAAAGCAACATCATGAGTGATGTTGAAACGTGGCTGGTCATTAGTATATTAATATAATAACCCTTCATAAAAAGTGTGTAGAAAAATTGTGAATTGTAGTGGAATGAGTGAGTGGAATGTTCATTTATGCATATACATATGTCGTGTGTATCAAACAATGCAAAAAAAGAGAACATTACTGCATTAAAAACTGGTGATTTTTCACATTTTGCCTTTAAAATAATAGCATGCAGACTCACAGAGGCTAAACTTTAAAAAATATTCAAGACTTGTGTAGCTTTTATGTATTGATATTTTGTCTATTTTACTAAAATTAATTAATTTGGAAATCCTTATTTCTACATAAGTACTGAATTATTTTTTGTTATATTAAATTAAATTTAAGTAAGTAGAGTAAATTAAGAAAACAGGAGCAAATGTTTTAATGTGACAAGCGGCAAAGTACCCAAAGATATAATTTAAAAAATTGGTTGTTTATGTATAAACCTAAGCAGCGAACTCATTTCCCCTCTTGTCTGTTCTAAAACCTCAGCCTTCAGCATCAGCGGTATACTAATCACTGATCATCTGTCATCATCTGCACCATGGAGAAACAGGTGTTGTGTTGAATGGTTGGCAACTGGTCAGGTACAGAGACTGGACTGAAAATGGAAGCCAAAAGGTTTATAAGAATGTCTATAGAATTAGTCCTCAAGGCTATATATTTATATATAACAAAGTCTGGCTCTTGGAAGAAAAATATGAAGACTTTGTTATATATGTAGCTCAAGACTTTGGCACAGTAATGCACATGTTTACTTGAGTGAAAAGTTTGCACATAATTTAAATAGGTTGCTGCATGAATTTTTTTTTCCAGGGTAATCATATCCAAAATTGTGCATAGCACTGACCTGAAAACCATCAACAGCACCAATCTGAGATCTAGTGCCATGCTTGAAGACAAACATATTTTCTTCATAAATAAAAAATGTAAATAAATTAATTTTACTTTTATTGTCCTTTTTGACTTTATACATCGACTATGTAGCTTCCAACAACGCCTTCTCCTTCAGTGCATAAGAGTTAAATCTTTACAGCTGCATCCAAAGCTGTTCTTGATTTGAAGCTTGTTTTTGATAAGTTCCATAAAGCGCTGGTGTTGCTTGTCAGTCCATACTGGTATTATAAGGGACAAATACTCTCTCTCATCAGACACACCACTAACAGGATGGAGACATTATACCATTAAAGTTGTACTTGTTTTGTGCCTTGGAGCAATGGTGACTATTTCCTCACAACAGGTTGTGCTCTATCCACAATTTCCTGCTGGCTGTGTGGCGTAATGCAGCATTCTTCATGGATGTCACTGATGTCCAGTTTATCTCTTAATTAAAGTGCCTTCTTACAGAGATAAGAGAATCCTTCTTCCCTTTTAAGCTTGTACCACTTTATAAGGTAACAAAAAAAAAAGTGTGATTTTGTCAAGTGAGACCTGGACCAATTCTCCACAGAAGAATGTGCAAGCGCTATGCAGTTGACAGCGTGATGCCATAGACATCTGCATTCACTGTTTATATTCCCAGGTGTCTTTTGCTTTCATTTCTGTCTTCTCTCCTCCCCTGTTATTCAGTAGTCAGTGGTCTTGTCATTGCTCCTTTGTTCATACTGTATATATATAGTTCTATTGTTTCTTGATGCTTCTCTGTAAATTGTTATCTATTTTCCTTGTATCTAACATTACTATGCCATTGTGTTTCATGCCTGTTGTTCTGGTTTGGACCCTGCTTGTCCTGGAATTAATATTAATACCATGCCTGGACTTCTGAACATTATTCTATTCTTTTTTTTTGCCTTACCTTCATTAAAATGCCCTTTACCCAAGCATACTTTTATCTCCAGCCTCTCCACACATAATAGAAACATGAAAGAATACATACATAACTACCTTTTTTCCCTAGGTTTGCTAAAATAAGCTCAGTAGTACATTTGTGCTTAGTCACAGTGTAATAAACAGGTTGTTTTGACATAACTTGTTTTTCTGCTCTAAATCACTAATGATACTGTAGTCTTTATTTAGTCGTCAACAGACATGGCAATGGAATAAAGTCTGCAATCACTGCCATATCTATCTATCCATCTATCCATCCATCCATCCATCCATCCATCTATCTATCTATCTATCTATCTATCTATCTATCTATCTATCTATCTATCTATCTATCTATCTATACTATCTATCTATACAGTATATAGGTGGTTGGACAATGAAACTGAAACATTGGCCAATTTAGTGTTGGAGGTTTCATGGCTAAATTTGAACAGCCTGGTGGCCAATCTTCACTTATTGCACATTCCACCAATAAGAGCAGAGTGTGAAGGTTTAATTAGCAGAGCAATAGCACAGTTTTGCTTAAAATATTGCAATGCACACAACATTATGGGTGACATATCAGAGTTCAAAAGAGAACAAATTGTTGGTGCGCGTCTCGCTGGCGCATCTGTGACCAAGACAGCAAGTCTTTGTAATGTATCAAGAGCCATGGTATCCAGGGTAATGTCAGCATACCACCAGGAACCACATCCAACAGGAGTAACTGTTGCACACACACAGTGGTATATACAGTATAAACAAATATCAGTTTAAGTCAATTAAAAACTGACACAACTATAAAACAAATTACGCTTCCCAGTTGTGTACCAATACTGTATAGTCGTAATTCCTTTAGTAACACAGAGAGAGCAATGCTAATAAATCCCACCAACAAAACATCATTTATTATTCATTTTGAGAACTGGTTAGATGGTGTTGCGTTTCTATAAAATAAGCTCTGACTACAAGACAAATCATAGTTAAACATTATTTTTTCATATGCACCACACAATCTCAGCCGAATAATAAACAATTAACAAAAGGTACTTCAAGATTTCCAATCATTAACATTTCTGTAAGAAGACATCATTTAATATTCTCATTATTCTCCACTATACTTGTAACATGGCATCTGACTCAGTTTTCAACCACAGAAGAGTTTTCAGTAGAGGGAACTTTACACTTTGTACTTTCTCAGTAACTTGACAAGTTACATTTTTAAAATTGTCTTGTTAACTCCAAGCGGTAAAAAGCTAGTGATAACAGAAACTAACCTGTCCCATGGACAACAACATCAAATGTAATTCATACATATAGATAAAAAAAAATAATTAATTATTAATTAATAAATAAAAAAGTACTATTGCTAGCAAATGTTTCATATTTACATTACATTAAACAAATCAAGTCATGTCTTCCAGATGGATACAGCATCGCACCTCCGTATTGTTGAACATTTTCATATGCATTTTCTTCTCTCTCTTGTATACAGTATATACACTGTATATAAGCAAAACTGGATAAACCAAAATATAATCCTAAATATAATGAAGTTTATATTCGTGAGATGATCATTTTGAGATTTGCCTACTCTCTTAGTGCAATTACAGTTAACTATACAAAACAGAAATATAAATACAATCACATTTTTAAACAATATATTTTTCTATATTGAACTTTAAAGAGTAAAAAAAAAAATTAAACTGCAATTGAGCTCACTTTCTACACATAATGTCTACTTTACTTTTATTGTACATCTAATCAAATGAATATTGGTGAGATAATAATAAAGGAGATATGTACAGTATATTAAAATTCATAGAAAGAATAATTCATTAAATGAAATTAAATAACATTTGGTAAAATGAAAGAAAGGGACAAATACAGTAACATTGAGAAAAGATGAGATGTCTTTCAAGTGGCAGCGCCGTCCTTGAATTAATGCTGTATTCTGTGAAGTCTTGTTGAATAATAGAGCTATTGTGGCAATGCCTCTGTTGAATAATATGTTAATGCTGGTTGGAACATGAAAGGTCTGTTTCAGAGATTAAAACTTTGTGAACTGTAGATATTCACACAGACTTTCCTTAAGAATCCTTTTTTATTCCATGAAACACATCTCCAGCCAATGTAATTTTTTGCATTCATAAATTGCCAAAACACAGTATTGGTGCTGATTTTATAATTTTTTATGTTAGACTTAGAAAATGTGTGTGCCGAAAAAGCTACTTCTGAAGTTTATGCAAATGGAAGTGACCAATCTCACTTCCCTAAAAATTTCAGCTATTTGGAAAGATGATTTGATATTTGCCCCCAAAATGGCCACTTTATACTGTCTTGCTTCAAACAACAATAATTTAAAATGCAAAGTATTTATATATTTTTTATGAGTATGGATACTTAAATTGGTATAAGCTTCTGGAAGGATATGACCTGTAAAAATCGTTGCTTACATTAAGGCATTCCATGCAAAAAATAAGGATTATTTCCCCAAAATATCTCTAGTGTCAAATTCACATCTCAATATCTTAACAATTTTGCATTTTAGCATAAAACACCTGTTCAGATTTATGTCTTTTCATGTGAAATCTAAAATGGCCAAGTTTCATCTGAATGACAATTAAGATCATTGGAAGATTTGAATTAAAAAGCATGACATATTATGAAAGTGGTGGTTTGGCCGTGAATTATTCAATAAATGAATCACATGGGAATGAGTGAGAAAAGTGATGTTCAAATTTGGAAAGCATTCTGAAATGTTTTTCTGCTCATCACTGTTGTAAAGAGTGATTGCTTATCTCTAGTTACCTTAACTTTTCTGTCAACTTAAACCAGTCTAGCAATTCTCCTCTGAACAGCAAACTGCTTTTATCATCGATAGCTTTTTTTCCCCCATATAACTGCTGTTTGTGAAATTCCCGGTAGATCTGAAGTTTCAGGAAAATCTGAAATACCGAAATACTCTGTTGACATAATGACATCTGTTTGGGGTTAATTTCAAAGTTTCCAAGTGTAGGCTTTGATAGGCATACAATAAATACAATAAGACAAAATCAGTCATGATCAGTCTAGCTACTGAGACTTGGGTCAGAAAATCACAGTACAGACAGCAGCCACATTTCTGTCTCCCTATATAGTGCTGATTGTGAATTCTTTAGCACGATAAGACATCTCTGCTCAGGAACCGACAGAGTAGCTCTTAAAGCCCTAAGCTGAAAAACTGCTGATGCTGACTGTCCTTGGCAAGTTTTAACGTGGAGAAGTAGATTTTTTTTTAACTCAAAGGTTAGTTAAGCATGTCCTGCAATAACCCCTCTTTCACGATTCTCTACTTTCATTATCAGTAAGAAATGTATAAGCAAGGGAATTTGTGTTTCTTTAGTAAAAAGAGGGCACATGTAAATGATATATATATATATATATATATTATCTGAACTTAAACCACTGACGTTTCACTTTTGCGGGTACATTAACATTGTTTGACCTTTGGAGAACAAAAATCTGTCTATACAGTACCTTTTTCTGACAGTTTTGATGGTGTGAGAAGGGCAATCTATTTTGGCAGTCCTTCTGTCCCAGTGGCTCACACCCAAAAGGCACAGGTGCCTCTGTACTTATCCAGATGGCACTGATACTGAGAACAAATCCTGGAAATCTGTAAAGCGACAAGTTAGGTGTGGTTGCCATCCATTCTTTAAAGCATCATTATACAAATCGTGCATAATTCTCACATGTGTACGCTATTATGAAAAGCATAGTGATTCTGTATGAGGATGCATATTATTCTTTGTTGATGATCCAAGTTTTTTTTTTTATTATTATTCCTTAAAGGAATATCAGTTGAATATCGGAGCGCCTGGGTGGAACTGGCACTATAGATAATCTCTTAATCTTCCATGAGCTGAAATTAATATTTATCAATGTCTTTTCATGAATTAACGATGCTCTGCATTTTTTTCTTGTCTCCTATGGTAGACATTTCTGCATTGCTGAGTAAAATCCTGTAGAGTACGCTGCGCTCCCTGCCATGTGCACAAAATATTCTTCAACGTAATGACAAATGAGTGACATTCTTTTTAGGACGGGAAGCGCTAAGAAAGAAGCCATGACTTGTGCTATTTTCACTCTGCTGATTCCAAAGGTTTCTGTTCGACTCAGCCTTTGCTTATCTGTCAGTCACAGAATATTTAACAGGCCATAGAAAAAAGTTCCACCTCTGGAGATTTTGGTGTTTGCATTTAATGTTATAGAGGTGTCTTCTTTTCTTGTTGCTTTGCTCAGCTGAAAACTCTATTACTGTACTGAGTATGCTCTGGGACAGCACTATGTTTTATGGTAAAAAGAACAAAAATCTCCCTAATTAGAACATTACAGAAGATTTGTACAATGGTAATATATAATATAATTGGGTTTGGTGTATCTACAAGCAGGATAAGTGCATATGCATTAATCTTACCTGTAGCTCGACTCGAATTTGTTATTACATGCTGACTGTAGTTTCTACATGCTGACTGTAGTCTCTATGAACCATTAAGGATTATACACAGAAGAATACACTACAATGCAATGGAAGCATTTTCATCTGATGTTTTACTAAAAACAGGGTTTCATATAAAATACTGTAAACATAACGTATTTCTTTTAACATGATGATAATTCTGAGGAAAAACAAAATATTTAGAGCACAAACATTTACTACGATAAGTCACTCTTTCATCAACTACTACATTTTTAAAATTGTTTTTCAATGTGTCTTAGAAGTGCAGGAGGTGAAGTTATAGTGTTCTGATTCTGCAAAATCTTACAAAATCCACACTGATTTGATCAAGACAATTTGGTCACACTCAAAGGAACTCTAATGCATAAAATAATTCTCTGTCCTCTGAAGTTATTTCATTTTACTTTCAAAGTACTTAATTTCCAGACAACTTTGAGCTAACATTGACACCTTTCAAACAGCTCTGCTACTGTTTAACCAATAGTACGCCAACATTGTTAAACATAGTTAAAATACTCTATAATACCCCAGCCAATTTTGGGTAAATGTTGGCTCAGGGAAAGGATTACATTCACTTCTTCAAATGACATGTCTGTTATTTTGAGACTTACAGCTATATGAGTCGTAACCACTAGACATTATCTCTTACTTTTCATTTTGTAAAAAGTTTCAAACTTTGAACTTGAAGCTGTGGCACTCAATTGCTTGAGGTGAAAGTGATCACCAATCCTAGTCATCTATATAAACAAAAGAAAGGTTTTGTCTGTACATTTTTCAGAACTCGCTCTTTCAATGATATCTTTACTTTTCATACATTTCATACACTTTCTGTCTATCTGTCTGTATGTTCGGCCAAATTTGTCACAGCATTACACAAAACTGGCTTGACAGAATTAATGAAACTTTGCCAGTCCTTTGGTATTTCCCTGAACTTAAATCTACACCGTAAATGAAATTAGAATATTGAATATAAAGACGTTATGAGCAGTTTCAAGCCAGATTACCTCACAGTAGTTATCATTAACGCTTTTGCGGGGTCTGGCTGTACCGTCACTCAACAGACTCGATCAACGTGATGGTTTACCTATTATTAATATCAAAAAATAACCCTGTGTGTCAAATCATTTGTTGTTTCTTCTACTGAAGATGAATAATGTATACATTCTGTTATTCCGAGTGTATGTAAACGTACCAGTTCTTCTATAAAACGTATGACTACTAAATAATGTATTTTGTTTATTTGGAAGAACACAAAAGGGCTGCAAATAAAAATCTAACCTTATTTCAAAAATATTCCTGTTGTTATTGGTCTTCCAAATCACCTGTGATGTCACATGTGCTGAAAAGTAATAAATTCATCCAGACCAAGTAGACAAAAGTGATTTGATTTTTAATTTGATGAACAATTGCACAGTTACAAGTCGATCATCATGTCCCGGTATGCACTATATGCAACATTATCAAGACGGGTAAGGTCCATGCCACAGTAGTCAATTTCCCTGAACATTGACAGGAGTAAAAAAAAAAGTATGAAAGATGCCAGCTAAGGATTGTATGAATGGTGGAGAAAGAATCTCAAGCTGACCTTCAGACTCAAGGTACAGCAGTGTCAGTCTGTGCTATCCATCAGCATCCCTATGAAATAATGCAGGGTATTGAGCACTAAATAGTAAACTGAGACAAAAAGAGTTTCCAGTTACCACAGCAACCTTGATGAATGAAACATAATGAAAAAGGTTTGTGCTATGTAGCCTATTTAATAATTAAACTAAAAATGTAGTATTTCCCGAATATTTTAATCTACAGTTATATTTGATTCAAACAGAATTCTATACTGTATAGAATATACTGTATTTAATATTCAAAAAGGCTGCATCCTTGGGGAAATACATAAAAAGAAAAAAAAGAAAATACAAAAATGTCAAATATTTCTTAATGTATCAGCAATGATGCATGCAGAGATGATTCCCTACTTTAGTGCAACAAGTGTTTTGGGTCAATTCCAACTTACCGACCTCAGATAACCTCAAAGAGAAGGTTAGTTTGAAAGCCCTGTTTGAAGAGAAAGTATCTTTCAAAACACTCAAAACTAACCTTGAAGCACCTTTAAGTTGCACTAAAGTAGAAAAATCATCTGTGCATGTAACATCATTTCTGAACGATGTTGTATTGGGGGTTAACTTTCACTTCAAAAAGGGCTTCAGAACTAACTTTCTCTTTGAGTTTATCTGAGGTCGGAAGTTGGAATTGGCCCAAAACAATTGTTCCACTAAAATATGAAATCATTTCTGCAATTGTTGCACTAAAGTAGGAAATCATCTCTAATGTTGTTACATGCAGAGATGATTTCCTACTTTAGTGCAACAGTTGTTTTGGGCCAATTCCGACTTCTGACCTGAGATAACCTGAAACTAAGATTTTTTTCAGCCCTATTGTGTCTGAAATGTCACAGAAAAGAAAAATGTCACATTTTACATGCGGAAAATTGCCCATGAATCCAGTCTTTCGGGGCACCCTGTTAAAATATTATATCACAATACAAAAAAACTAACTAGATTAGTGGGCTAAGAATTGCTTTGCAACATGTCTGAATAATTTATTTTGGTGTGCCTATATCTATCAGCCACAAGGAACAGAATACAGCAATTCACAAATTACCAGATAAAAAACACAATTTCCACAATTCCATGCCTGAAAGAAAAGCAAATATTATAGCACATTTTATCTCTTGAGTGTGTTGGGGTGGAGGGGATAATGCTAGATGATAGGTTTACTCTGGAACTCCAGTGCAACAAGATGAAGAGTCCATCAGGGACTTATTCACAGTCTGTGCTGATAGCGCAGCTGATTAAGAACCAATCCAGCAGTGACACAGCTGCAAGAGTAGAGACTCGTCTTCGCCCTTTCCTATGTCTCTAAAGTAATCACAAATTATATTATATATCCAATACAGGTGAGGGGAGTGAGAGGACAGCATCCAATCTCCATCCAATTGTACAATTTTCCCCATCTCTTTTTTGGTAAGCTTGAAAACAAGATGAGATTGTGAAATTGGCCTGCAAGGGAGCTCTCCATGGACAAATTCCTTCAAATGGGTTTTTTTTTTTTTTTTTTTTTGCAGTTCATGATTGTTGGATTCAGCGTGAGCTACAGAGCCATAATGGGCTAAAGGTCTGCAAGAGAGGTACATAATACATCCAGTAAAATGGAAGAGCAGGGGGAAAAGGAGATATGAGAAGGCATATTAGAGTCATCATATCACAATAATGGGCTGAATGATGAACATAAGAAGAGTGTATCTTGACTTCTTGACATGCTACTTTTATTAATGTAGAGTGGACTAACTTAATTGCATTTTGTGCGGCCATTAGCTTGCCTAAATGGCACTTAGCTATTCATTAATGTGTGCAATATTACCATTATTAAAGATCAATCCGGCCAAGCGTGCAAGTGCATTTCAGTTTCAGCAGATTGCTGTACATTTATTTATTTATTTATTTAACCCATGTACATTACCAGCCAAAAGTTGGGACAAATCTTCTAATTCCATGGTCTTTCCTGATTTTTCTTTCATTCGACATTGTAAAACAATGCTGAAGACATTCAAAATATGCAATAATCTTTGCTGAGCAGTTAATATTGAGATGTGTCTGCTATTTCTCCTCTTTAATGCCTTCATAATGACTCTAATCTGAGGTGCCTTTTGTAAATTGGTGACTTTTGATTCTTGTAACTCTAAATGAACTTCTCCTCTGCAGTAGAGTTAGGTTTTAGTCCTGCTTTCCTGGGATGTTCTCTGTGAGAGCCAGGTTCACCATGGTGCTTGACAATACTGTTGTTGCAAGAACTATTTTAGACCAGTTTATCTTCATGGCTTAACATAACAACTGGCTGTTGTTATTTGATTGTTTTGAAATTTCCAGTAGTGCTCTAGAATGTAGGGGGAAAAAATAGTTAGAAGGTGTGTCCATACTGTACAATATATTGTGGGGATTGCCCAAACCTAGACCCTGGATAGCCATTGCCTGTACACAGACCCTGGCCCAAGCCCAGATTGAATGGGTACTTGTGGCAAGTTATATATACTGTAGATTGGATGGCCTGGCGTTACGACCCCTTGATGGGAGCAGACGAAAGAATTTAGTGAGTATCATGATCGTTATTAAACAGAGCCCCTCAAAAGACACATGTTATGAAAAGAAAAAAAGAAGAAAAAAAAACTCTTATTGATTGCAAGAATTTTTCTAGTGTGCCCAAGAAACATCCTGAGGGAAGCCTAGACTTCACTAACAGGACGAAACATTTCTGACAGTGGAGTTGCTATAGAGAGGGATATATACGCCTCTTAACCATGGAGTTGTCCAGTTGCTTGTAGCTACTCGTTGATAAAAGTGATACCCCGCCAATACTGGTAAACTCCAAAACAATACATGTGACCTCAAATTTATCATCAGATTTCATTCAGCTTGTGTAAGAGTGAGTAGCAACCAAAGCCGTATGGTCTGTATACTGCAGTCGGAGGTGACAATAGAACTCAACCAAGGCAGGAATTGGCAGGAATTGGATTAAAGCAAAAGCATCTGGTGGCAATAAGGATCTATAAAATAAAAATCTGTTATGTGGCGCAGATTGGAGAACCGCACCACGAGATGCAGTAATATATATAAGAGCCTCTACAGGGGGTTGTGAGAGTGCTTATGACACGCACGGGAAGACATTTCCGTTTGGAGATAGCCTGGGATTATTCATTAAAAACTAAAAAAAGAAACAAAAGAAAACTGAAAGCAAAAGATAAACAGAGCTCCACCGTCACCTTGAGACGGAACGGGACTGTGGAAAATATATAAAAATAAACTTTCTGTTGATTACTTGCTTCAACTATTAACTTAAACTGAGAGCGCATGCGTGTCAGAAGGCATGCTGCCGCTGTCGCGCGCGCGCTCTCTCACTTTCTCTGCCTTTGTTCGAGGTGCGGAAGTAATACGCCGCCAGGTGCAACACGATCACGCTGATTGCCTTGCGGCGGCGTCGCCTGGCAACCGCGTATCTAGATGACCGCGGCTCTGCCTGTCCAGAACTCCACCGGGTCACAGTGCAGAGTATTTTCATGCGGTAAAATACATTGTAATGTAGTTAAGCTTATGGGAATACATTTAGGTGACTAAATGTTGACCATTTCACAAACAATATTTGATTAGGAAGTCGCTTAATCTGAACTCTATGTACCTGTGGGGAAAAATCCAACAAAATTAAATCTGTCATGTTCATAATAATAATAATAATAATAATAATAATAATTGTTTTTTGCATAGTAAATATGCTTTCTTCATAGTTACCCACTTCCTTTATTTTCATTCTTCATATTAAGCAAAAGTTTAATGTTTCTATTGATTACATGCAGTAGAGCAATGGATTAATTATTTTCCTCCACAAACACATGTAAGCAGTTAGGCTTGGAAAGAAATGAAAGGACAATGATAAAAGTGGCATGTTCTGTTATCTACAGCAGCACCTTATATACCTTCAGCATGGAGAGGAATGTTGAAAATGTCCCATAAATGCCATATAAAGAAGCTGAGCTGTGACATTTGGCATGCATTATTCACATGATCTTAACTTGGATTTACATCAGCTTGCACCACCAGACAGAAAACGCAGAATAATTATCACATTTATTATCCTTAAATAGAAAAAAGTACCATGTTTGAGTTATAAGGACATAATACCCAGCAAAAGTATTACAGTATTTGTTTTTATACTTTTCTGTTCATACTATACCTTCTCAACGCTACTGGATTCAAGATAACAGGAGTGACCTCAATATAGGAGACTCTTTTAATTTCTTCCAGCATGTCAGGGCGCAAATTTATTACATGTTAGATATACAGCTCCTGCTGTAAATTCTGGTTGTAACAAGCAGAATAGAATAGAATTGACAGACATTGATTGATTAGGGCTTGGCCAGGATTTCTCAGTAAGATGTAATTACCTGTCTGTAGTGATAAGATCATGAACATAACACTTCAATCTTGTTGTACTGGCAGAAGCCACTAATCACCACGTCGCCTCCATCACCACTTCCTCCAGGCTTACGCACATACTTTGTTGTTGTACCTTACTGCCAGGTTTTTTACACACAAATTGCTAGTAATGATTAAACAAATTTCTATAGATTGGGAAACATTCATCCAGTAAGGAGTAAAGCACGACAGATATTTTTTCTCATAACAGCATAAATCGTGCTATTCCTTAAATAAGGAATGCCAGTGATTGGGCTACATATTTATTTTAAAATAATTTACCTACCTGTTAAACCATTAAATGTCCTTCGAGTGACAAGGTATCACAAGGTATCAGTTTGTTATCATTAACATTATAGCAGGTTTAAACAGTACGTCCTTCCCCGGCATCCTTTTTTTTTCATATTTCTTTAAGATGTCAGATCAAAGTTGTGAGCATGTTTTATATGTTTTTTTGCTTTCAGTATGTAATTAAGTCAACATTTGTTTTTTGTCATGTATTCAAGGCCCATCTTAACCACTGCCCTGTCCTTCTTGTGTCTGGTGTACATTATGATTGTGTTCGTGTTTCTTTTGTTATTTGTGCCCTCACAAAGGCTTGTTATTGTGTGCCTAGACATGTTTCGGCGTCCTCATGTTCCTGTTTGTCTCATTCTTCTATTATTGCTTCCTGGCCATTTTTTTCTTAGTTTTTCTGTAATTATTATCCTGTATTTCTGCCTATTTGCGTTCTAAGTCCTGCATGGTATAACAATGATTATCAGTAATACAGTACACTCAACACAGAGGATTGCTTCTTGCTTTTCAGTGTACAGTTCAGGCATGCATATTGGGACAAAAAAAATAGCAATTTTACTGAGAAACTCAATAGCATTCTGCCCTGATCACTCCTCCAGTAGCAAGAAACATACTGACTGGTAAAAAAAAAAACCTTGGATAATAAAACCTTCTTTAAAAAAATGTTAAATAAGCATCTCCTATAGGCGGCATGGTGGCTTAATGGTTTGCACTGTTGTCTTGCACTTCTAGGTTCCGGGTTCAATTCCTGCATCGGATCTGTGTGCATGGAGTTTGCATGTTCTCCTCGTGTTTGGTGGGTTTCCTCTGGGTACTCTGGTTTCCTTCCACAATCCCAAAACATGCAGATTAGGCTAACTGGAGATCCCAAATTTCCAGTAGTGTGCCCCTAGAAGGATGGATTGATGGATGGAAAGGCGGCATGGTGGCTTAGTGGTTAGAACCTTCAGGGTAGGGGTCCGACGTCTGTGTGAGTGAATGCGTGCATGTTCTCTGTGTGCTTGGTAGTTTTCCTCTGGGTACTCCGGTTTCCGTCCACAGCCCAAAGACATGCAGATTAGTCTAACTGGCGTTCCCAAATTGCCTGTAGTCTGTGAATTTGGGTGTGAATGTCCTACCATGGTCAAAAAATGGGAATAAATACAATGGTATTGTATTGGATAGATGGAAACATCTCCTTACAGACAGTTTCAACATTCCACTCTAACCATCCATTCACTCTTGTGAAATCTACGTTCAATGGCACCGCAAGACCTTCTTTACATAAGGTATATCTCTAAACAATTGAATTTAATTTAACACTACCTACTCAGAATTTATTGTGGTGCTCTCTTTATTTTCAATCATTGTTTAAACTGTGTATTTATTAATTAATCATTGTCACTGAACCACTTATAATTAGTGGACTTCTCATAAACAGCGCTTCATGTAGATTTCCACTCACGTCTTGTTGCTGTTAGGTTGTATATACAGTAGTTGTTGGACACCTTTATGTGTATTTTGTTCTTACGGGTACTCTGTAATATTTTACATCTGCTTTTATGTGCATTTTTTGGCATCTGTCTTTTTATGTGCACTATTATTTGTGTTGTGCACTTAAGCTAGAAGACATTTAAATTCGTTCTAATGCGACACAGTTCTGTACTGAACTTGAATTTGTGCTTGAATGAATACACACATTTTCCCCAATTAATAATTAACCTTAAATTATGCTGTGTGACTGCCAAACAAGATCATGCAAATGAGTTCATACTATAGAAACACTAACATATAAGAACAAATGCTTTAATATTAATCTTTTATTTGAATTACAGTCAGCTCAACTGTCAGAGCTGCTTTTCTGGGAATTTCCTCAACACCTTTTGACCAGTCAGATTAAAGACTTTGAGAAGTCAAAGAGAAGTCATGAGAAGAACTGCAGAAAGGTATCAGCCTCGTACCCCAAACAGGAACATTACTACCCGCATCACGTCTTCTCTGCATTCAGCTGTGGAATAAAAAGTAACACAAAAGCATCCGATTCTATTATCCCGTCTTTAACAGCTTATTTCATTTTTTCATCATTTAAGGTATTTAAACTGCATCAGTGCTTGAACACACTGTGTGTCGTCATTAACATACAGTCTTCAGCTGTGTTCATGGATCATTTCCTCAGAATATAAGTCTACTTCGCAGTCAGAGTAAGACCCATCCGCTGTAATGGAGGCACAGAAGTAGAGAGGAGATCATTTGGACTCAAATAGACACTGCAAATAAAAAAACAGCTTTATAACCTCTCCCATGATAATGAACAAAGCACTTGTTAGCAAGAAGTACATCATATGTCACTTCTTAATCAACAAGGGATAACAAATATAAATGAGCATCCTTCTCTTTTCGTTTCTGCAATCGCCAGCTTGTAGTGAACAGATGCAGAGAGATATACTGAGAAATTAAACCTGCACGGAGCATTAAATCTGCCATTGCCCATACCCAAACCAATTACTCATTTTTAAAGGTTCGCACGAAAAAGCGGAGAAGAAGGACAATTGATCATATAGTACATGAAATGTACCCAAAAAATCCAATTACAGCCATCTGTCACGCAAAGTAAAAGTTCAGGCAGCCTGCTTCTGTGATGAAACTCAAAAGAAACCCTGACTAAGAGTAGCATAGTTTAATAACACCTATTGCAACTAGTGACCCTGTGACGGTCTGAGTGTCTTCCTTTTATACTCCTTTATCAAGCACCAGCTCTGTATCTGTATTAAACTGAGAGTGATGGACAACAACTTCCATCAATCTTACTAAGAAAAGAACGATTTCAGTAATGTGTGTGTGTGTGTGTGTGTGTGTGTGTGTGTGTGTGTGTGTGTGTGTGTGTGTGTATAAAACCTAAAGTTTTACGTCCTCTCTCTCTCCCCAAAAGGCTTAGTTTCAGGCAGCGATGATTAATGTAGACCTCTGTGCTCTCCGCTTCGCCTCCCACTGTGCATTTGAAGACTAAAGGAGCATCTTACAAAGGTCAGAGTTCACAGTGAAATTCGGACCCAATTCAGGTCGAACTGAGCTCACACTCAGTTCGACCTGAACCTTTTAAAACGCTCAGTGCACCCACCATGTTGGTATGTAACACTTCTAAGGAAGCGAAGTGTAGTGGAAAAGACTCTGCATACAAATGCTAACTATCCAGGTTGATGAGATACAGTAGTGACATTCAAGAGTAAACAATGCTAAATCCGGCTGAGACTAAGGATCAAAGATGTGATTCAAGGATTCAAAGTTTATTTTTTAATCATTAAATGTAACAGAAAAAAAAACAAACATTTTCAGCAGCAGATGATCAGGAGAACATTAAAAGGGACAAAATGAAGTCAAAAGGCTGTCACACTTAACTAAAGTTATAGGTTACCCTCTAGTGAACTTTTAGTGTAGCCCTATAACAGACAAACAACAGTTAAGGATCTGGGTTACTGATTTGGAAGGTTGGGGATTCAAGCACCAGAATCACCAAGCTCCCACTGTTGAGCCCTTGAGCAAGGCCCTTAACCCCATCTGCTCCAGGGACACTGTATCCCCTTGCTGACCATGGACACGGAACCCAGCTTCATTACACCTTCCGTACATGTGACCAATAAGTGAGTCTTATGAAGAGTCAGTCATTATGCACTCATCCAGGATATGCTGTAGCAGCTAGTTTTGATATGTATGTTCTTTGTTTGAAACCCCAGGTGTGTTTACCAGGTTTCAGCAAAATTTCCATCCCAAAATCCACCCTCAAATAGTTCAGGCAATGGACCATGAAGACATTTTTATTTGTTTCAACCTTTTGCATAGGAAACAAGGTCACTGCAGTCACCAAGATTTTCTAATGTTTGCACATTATCCATGCCATTATTCCCCTTTTGTTTGTGGGAACAAAACAACATCAATTTCCACCTCAATGGGCCTCTAAAAGCGCTTGTTGCCATTGTTGTTAACATCTCTTTGTTGTTGTTAGTAACTTAAAATTAGCCCGGAAACTTATTACAACTTTTAATGTACTGTAATAATCCCCCAAATCAAATAACTTTCCATAGCAACCGCTATTACGTTTGTGGCAAATTTATTACATTTGTTGGATTATTACATTAAAAGCTGCAGCCTTTTATTACCGTATGTTTGTTGTTTATTTGGGCGTGGTGTAGTGGTTAGCACTGTCGCCTTGCACCGCCAGGGTCCGGGTTTGATCCCCGGCCAGGCTCGATTCCCGTCTCTGTGTGCATGGAGTTTGCATCTTCTCCCCGTGCTTGGTGGGTTTCCTCCGGGTACTCCGGTTTCCTCCCACAGTCCAAAGACATGTAGGTTAGGCTAATTTGTGTTCCCAAAATTGCCCGTAGTGTGTGAATAAGTGAGTGTGTGTGTCTGTGCCCTGCGATGGATTGGCACCCTGTCCAGGGTGTACCCTGCCATGTGCCCTAAGTCTCCTGGGATAGGCTCCAGGACCCCGTGACCCTGAATACAGGATTAAGCGGTATAGATGATGAGTGAGTGTTGTTTATTTGTTACTATGTTTGTAAGAAATTAATTACACTTTTGGAATTATTACTTGAAAATCTGCAGATAATGTTTGTGGTTTATTACGTTTTTGGGCTGTTATTACGTTGATGGATGTTACAAGCATGCTGTCCCAAAATTGCATAATATATTTAAAAGTGAACAAATTATTTGAACATGATTGGAACAAGTTCATATCTGTCAAATAGCAATTAAAAAAATATTGGTCACTTAAATGACTCAGCACATTGCAAAAATCATGGAACTGTGAATAGGTACTTTATGAAGATTAACTCTGAGCCAGTTGCCCCATAGACGAATGATTTTGCTGATATTAGCTGCATTTTAATAAGCATCAGTGTTGCAAATACCAAGTTCTATTTTAATCACAGAATTAGCAAATACACAAAATGTGGTGACCGATGGCAAGAGAACATTAACAGGAATCTAATAATTTAAGCAAAACTATGTGTACTATTGTGTGCATACTTAACAGTTTTGATTCATGACGACATTGTCAATGTGCACCTATATAAAAGTTAAACTATTAACAGCTAAAGAAGGCTAACTGTTAGCAGTTAGCTGGTAACCTACCCATCTTTTACTCTAAAGAAACCCAAGAACCAGGGATGTTATTGTTGGTCTCTCAGCTGCTCCTGACAAGCGGTCGCCACAGTGGACCATCCGGACCGCACATACAAGCTTGGCACAGGTTTTACACTGGATGCCCTTCCTGATACAACCCTCCTGTTTTATCCGGGCTTCGGACATAAAGTACTGCATCCAGTGGCTGGGAACTGAACCTGGGCCTTTTGCATGGCAGACGAAACACCAACCACTGAGCCACCAGTGTCCCAAGGACCAGCGGTGTATTGTATTATATTCCTCTCATTTCACATATAATCAGTCAACACAATCAATTCAAATTAAATCAGTAAACAGGTCAAACTGGTGACATAAGAGAGTGAAATTAGACTTTCATGTCCCCTGCAATTGATCGATTGATACTAAAAGCCAATGTAAGCTACAGGTACTAGCTTTATACTGTGACCCCTGGGTGGAACCAAAGGAGGATCTTACTACCTTTGTGTGTGTGTGTGTTTTAATTTTTTGGGATTTGGACACATCCAAAATCAGAGACTCCTATAACAATTGATTATTATAAATTATTATTAATAATCATAATCATAATTAATGGTCCCCTTTAAAGTAACCTTGCCAAGCAGGTTGACAATAAAGTGTGTTTTATGGCTCTCCTAACCATCACAAAAGTTTGAGGCTGGTCATAAATTTATATTATTCTAGGCTATTCTGTAGTATGCGGTGGGAAAAAAACTTCTATCCCTCAATGTAATTAGCACATTTGTGGGTACAGTGGAAGATGTTCAATATTTACGATTATAGTATGGGGGGAGTGTGATTCTAGAACTCAGGATAAAGGTCAGGATAAGGGTAACAGATAAAATGTCTGGTACTGCATACTGAAAGGAGAGAAAGAGAGAGAGATAGAGAGAGAGAGCAATTTCCTTCCAAAACGCACATTCTACACCAGTCACACTAGCACTTTCAACATCTGATAATGTTATGTCATCTTTGTCTTCTTGGTAATTGCTTCTAAGACATTCTGAATCGCCTCTTAAACATGTGTGTTGTGTTTTCAACTTTTATTACT
This sequence comes from Clarias batrachus, assembly GCA_003987875.1. Classification (NCBI taxonomy): domain Eukaryota; kingdom Metazoa; phylum Chordata; class Actinopteri; order Siluriformes; family Clariidae; genus Clarias; species Clarias batrachus. The sequence goes on along the minus strand of QMIH01000022.1, from coordinate 874,109 downwards.
ATTAGTTAACATGAGCTTCCATCAAAATGCTGATGGTTTCATGATTCAGCTCAGTGCTCTGTTCATATCTAATGCAAGCTACAAAGCTAACTAGCTTCTAACACAATGCTAAATCCCAAATTCCTCTTTAATCCCTGACAAATGGCACTACAGTGGAACCTTGGATTGTGAGTAACGTGGTTTACGAGTGTTCTTCAAACCGAGCAAAGATTTTTAATATTTTTTTAATCGGAAACCGAGCAAGTATTAGTTTACGAGCGCCAAATATCATGTATCGCGCATGCAACTCTTATTTTGACACCGAGCGTCACTCTCTCACCAACCCAATCCGGCTTCGCAAATACACATAAACTCTGCTCGTCTCTTATGCGTGTGCGCACGTAATTTGACACCGACACACACACACACACGCACAGATGCTCTTTCGCCTTTTCACCCCCTCCCCGGCTTCACAAACACATAGAAACTCTGCTCTGTCGCGATTCAGAGTTTTATCAAAGGTAAGGTGCTGGTTCATCTTTTTTTTTTTTTTTTACAGCAGTGATTCCCTTAGTGCCCTCTCATGCCAGTCTCAGAGAGATGTCTTTTTTCCGTTAAAACGGTGTTTCCGCTGTGTTTATGCGTTTGTTGTGAAACTTAAAAAATGAGTTCGTTAATATGCGCTAATGCCACACACACACACACACACACACACACACACACACGGCGACTGCGCGTACCAATGGAAACCCTTATCTGTCAGGATTTATTTGTACTTTTTTTAAAGGTAAAGTGCAGATTAATTTCTTTTATTTTCATTTTATAGATTGTATTAATTATTTTTATGTATTTATTTTTTGGGGATGTGGAATGAATAATTTGAGTTTTCATTATTTCTTATGGGAAATGATGATTTGGTTTACGAGTGTTTTGGAACACGAGCCCACTACTGGAACGAATTATGCTCGTAATCCAAGGTTCCACTGTACTTAGTATGTGGAGCAAGTGTATCTACACTCTATATAGCATACTTGCTATATGGTCAATTCCAGAACAGTGTAAGAGAAATAAGTGGAGGCATAAAGAGAAGCTTATGACTTTTAGAGGGTTGTCCACCACCTCCATTGCCTTGTTTATATACAGTATAGTACTGGTAAGATTTTAAACTTCGAAACTATTTTAAATCTATTTAATCAAAAAAAAAAAAAAAACACTGGAGAAATAAACATTTTGAAGTATGTCATAATATCTGGCGTCTCTAAAAATGGAAAAAATAATTAGCAATTTGTTTATAGTGAAATGGTCACGAGTGCAGATGGCATGAATTTACAGTAGATCTAATCAGCTATCTCATCAAGCATTGCATACTTTAAGCATTGGTTGTGAAGTCGAGTCTATGACCTTTTAATTTTTAACTGATTATGAGGGACAGAAACCTGTTTATTCTGAGGCAGGAGTGACCTCATTTAGGTCAGCACATGAATGTGAAATCATAAAAATTGTTCAAGGGGAAACAAAAACACACACGCGCACATGCACACACACACACACACCATGTAATAATGGTGTAATAATTGTTTTAAGATTGTATACACCAAAAATAAAAACAAAATAAAGCATATCTACAATTCCATAACCCTTGTTCATATTAAACCCTAAAACTGTATGTGATTCATGTGAAACACCACAGTACGCATCGAGTGGACAGAAATATACTTGATTTAAAGCAGCGCTTTGAATGGATTTTCATTGTTTGATGTCAAATCCAATGTGCTGAATTGCAGGGGCAAAACAACATTAATTCTGTCTAATTACTTATGGACTGCATTGTACCCAGTCATTGACCCGTCTAGAAATACATAAACACACATACACGTACTTGTCTGCAACGTGCTGAACATTTGACAGAGCAGATTAGCTTTCTGCGAATCAAATGAAAGATGAAAGCAGGGTTGGGATAACTACAGTCTTTTATTTAAAGCCTTTATGGGTCAGACACTTCTGTGTGTCCAAAATGCTACAAAGTAACAGAAAGACTAAATGTGTCTAGAATATATTTCTTTCTTGACAGTATAAATGTAGCACTGATGGAAAAGCAGTAAATCTGGAACAAACCAATATAATGTGTTAGCTTGTGTCAATTTTAACTGTCTTTAACTAAAGGACGATCTCACAAATGACACAAGGCATCAAAAAAAGAATCTAGGCTACTATCATTACAGCATGACAAAGCCATAGCAATGACAAAATCGGGATGAAGAAAATCATCGGCATGGTTTAATAGGCTGGAAGGTGATTATTAAATCTGAAAAAGGTGTTTGAGCTGAGAAAGCTGAATATGAAAACAGCAGTATTTCCATTAGAACTAGTCAGCTGATGGCTGATGGAAGACAAAATTGCCTGATTCACATAGTGAAAGTCTTTATGGCATTTTTCATTTATTTTATTTAATGAAGTAGTCCTTAGAACCTTTCCTTCATTTGAAAGACTAGAAGATCAGGAACCACTACAAAGTCCACAATGTCAATAGCATCGTTAGTCCCTACGAGGGTCCTACCGGTAACGAGTGTCTGTTATTCCCTGATGAGTCTCCACTGTTCTCTAAAAGAGACACGCCCTCGGGGGATCCAGCTGTTTCAGGATTTGGATGGAGAGCTAGTATAGGTGGAGGATGGTCTCTGCTTCTTTCTGGTTCCTCCCCGAGTCTGTCAACAGCCGCAGCTGCTGCTTTCGCACACTCCTCCTTCATGATGCGCTGGTGCTCCTGTTTGAGCTCCTGGTATGAGCGTGAGAACATGTGGAAGATGGAGGTGGCAGGAAAGGCCATGATAAGGATGCCGCTTAAAATGCTGCTGAGCGCCACCACCTGGCCGGGGATGCTACGCGGCACCATGTCTCCATAGCCCACTGTCGTCATGGAGATAATGGCCCACCAGTAGGAAGCGGGGATGCTGCTGAAGTCCTGCTCGCCGCTTAGTTCGCTCTCAGCGAGGTGCACGAGCGGCGAGAAGAGTGTGACGGCTACACACAAAAAAAGCAGCAGAAGGCCAAACTCACGCGTGCTTCGGCGCACGGTCAGTCCCAGAGTCTGCAAGCCCAGTGAGTGCCGTGCTAATCTCATCACATACAAGATGCGCAGTGCTCGCAGTATTCGCAGCACCAGGCCCAGCTTGTCTAGGTAGCCCTTGCCTGCGGATGTGCGTTCTTGCTCAAACCCTGTCTCTTCCTCTTCTTCGTCCACAGCCAGAGATACATAGTAGGGCAAGATGGCCATGGCATCGATGATATTGAGCGGGCCGCGTAGGAACTCCAGCTTGCTGCGTGCTTGGAGGAAGCGTAACACAAACTCCAGCGAAAACCACGCCACACACACAGTCTCCACGATGAACATGTGGTAGCACTTCTGAGAGCACTCACCCTGAAAAAAGAAAAAAAAAAGAAAGAACTTTAATCCCTACTATTAATTAAGCTCCGGCTAAATGTCATTTGGTTAACTTAAACACAAGGAGAGTCTTTAAAAGGGTCCACTGAGTCGAAAGCGAATTAGCGAGAGTGGGAAAGGGATTTGCGAGGAACGATAACGTTTAGACAACACAGTTGAGGGCGGTCAGGTATAAAGAGGATGTTTCGCCAAGCGAAAGAGTGGAGAGATAAGATAATGAGATAGAAATCAAATAATTTAAGAAACATCATTGTTTACTTTCGGTATTGAAGTCACTTTCAATGATAAGGGTAGTAGAATCAATTAATTATCTTAGGTCAAAGGTACATCCGCTTTACTGTGGGAGAGAATACAGCAGATAAACAGATTACTGTGCCCTCCAATTGCCCTCTCCTGAGAAAGGCCAGTAAACACTGAAACGATTCAATCAATCTTTCCGCTCTCATCTTTTGTTCATTTTCCCTCTCACATGCCTCCTTCTCAATTCCATTCAGTTTAATTTTCTCACCTTGTTCTGCAACACTTCAGAAGTGAATGCGATGACGATAAGATGGACGTTATGCGCGTGAAGCTAGGCTTGCGCCTTCTCTAATACTGACTGTCGATTTCTCTGTGCTAATGCACTTAAAGTGACCTTATCTCCATGACTGCTGTTTCAAGAAATGTCAATGACATCTCATTCCATCCATGAGAATCAATCAACTCCTGCCTCAATCTCCATCGCATGTCCTTGTCCTTTATAAAAAGGCAAAAGTCTTCAGAAAATGGCAAAGGGATTATGGATGGGGGAAAAAAAAGTTGATTTTGATTCTTTGAACGTTTTGCCATATGGTATTCTGCATTTATGTCTATTTCCTACAACTGTATTCATCTCAAAGTGAATATTTTAGACAAAAAATTATAATAATTATTTTAAGCCGAGTGTTTTTCACAAGAGATAAAAACCCTAACACTGTAATGCAGCCTTATAAAAAGTCAAACTGAAATGCATCAGGAGTAATAAAAAATTTCATGCCATAAAATTAGAAAAACTGCACACAACAATATCACCTTGGCACCCTCAATAAAAAAAATAATTACACCAAGGTGCCTACAGATTTCTTTAACTTTAGAGTAGATCTAAAGGAAATGTTTTGGTTGTTAAATGTTTGCTAAAAGATAGTCATTTGATACTTAAATACATTGGAACCCCGGATTGCAGACCGAGCAAATATTTTTAATACATTTTTAATCTGAAACCGAGCAAGTATTAGTTTACGAGCGCCGAGTACCATGTATCATGCATGCACCACTTATTTTGACACCAAGCTCTCACACAGAAACTCACAGAAACTTGTGGCTAAAATCAACAGTAACTTTGTGTAATATTGAATTTGCCTGCTCCTTAGTTAGTCTTTAAAAAGATCCAAAAGAATAATTTAAATGTTTCAAATCCACGATTTAGCTCTGTTAATCAGAAATACAGTACACAATTCTTTGTTGTGCTTGATATAGTAAAAGCTTCAGCAAAATTTTTTGTTGTAGTGATGTTAAATTACAACATGAAAGTTAGAATTACTGTGATGAAATGACATCAAAACAACTTTTTACTAAATGATGATGGGATAACGAATGCTCCTAATGCAATGTTGCAAAAACAACTTCCAAACGTCCAAGTGACTGAGTTCAACCTCCCGTCACTGTGGTGGAAGCACTGCATGCTTACTAGGAAACATGCTGCTAATGCACAATTTTCCAAAATATTACTGGAAAGCGGCCAAAAGAGTAAAAAAGCCAGCTGAATGTTTGAAAACTGTTCTGTGAAACCGGACATTATGCAGATTGGACGCTGTACAAACACCATATTACCATAATACAGTAATTTGGGAGCTGAGAGTAATTTGGAATCTGAAAGGAAATGAAACAAGGAGGTAACATTACAACACTAAGAGACGTGTGACATGAGATACTGTTAGTGCTGCGTGCAGGAAGCTATTGTGTCCGTCACCATCTGAGATCAGAATTCTAAACTATGTTAGAAACTTAATTAACTTAAGTTAAGGTACAACCTTAAAAATGTAATTTTAACAAAGTGATTATAACAACAGTGGACATCATCGCAACGTCATTACAACTATTGTATATTACAATGCTTATCCAAGGTAAGGCTTCCTGCTCGAAATGATTAAATCATGTTGATGCTTTACAAATTGTGTGAATTTGACACAAAAACTCATGTATGAGACATACAGTATTGTTTTACCTGCATTTACACATTTACCCATATTAAAAAATTCTAAATAATAAAATATTCATAATAATTTGTAAAAAAGTACCAGCTTACTGCTCTGTGCTTAGGTCATTGAGTTGACGGTTTACTTTCTCTGTTTAGGCCAGTTCAAACCACACGTTCTTCTCAAACCGAAGCTGTGTGACAAAGGGCAATCTTTTCCTAAGCATTTCAATTCACAACAGATGCATTAGGAGCATGCAACGCTGCAGTTGTTATCTTTTCTTCTCATTTGAATCACACTTTCTATATGCTCTACACTTGATTTGCAATTATTTTGCATGTATAGCCAAACAACTATTAATAGCTACACATCCCAGTGCTTTAAACAAGCATTGGTTAGGTGGAGTAAAATGACCTGGTACAGCAATGAATGAATGAACAAACCCCTTTAAAAAAAGCACAATGTTCAATAGGCTCATCATTGTCTATTCCACTTTTCCATGAATTCCATGAATGGCGATCCTAACTGAGGTGGCGCGAGTCGTTTCCGTGAACATTCTGTGAGCGAAACACCTGATCCTTGAAAATTGTCAGATAACTGCTCGCCAACTTGCGAGGGGAAGAGGAAGAGACAAATCTGTTTGTGGGAAATGTATAGTGGATCCTTGGGTTGCAAATAACCTGGTTCGCGAGTGTTCCGCAATACGAGGAAACATTTTAAATAAATTTTGACTTGAAAAACGAGCAAGTCTTGGTTTACAAGTACTGAGTACCATGTAGCACTTATCGCTTCTTGTTTTGATGCTGAGCGTCACGTGATCATACCTGAGCCAATGGTTTTTCTCTCTCTGGTGCTGCAGAATCTTCACGGTTTTTCTCTCTCTCTCCTGCTGGGTCTTAGTGCTCGTCTGTTACTTGTGTTACTGTTACTGTCGTGAGTGCAAGTAAAACATGTTTTATTTTATGTTTGTATGTGTGTGTGTACAGTGCAAGTGTACTATTTGTACTTTTTATCATAAACATGTGTGTAGCAAAAGCAAGTGTCATTAGAGAGGTTAAAGATCCATTTTTCTCTATCTCTCTCTTACTCTGTGTCAGCCTACACTTTGTGTCTGTGTGCGCGTCGTTGGACAGAGTAACCCTTCACCCCTTCTCTCCCTTCATACACACACCTCTCCTCACACACACACACACACACACACACACACACACACACACACACACACTCTAACGGAACCACTGCTCTGTCGCAATTCTTTTCAGCGGTAACATGCAGGTTAATTTGTTTCAGTTTTACTTTACAGCAGTAAAGTTAGTGTGCGCTTACTCGAGTGTCAGAGATGTTCCTTGCTAATTTTTCCGATAAAGCAGTGTTTCTGTTAGTGTGTGTGTGTGTGTGTGTGTGTGTGTAAAACTCAAATAAGGGAGGATAAAGGGTTATTGTGTAAGACGAGAAGAGGGAGAGGGGAGGGGTTCAATCCTCTTTAGCTTCACACACACACATGCACACACACACGTGCAGCGAACACAAACGGAAACAGTCCTGACCTCACTTCAGGGCATTTCTATATGTTAGGGCCATTAAAAGAGTTCCTGGGAGGCCAGCATTTCAGATGTGAAGCAGGGAGTCTGATCATGGCTCTGGCATGCTGAGAAATTTTTGTATGTTTATTCAGTCCTAGTGAAACTCTGAAATAAATGAATTAGTGTTGCATGGTATTATAGAGAAATAAAGGTAGTTTTTACATTCATACCTGTGTGCTATTGTTCTGCACAACTGAACACCTCTTCCGATTATTCAAACTTAAAACTACTTTTCAGCGAGGCAGGATATGCCTCACTATACCCTTCTAATCCTGTTTCATCTAGCTCCCACTTAGCCAACACATGCACACACACAATGTTAGACTTTTTTGCTTTTATAACAAACGTTAACTTCACTGACATTTTGCTTGAGTATATACTAACGTCCGGTGCTAATCCCTCTCCTCAACTGATAATAAAGTCAATAGATGGCCATTTTCTTTTATCAGTTTATCAGTTGAGGTCAAAGCAAAGCCATGTTTATTGTAACAAGCTAATAATGAAATAAAAACTACCACCAGGTAAAGAAAAAAAAGGTTTGCTTGCATAGTAAAATAATCGTAAGTGGATTACATTATTTTATACCACGGCACTGTTAAAAGTTTTTAAATCATTTTGATCAGAAGTTGTTCATTTTCTATAGTACGGCTCTCTGTCTTACTGACGACATGAAAAATAATCTATCTTATTACATAACAATTATATTACTTAACTGTATTTCTATAGTAACCATTTCTACAATTAAATTGTATAGCTGTTACAATATCTAAACTGATTAAAAATGTGTAATATTCGATATTGTGAAGGAATGTTTGATTTTGATATTGTATCAAGTGCTGGGAAACAGTCAGCGGTAAATTTTCTCAGAAACTGCAAAGTCTTCAGGATGGAGAACTCGGCGAAAAAGGCGGTGAAATATGATGACTTAATGTTTCTATTCTGCTAAACTATGTCAAATGTCTCATAAATCATTTTCGAACATACTGCAGGCACTGTGATATCATATTACTCTTTTTTTATTAACAAGGTAGAAGAACAAGAGAGAAACATGTCGAGAAGAAAGAGTGTGTGGATAAAGCAGACAAAGAGTTCAAGACACAGAACAAGACAAGACAAGATCAGGGAAAGAAGCAATAGACATTTTTATGGAAGGCTTGACTGAGACCTGAGACCTGGACTGAGGGGAATGAGACCTACAGTTGGCGGTAATATAAACTACCGAATTCGAACTGCCGTTAAACAACAAAGGAACAGTAGCTTATTTGATATTTAGGATCGTTTCATCAAAAAATAGGGTAATTTTGAGTTGTTGTTTTTGCAATTTGTTAGCAAACCTAAATAATATGACACATCCAGGAGTAGCTATAATGATATACACCGGTCAGCCATAACAGTAAAACTACTAACGTTAAAACCACAAAGGTTTTAGGTTCTCCTTGTGCCACCTAGGTGTCTCCACACGACCTCTGGGGTATCCTCTGGTGTTTGGCACAAGGACTTTGGCAGCAGATCCTTTGGGCGCTATGGTTTGAGAGGTGAAGCCTCTGTTCATCTGGCTTGTTTGTCAGCCAGATCCTACAGTGCTCAAATCTGATTCGATAATTTTAATTTAAACACATCTCCTGTTATACTGAACTTCCAGTCTTACACAGTATTATGCTGATCGATCCCTGCTATCCGTTATCACCCAGATGAGGATGGGTTCCCTGTTGAGTCAAGTTCCTCTCAAGGTTTCTTCCTATTACCATCTCAGGGAGTTTTTCCTTGCCACCGTCGCCCTCGGCTTGCTCATCAGGGACAATCTTATCATTTTGATTCAAACACATTCACATTTCATACAAACATACTTCTTTTGATTGTGTAAAGCTGCTTTGTGACAATGTCAATTGTTAAAGACGGGCTGGCGTGCTTCTAACGAGCAAGGGAGAGTCTTGGGTGCCCATGATCCAGATCCCACAACCAGAATGCTGGTGTATAGTTGGTGATCAATGTTGTTCAGTTCACCAGTCAGAGATGTTAATGTTATGGCTGATTGGTGTATTTTTTTCTCACTCGTTTCTTTGCAACGATGACACGCTGTATTGAATAAGACATAAGAGGCTATAGTGTGAGCAATAATGAGAGTGATATTGAGATAATATTAAAAACAACATAAAAAACTGGTATAAGAGGAATAAAACACTTCAGAATAGTACACTTCAAATCACAACTATTCTGTGGCTTTCAGACTTTATGGATCTAACCGTACTTATAAACACACTGCCTACTTTCTGAGTAGTAAAGTTTGAGATATAAAACAGCCAGCCTCATTGTGATGTACTGTATTCCTTACATATCATACGATCCTAATGCAAAGCGTCATAAAACTGAATAAACTGCTTGGGGGCGTGTGCGAGACAGCTCTGGATACAAGACAGTATGACTATAAAACAGAGGGAAGAATCCTCCACACAAAACTGAACTAATGAAATGAAGTAGCTGAAAAATGTGGTGCTGGATGGTGGTGTACAGTGGGATGAATAATTGGAGGAATGCTTCAATTCCTAAAGCTTGCTTCTTTTTTTTAACGATCACAGAACAGCTTGTTTCATCCCACTACACCACAAACAGATTAATTCTGCCTAAATCAGCTGTGCGAATGACATCAAGAAAGCGAGCATGCTGGCAATTATGGTGGGAAAGACAGAAAACAAACAATGCGAATCAAAGTTATTATTCATGGCAAAAGAATATATTTTAGCGAACATCATACAGTAAAGGTGGTGTAGGCCCTCTGAATGAAATGAATTATCTCTGCTCAACCACATACTGTACAGTTTTCTTTTGTTCAGAGAGCGGCCATGCATGCAAAATTTACCTACAGTGCAGTGAACTGATGATCGATGACAGGTGTTTTTTTTTTTCTTTTCTTTTTTCTTTTATTCAATAACTTTGCCTAAGAATGAATCAGTGCAGGGAGCATATGAGCAAAACTGTGCAAGCATGGAAGAAATTGAAAATGAAAGTCTGTGCAAGTGTAAGTATTTGTGTGGGACAGTAAGAGGGATATTCACACACAGAGAGAACTGCACTTCCCTCACTTGTCTCATCACTTTTTCTAGGCGCTTTATAACACAGACAGGTAAAATATGAACACGGAGCTTCTCCATGCATGAAAAAACACACAAATTCACTTTCATTTCATCATCCAAACTATAAATAAGTATTCAGCAATGTCTAAAGATGAAAATAATGGAAGACCACAGGATGCGGTCTGCTTGTGCATACAGTACGTATGCGCACAGGTACTAAAGCAACACAGACTCTGCTACAGCATCATAAAAAACGTCTTCCACTATATCACTCACCAATCATCCCGGACGCCTACTATCCTTCACCTTGCCCTTTTTCTCTCATTTAGATATCTGTCCTGCAAACATGTCCTTGCAGACCTGTGTTATTTAGATCTGTCTAAGAAAAATCAAAGGCAAGAAACAGTTTGGGTGAGCATATTGCTTTTTTTTTCTTTGCTTTTTTAATCCTCACACTCTGCTGGAAAGCTGGCTGAAAAGTGAGTGGAGAAAAAAGTGGTCTAAGCAATCACCCAGGATGTTGTTTCTTTATTGCATATACAGTACTGTATTTCAACAAATAAAAAGTCTCAGCCTTCAGTTCCTATCTAACACAACCAGACCAGAGACACACTAACCTGAGATAAGAGAATTGAACAGCTGAAGAGACATACTACTATTCTTTTCTGTTCTCTTTTATACCATACAATTACTCTCTCTCAAACACACACACGCGCACACACACACACACACACACACACACACACACACACACACACACACACACACACACACACACACATTCTGCTGCACCCAAATTGAAAGCCTTAATCTGCGTAATCCTGCAATATGCGGGGCACTGAACTTTATCCTGAATGATGTTTTATAACAGAATGAAGCTCCTCTCACAGGGGAACAAATATAAAACCCTTAAAAAACACAAAGTTTCATACTGTGTTCATACAAAAAAATATAAAAGTCACTTTTATACTTTGCGTCTTTTTACCCTGCAGCAGTGTAGTGAATACATTACCATGAGTAAATATTTAAATTAAATACTTAAATAAAATTTTACATGTAACCGCAGGTTTGTGTGTGTACTAGTACAGGGGTGGCGAACCAGTTTGCTTTTTTGCGCGAGCAATGTTCTATGCTAGTTGATATGACGCTAATGTGACCGTCTCTGAATGCTTGGTAAATTTTCAGAAAAGCTGAGTTTGCTTTTCTGACTGACATTTCAGTGTCTTTACCTTGTGTTTGAGTTCACTGCCTATGGGTAATTCCCGATCTACAGCAGAATGAAGTGAAGTGAAATGACGCTCAAGATTTGAAGCCTTAGAGGTTGTGTAGGAAAAAAAAAAATGTAAAAAAACATAATGCGTATTAAAAATAAAAATTTGATTTGGCAATTGCATTTAAATACATACCCCTTTATTGCAAAATTATATTTTGACATTTTAAAAATAAATTGCGATTGTAAACACAGAACATGTGGAAAGCTTGAAGAGCCGCAGAAGAGCAGCGAAAGAGCAGGGTTCGCTACCCCTGTACTAGTACATAGTACTTTCTGGTATGTTTCTTCTGTTAGCACAAAAGTTATCCTATATGTGACATTTCTTGGGTAAAACAATCTAAACTTAAATTATCATACCTTCTTTTCCTACAACAGCACAGCCTGTTGCGTTTTAGATTTACATGCATACATATATTAAATGTAGCGTATCAGCAGTACATTAAGCACTGTATATGCTGCTTGTCTTGGTATACAAAAAGCAGGGGTGTACTAAGAAACAATGCTTGGTGAAAGCATAATTAATGTGTCAAAATCTTACTCAATTAAAAGTAAAGAATCCAGCTAAAACACACTCAACCGAAAGTTGTAACTTTGGAACTCAAGTATTAAAAAGTGAAAACTACAAAAGTGATGAAAAACTAATGAAATGGACTTAGTGTCTTCATGTGAAAAGAAAAATGTCTTACTTACCTACGTCTGTAAAAATGATTGTTGAAAAATTGTTCAATATAGTTCAATATAGTTTTCAATATTTACTGTTTACCAAGTGATCTGACAGCTGCCTAGTTGATTATATTAACTAACAGAATATAATGACTAATGGCAAAAAAAAAAAAAAAAACCCTGACTTAGTTCATTATAGCCGGTTGAGGTTAGCAAATTGGTGAGAATCAGATGGAGTTTGTGAGTTTCAGAGAGGTAAAAGAGACAGGCCATTTTAATGAGCTACTTTTTTAAGGAGCTCATCCTCAAGTTCCACAATGCAGTGTGGTGGATTATCCACCTTCAAACGCACAGGGACAGTTAATAGCACTAACTACATTGTGCAGAGACGGTCGCTGCAGAAAGTGAAATTGGTATGATTTCTGATAGTCTTTTCCTCATTGATGAGCCTGTTAAACTTGTAAATGTTCAGATATTCAACTGAGCCTATTAGACTGATACATAGATATTTTTAATGAGTTCTAAGGTCTAAATAAAACTTTGAGTTTTTCTATTAGTTTTTACATTTTTATACATACATAAAAATAATACTTACAGTGTTGGCCAAAAGTATTAAGACAACATATGCCATGTACTATAGTTTTGTTCAATACTTTCCTGTCTTAATACTTTTGGACATAATTTAATTACTGTTGACAAAATAAAACTTCTGTGACAAATTTCAATATATGTTCATGTAACTTGTACAATTATCAATATATCGATCAAGCTGGTATGGACTGAGCGATTGACACCAGCGTACTGCAGACGTCATTTTGTCTCTATGTCCAGTCCGGTACAGCAGGTTTTGAGGAAAAACAGACTTCATACTGTTGTATAGAAATTTTATTGCATCAAATAACAAATGATTCATATTATCTTGATTGCCATTATGTTAAATATGTGAGAATGCCAATAAAACATTCAATTTCGCTATTGTTCCATTCCTTTTGGCCATAACCGTAAGTATATTACCAAAATACAATTACTCAGGTGTTATCCACCTCTGAGTAGAAGCAAGCATAAAGCTCATATACAGTATTTTGTTTACTATCACTTTATATTGACTTAACGGAGACAACAAAGGTTCCTGTATGAAAGTTTGTAAAAGTTACATTTTATTTTGCTAAAAAACTTTAAAGAACCTATTAAGACACTGCCATAAATGTATTATTTTCCCTCAAAGTATATTACAATTTACTTTTTCAATTACTTTTTCAAAACTTTTTCAATTACACTCCTTTGAAAGTCTGCTAATGTTAGCCTTAGAGGTCTCCAAAATGGGTCTGTTAATTTCCCAGCTGAAGTACTGTAATACTCAGATATGCAGTTTAGCATACTTTATTTTCTTTCTGGTTCACTCATTTTTCAAATGTGCCACTTCAATGTCTGAAGTGCATTTTCCTAGCCAATCAAAAAGGCTGGGAAACAAATCATATATTTTTAAATCTACTCACACCTGACACACTATATGGAATTTCCCATCCTTTTTGATGCTTTTGCAAATTGCATTTCTGACGAATATTTCCAAGGGAAAAGATGATTTTCAGTATATTGATTCATGATTTTTCAGTATATTAAACAGATTTTATTCATGATTAATACTGAGTCATAAAAAGGTTTAAATACAACTAAGAGCTGTAGATGGCAAAGTTAGCATTTAGCTGTTAGCTGTTAAGCTAACCTACACATCTTCAGTGCTTAAGAAACAGATGGAGTTTACTATAGATGTAGCTCTCCTTACAAATTTTATATTGCTAAAAAGGTAAGAATTAATAATATCATAATAGAATAGTACTTTTATATCCACATACAATACATCTGTTTCTGCTAAAAGCTCATGGAAATGACTTAAAAAGTTTTAAATTTATCCCCAGGTACATTATCATTTTCCCTCAAATTTACTATCCCCAAATTGTATCCTGCTTTAAAATGGAATACAAGCTATCTTTAGCAACATTGTCTTTACACTCAACAAACAAGATTAATAAACAAGTCAGAAGTGATCCAAACAGAGCAATGGTGACTCAAATGGTTAGGGCTCTGGGTCAATGATCAAAAGGTTGGGTGTTCAAACCCCAGCACCACCAAGTAACCAAAAATCAACTAGCTCAATGGTCACCACTGATGGCTGTATGGATAAAAGATAGTCCTGGAGCCCTGGAACAGACAAAATTAAGCTCAAGGGCTACTCAGCATCCTAACTGTGATATGTGAAAAAAAAAATTATTTCACTGTGCTGCAAGTTACATGGGGCAAATTGAATTTTATCTTTAGTATTTTCACAAAACCATTCATTAAAATTATGGTTAGATTTTCTTTTTTCACTTTACTTAGCAGAATGTTTTTAGAGAAAACCAGGAGAAAACCTGGATCATGTGAAAAACTCCACACAGTGAGTAACCCAAGCTAAGCCATAGCAACTTTATTTATACTGCACATATTTAAACAGCTATTTGTGCTGAACACAACATTTATTTGATTAAATGGGTCCGAAATCTCTTCTACAAATAAAAATGTGTAATGCATTTTAAATGTTGCATCGTCCTGGATTATAAATGGCTCACATAAAAACCTTAGAGATTAGTTGGCACCCAGTGCACTTTGTCATTAAATACCCTTTAAAAAAAAACACATACAGTATATATCATACAGCATACAGCGGGTTGTGTTCTAACTGACAAACTCCAACCAAGACAGTAAATATTCCAGAGATTGATTCAAACACATCAAACAGTGCATATCAAGAAGCAGCATGAGACCATATAGAATATTAAATACAAACATGTCAATCCCTCCTCTTCCTCAGGCATGAAAGTGTATTAAAACAGGCCGGTTCTCGATTCTGCAAACAGTCACGCTCGCTCCTCTATTAAGGAGAGTAATAGAAAGTGTCCAGCATAAGGCAGTGGATAAGAGAACAATGAGAATGCACAATGTGAACGAGTTGACATGGAAAGCAGGTCCACCACATTGGGCTCACGATTTTCCTGTTCAATAAGCAACCTTGACCCGAGCTCTCTCGCGCTGAACTGAATTCGGTATCCACGAGGAATTTTCTGCTGACGGAATCTAATGAAATAATCATTTATATAGTCCATTGATGTAATTAGATGACTTCAAACATGAATGAGAAGATGAGTTTTCATTTATGAGACAGTTTATTTAGTTATTGCAGGCTGCTGGTGTGAGGTAATTGTATATCTCTGTTCTAAATAGTTTAGCACCATGCAAAACAATTATGTAATCACAAACAATGAATTAAAGCCAGCTTGAATTGCATTATCTATATTTACGTAGACAATATTTCTTCAGACCGACTGAAATCTGTTAACGTTTAACGTGGATGATTATCCGATAAGATGTGCATTTATATGCGCAAAGCATTTAGGGTGTGTTCACAATTGTATTTCTCACTGAAAAAAACACAAGCACGGGTTCAGATAATAAGAATAAAAGAGTCGCCCATGCGCCTAATGTTTTCATTTTGCGACTAGCATTTATCCATACAGCAGCCAGTGGTGACCGCTCCCCACAAAATAATAATTCCTGTGGCTGTCTGCCTGGTACGCGAGCACGAGCATGCGATAATGCAGCAGAGTTGCATTCAATAACGAGAGCGCTCAAAAACATATGGCATTTCATTAATCTATTCAACTGTTGTACGTTCGTGAACATTTCCCAAGAACTCTTGTCATTGAAGGCAGCCCTGCTGGGCTATCACATGCGTTCTTGTGCTCTCACAGTGAATGTCCTTGGTTGCTGGTTAAATTTAACGTTTATTTTGGCAGTGTTTCATTTCTTAATGATGTTATGCATTTAACTTCAAAACCTGTCCAGTACCTTGCTTACTAATGTATGTGATGTTGCTAGGACTTTTCCTCACTTGCTGCCCATCCAATCTCTGCCACTACATCAGACGTTACAGATACTGAAACCCTTCAAAGTTCTCAAGTACAGTTATCATTATCAGGTAATGGTAGCAAAGCAGACTTGGTTCGTTTACATATGATTGGTCCGTAGTGCGTTCACATTTCAATCAAACTACACCAGAGTTTATTGGAAGCAGACCAAGACCTTTCCAAGCGGTCTCAGTTTGCTTGCTTGGTGCGCACCGAGGTTCGGATGGCAGCATATACATTTGTTCAAGTGAACAGCACTAACAGAGCAACCACACATGAGTTCTTTTAATGGAACCAAACATGTCAAGTTTGAACACACCCTTAATCAGAATTTAACTTTTTCGATGTGCTCAAAGTGGTTCTGATCACACAGAAAATGTATTTTTCTCTAGCTGTGAGGTTAGGTTAAGTTAGGTTAGGCTTCCTGCATCATTCATTATAATTGGTTAGAAGAATTTAGTCTCACCTATGACTGGGTAGATGCTGTACTAGGTATAAAATGGGAGGGCAATTAGTGCCCCATCTGAAGCCAGAGTTGGAAGCAAAATTTTCTTCCTGGAGGCTCCTCAAGGGTAGAAACCTCCACTAGAAAGAAACTGTCAGAGGAAGTGTTTACATGGATAATATTTAACTAATTAACAGATTTTTAAAGAGTCACACCACTCTACTCATTCCAACTGAAAATTAATTCAGATCGGGCCAGATCGTGTCAGACTTTTTTGGTGTTCACATGATGCATTTTATTAAATTTTGATTAGACTGTTAGAATTATGATTATTAGTGGAATATTAGGGTTCATGTAAACCGGGGCTGATCAAATCCAGTCCTGGAACGTCAGCACATTTTGTTGATTCTTCTGCTCAAACTTAGCTGATTCAACTAATCTGTTAATTGCCATTTTCAGTGTGTGTGTTTAATGGTGTGTTGTTGAATTACAAACTGTCCTGGACACACTCACTGCCCTCCAGGACTGGATTTGAATCCAGCCTTGATGTAAACAAACCAAGCGAATCTTCATTGATTTTTACTGGGCTGACATACTATAAGAAAGTCATTACTATTTGCAGCTAGGTTCCTTATATCTGTGGAAATACCAGCAAAGAATAAAAATAAGTAGCAAATGAAACAAATAAAGTGTCCTGAAATAATGTGATTTCATCATTAGTACTAGAATGTGTAGTTACAGAGCTGCCACGTGTGATGACAAGAGCTGCATTGTGATGAGTTAAGTGTGCGTACTGTATGTGTGCTCATAAATTCAAGCATGTAATTTGATGTGTTTTTTGCCTAGAGGTTTGAAGGTGATAGAGAAAGACAATTTGACCTTCGCACAATCTATATAGGCATTAAAGAACATATCATGATGCATGTGCCAGTGCATAAAATGCGCTCCTGCTTAAGTTTCATGAGATTTATAATTAAGCACTTACAGCCCAGTGTAGGACACCTTTATGTGTTATGTGTTATATTAGCCATCAAATTACCAAAGCGCTATAAACTACTTATTGACTATTTAATTTCTGACCAATTATATGACCTTTTTTTTGTTTATTCATAAATTATTACAAATAATTCAAGAATTTCACTTCCTGCAGCCTGCAACATCTAACAAACTGAATCAATATCATTAACTTTAGTACGGTCACTCAGCCTGTGAACAGGGACGAAATACACTTAAGTGTGCTTAAATGTGTCTCTTATGGCCCGTTAATGTAAATTCCATTAGCCAGGTTCAAGACTCTTATGAGCACATCATCAGCCTGTTCGTGATACACCACATCTCTTTCTGCAGTGACTTCAATGTATTTTATCCTAATGAGCCAAGTCTATCCTAGTGATTTAGTCACACTTTTTCCACCTGATCTTTGAGACTAAACTTCTGGCTTTGCTGTCCAATTTGAATGTAACAAATTGAAATTGTAATAAAAAGAAGAATTTTTTCTCGACTTACAGCACTCTGGAAGAAAATAGGCTATGATCTTTTCAACAAATCTGCTGATTTAGAAAACTCACTCACTCACTCATCATCTATACCGCTTAATCCTGTATTCAAGGTCACGGGGAGCCTGGAGCCTATGCCAGGAGACTTGGGGCACATGGCAGGGTACACCCTGGACAGGTTGCCAATCCATCGCAGGGCACACACACACGCTCACACACTATGGACAATTTGGGAACACCAATTAGCCTAACCTACATGTCTTTGGACTGTGGGAGGAAACCGGAGTACCCGGAGGAAACCCACCAAGCACAGGGAGAACATGCAAACTCCACAGAGACAGAAATCGAGCCTGGCCGGGGATCGAACCCGGACCCCTGGCGGTGCAAGGCGACAGTGCTAACCACTACACCACCGTGCCGCCGATTTAAAAAACTAAAAAAAAAACTAAAAAAAAAAGACACACACACACACACATTAAATATGTGTTACCCTGATTTATTTACACAATCCCTTTCCCTGATCTGAAGAGTGCTTGAAAGCATTTAAGAGCACAGTCTGTTAGCTCGTCATGTTTCTTGAGTAAATCAAAACTCTAAGGGGGTTCTATAAGAAGGATAAAAATCTAAAAAAGTGAAGTACATTTGTGTATGTTTTCCCCATGTGGGGGTAACACCGGGTGATGTGACGAGTTTCCAGGGAGGACGTTTTTTCTTCCATTACTTAGGAGTAACTCCTCATGAGAACAACTCTATCCCACTCATTTCAACTACTGGTTCTGTAGCTGAGAAAAAGACGCTGATCGGCTCAGTTTTCACACATAGTAAAGCATCAAACCAACCAAGCATCTTGTAACCAATCATAACGGAGGTGGCGGCATTTGTCGGATAGATGAGAAGCCTAGCCTAACCTTTTTTCCCTATGTTTCATTTCATGCTTAACAGTGAGCTGAACTACTTTGCTCATGGAAAACAAAATTATATTGTGATTAAGTATGTAATATTCTGATCTTTACCTTTCTATAGATTTATATTTTACTTTAATACTTCTCAGCATACAATTACATTTTGCTTATTTTGTTTCCTTTATATATTTTTATGTATTTCTGTTTGAATTATATATTTTTGTAACTTTTCTTTTATTATATAGTAAAATCTGTCAGGGATAACCCCTAGAGGGCGCCAAAGCGCCCGTGGTTGTTTGTAGTTTCTTTATTTTTGACTTCAGTTCCCATGGGGCAACTCGGTCAGGTGACCAAGGGTGCGCTCACCTGAACCGAGTTGGTGATTAGTTTGATTATAAATAGTTTGGTTGTCTTTGAGTTCCTTGTCTTGCGTCTGTTGATTTCCTTATAGTAAATGTCTGTAAGTTTAGTAGCGGCTGTCTTGTTTTGTTTCTTAGTGTTTTACTTTCAGTTTCCTTTTATTAAGTTTATATGTTTGATGGTTTCCCTGACCTTTTATGTTAATAAACTTCGTTTCCTTTAACACCTGGAGCCTCTGCAGTTATGCCTCGCACACCAAAACATGACAGAACGCAAGACCGTCAAAGAGGCATAGCAGAGGAGCCCTTCCCCCGGGAGATTCTTTTGGGGGGGGCAACGATGTGTGGAGTTTGGGAAACCGACGCGGAGAGCGGGAGGAGAACCAAACGGCGCAGTGGAAGGCGGAGAAGGAGACGGGAAAGGAAGGAGCAAGAGGAGCGAAAACGGCAGTGTGACTGGGATGGCTGCCGGCTGGCGATACGGCGCACGCCGTTCAAAAGTAGCACAGCTCGAGGGGACAGGAGTCCCCGCACCGACCGGAGTGCAGAGACCGGGGGGTCCAGACTCGGCGGTGACTTGGGTGAAAGGACACCCTACAGTGTGCTGCTACAGGGAACGGCGTGTGGGCGGTATGCACAGCTGGGAGCAGCCTCCCAGCTAGACTGGAGCAGCGTTGGGCGGAGCGCCGAAAGGAATGGAGGGCGCGTTCGTAACCTGCAGGAGCAGGTAGCTGACCTCCAGGAACTGCTGTTGCAGCTACGCCTCGAAGAAGGTCCAGACCTGCCAGCTCCTTTTCCGTGTGTCAGCGACGACGAAGACGGTGAGCTCTACTACAAGGCTTTCAATGGTGACTACGGCGAGCGCTACTACATGCTGTATAGTTTAGACGACGAAAGCGAGCTCAGCAGCGGCGACGATGAAGACGAGCTCCCCTGGCAGCCGCACAGCGGTGGCGACGACAGCGAGCTCTATATTCTGCCGCGTAGCTGCTTTGTCGACAGCGAGCTGCCGCCGCTGTACGGCGCTTCCGTTATGGACAGCGAGCTGCTGCCGCTGCATCACGTCGCTGAGCACAGAGCCTTCGCCGATGACAGCGAGCTGTCGCCGCTGCAACGCGCCGCCGAGCACAGCGCCTTCGCCGAACACAGCGAGCTCCCGCCGCCGCTTCGCGCTTTCATAGCGGACAGCGAGCTGCCGCC
>QMIH01000022.1:832472-852580 GCA_003987875.1 Clarias batrachus | reverse complement strand
TTCCTCTTCCTCCGCCGCCGCCGTCATGCTTCGTCATGGACAGCGAGCTTCCTCTTCCTCCGCCGCCGCCGTCATGCTTCGTCATGGACAGCGAGCTTCCTCTTCCTCCGCCGCCGCCGTCATGCGCCACCGAGGACAGCGAGCGTCCGCTTTCTCCTTCGCCGCCGTCACGCACTGCTGAGGACAACGCGCTTCCTCTGCCTTCGCCGCCCTGCAAAGAGGACGGCGCACTTTCCGTGTCTCCGCCACCCAGCCAGCCGGACATCACAGCCAGCCTCTGGGTGAGAGGGGCAGACATTGGACCCTGGGGGGGATGCCCTGGACCTCCTGTGGCGCCCCGGAGTTGCGCCCTTTGAGGGGGGGTTATGTCAGGGATAACCCCTAGAGGGCGCCAAAGCGCCCGTGGTTGTTTGTAGTTTCTTTATTTTTGACTTCAGTTCCCATGGGGCAACTCGGTCAGGTGACCAAGGGTGCGCTCACCTGAACCGAGTTGGTGATTAGTTTGATTATAAATAGTTTGGTTGTCTTTGAGTTCCTTGTCTTGCGTCTGTTGATTTCCTTATAGTAAATGTCTGTAAGTTTAGTAGCGGCTGTCTTGTTTTGTTTCTTAGTGTTTTTCTTTCAGTTTCCTTTTATTAAGTTTATATGTTTGATGGTTTCCCTGACCTTTTATGTTAATAAACTTCGTTTCCTTTAACACCTGGAGCCTCTGCAGTTATGCCTCGCACACCAAAACATGACAAAATCTTTCTATTCTCCCCCATCATTTCATTTTAGGTCACGGATAGTCGGATAAGCATGTGTATGGTTGTGCAAGGGACTAATAAAAAAATCTGAATTTGAATTTGATTTGAGCTTGAAAACACTCATCTGATCCAATCCATTTAGAAATTGGAATTTCTAATCAAAATGGTTTCAATCACATTATAGAAATATCGTCCATATAAACTGCCATATCTACCCAAATAACTGAAAACTCAAACCCCCCTCATCTTCTGACCCACACTCAAATCTGTGGGAATCACTACACAGTAAACTGTCCCTACTGTAATGTCACCTGGGCTTCAGGCTCTGCAGTTTTTCACTTACTCCCAGATGGCACTTCTCTGTGTGAAATGCGTTCAAACATATGGTTGTTACGGAGGTGGTGTTTAATTGCTTATTCTGAAACTCGATGACCAAATAATAAACAAAACTGTGCTTCTTTTTTTCTGATCTCACCATCCTGTTCATTACAATTACCCATATTAGTCCTGAGAATCCATATCAGCTCAGCTGGTGGATAGTGCACAAGTTCATTGCCTCTAAAAGTACTGTGTACATACAGTAGAGCATGAGGGATGCAAGCTCAAGAACTGTTTTCAAATCCAGATTAAACGTTACAGCACTGTTAATTTATTAGTGCGATATTCTTAGTGTTTATCCTTCTGCTTGCATCTGATTTCAGATCACAACTATAACTACAACTTCATGACCTACTTAGATATTCTTAAAACGATGTATACTTATCTCCTGAACCAAACTTTATATACCACAAAAATTCTTGCAATAATATAATGAACTGCACTGACTTACAGTGATCTGTGACCATAGTTACTTTAGCTTGTCTATCAAACTTAGACATGTGAGCAAAGCAAAAATTATCCTCAATTGAGTCATTTAAAAATTCACTCACTCACTAATTCCCTAAACCATTTATCCTGTTCAGGGTCACAGGGGTCGTGACGCCTATCCCAGGGGACTCGGGACACCAGTGAATCGCAGGGCACACAAGCACACGCACTTGCACACTAGGTAACTGTATTTGGACTGTGGTCTTTGCATGTCTTTATACTATGGCAGGGACCCGGAGAACCCGAAGAAAGCTCACTAATAATGGGGAGAACATGCAAACTCGACACAGCCCCAAGGCGAGAATCAAACTTGCAACTCTGGAGGTGCGATACCACAGTGCTATCAAGTATACCACCAGGCTACCTAAAATTTTTTAAATGGCATAATAACAGCAGTCAAGGTGCAATCAATAATTTGTTGTCTTTCCTATCAGTACGAATAGCCTAGAAAAAATTTGTTAGAACATGAGAAAAAAAAGGTTATGCCAATGCCACGGCAAAAGTGTACTAATACTATATGTGGATGAGAAAATGCATCCAAACACTTTCTTATAGTCCAGATTGCAAATTTATGTTTGGATCAATTCCATGAGTCATTTAACAGATACTTGCCAAGGCAGCTTACTTTGAAATCAACAAGCATCCAGCACAGGTTGGTAATTTTCCTATTAAACAAATCTTTTAACAAAGGTCGCACATTGGCGTAGTGGTTAGCACTATGGCCTCGCACCTCCAGGGTTGGGATTCAATTCCTGCCTTGGGTTGATGTACGTGGAGTGCCCAAAGTGCCCATATTGTGTGAATGAATGTATGAGTGTGGGTATGTATGTGTGCCCTGTAATAGATTGACAAGCTGTCCAGGATGTACCCTGCCTCGTGCCCTAAGACTCCTGGGATAGGCTCCAGGCCCCTCTTGACCCTGAACACAGGATTAAGAGGTATAGACGAGGAGTGAGTGAGGGAGTTTGCAAGCTCTCCCCGAGTTTGATGGGTTTCCTCCAGGTACTCCTGTGTCCTCCTACAGTCCATGCAGATTAGGTTAATTGCCGTTCCCAAATTGTGTGTGTGTTTGTGCCCTGTCCAGGGTATACCCCGCCTCATGCCCAAAGTCTCCTGGGATAGGCTCCAGGCACCCATACTCATGTTTCTTTTTGAGGACCTCCTTGTAAACAAATTCTCACTGACCATATCTTAGCAACTGGATATGTCACACAGTAACAAACCTGGTATCAAAATGAAGCTTATTTAACCAGGATTCTGCATAAATTAAAATACCCAAAATGCAACATACAGTAATACCTGATTTGATGTGATGAGCCACATATACAAACAATCTGGCAACCTTGACGTTGTGAATGACACGCAATGTAATTTTAATAATCCTATTTAATTCCAGGAAAATACAAATCTGTAGAGGAAGAACTTTCGCTTGATAAATATCGAGTTAGAGCTTGAACTTGGATTTACATTGCAGGGTTAATCTTATTTAAAGCACTTTGAACTCGAAGTGAAAAATGATAGAAAAATTGTATTGTTTTTATTATTTGTTTTTATATAATGTTCATTGATTTGTACAGGTCAACATCATGTCTCTTCTATGTTGAAAGTTAATTGTTTTTTTTTTTCCAATAGTGAGGAATAATGGAAAATAAAGAATGTTTTAAATAAATAAATTCTGAAAAAATTATTAAAGTTTACACTTTCATAGCAGGAGTACATAAGATCAGCAACTACAAAGGCAGACAATACCAAGAGACAACCTAAGCAAATTAAAGAAATTCACATGCGGATGATTGTTACAGGGCAATTTTATTAAAGCCGATAATTCTCCAGTTGATTGTACTGTATGCATGTATTGTCTCCTTGTACACGCCCTCACCATAGAGAGGATAAATAATGAGAGGCTACAGAATAGGTAGTTTGCTTGAAAGTGCAAAGTGAGAATGATCATTAAAACGGTGAGGCAGACGAAATAAAAATAAGAGAGCAAAAAGGTGAGTGGTTAAAGGATGAAAGGAGAGGAAGAAGAAGAAGAAGACTTTCCCTTTCAGACAACCCGAGGAGTTTAAAGCGCCCTGTTTATTCTGGTACAATATGTCAAATTAATTTGTGAAAATTCCACCGGGGAGAAAAGCATAGCGAACATTAAAAATGCACCTTCAGATCTCTCGCCTGCTGAAGAGTGTGTCAAAGTGTCCTATTATTTAGGAAATGAATACTAAGAATATGAGGCCAAAGGTAAAAAGAGTCAGAAGTAGTAAAAAGCTGAATTATGTTGGTGAGTCCTTTGATGCAAAGAACACAGATAATCACAGATTTGTGGCATGAAAAATATAAAGGTTTTAGATACCAGCTACAATACTAACACCAACGCAAGGTGAATTGAATAAAATTGATTATCAATTCTATACCAGTAAACTGGTGACAGGATCATGGGCACCCAAGGCTCATCCATGCCTGTGGGGACGGAGTGCCAGCCAGTCAGACCCGATCCCATAGAAAAGCTGATGCCTGCTGTGTATGGTGTTTAGCAGGCAAAGAGTTCAAGGTGGTTGACCTGGCCTCCAAAATCCCCAGATCTCAATCTGATTAAGCGCCCATTGGATGCTCCAGACTGATCCGTGAAGACCCTGTCTTGCAACTTACAGGACTTAAAGGATCTGCTGCTAATGTCCTAGTGTCAGATACCACAGCACACCTTCACAGGTCTTGTAGAGTCAGGCCTTGCGGGGTCAGAGCAGTCCTGATGGCACAAGGGGAACCTAGACAATACTGTACGATGTTTCGAATTTTCATATGTATATTTAATTTCTGTGTATGCGCAATATGAAGCTTTGTGAATTTCACAAATTGGTTTTTGTCCTTGTACCGATCCCTATATCATCATAACAGTTCTTGTTCTTTTAATGGATTCTATTCTTCATTCTAGGTTTTTATGTGTGTGTGTGTGTGTGTGTGTGTGTGTGTGTGTGTGTGTGTGTGTGTGTGTGTGTGTGTGTGTGTGTGTGTGTGCGCACATCATAAAAGAACATGTAGTAGCAGGAGAAGGGAATAAGGCTAAGGGGAATACAAATGAAGCAACAGATACTTTTGTTTGCTCATCTGGCTCACTGTTCTTTGTAACACAGATTACTGAGCTGCAGACAATCCGAGCTGCACACATACGTCTAGGTGATGAAAAAGGCATCAGCAAGTTTACAGATATTCCAAATTAGAAAGACTGTTGGCATAAAACCACATAGATGAACTACAAGGATACACACTGAGACATCTTAGCCTCATGGACAAGAAAGTAAACAATTACTAATAATAAAACATTAAAAGATATTCGGTTAATATTATTTTAAAATAAAAACAACTAATTTATTAATAATGCACTACAAATGAAGAGGCTATGTCATCTTCTTTAATATTAATATTGGTTTGATATAATTTTGTAATTTTAATTATACCTTTATTAAATAAACTTGTTTCTTCTATTTATTAATTTCTCTTTCTCTGTATAAGTGTATATAATGTTATTACATGCAGAAATTAACTATAGTACTATAATAATACTGTATAATAATAGTACTTTGAATTTTTACTATTAGAACATATTATTCAACTTTTGATATATATGTTTGTCATTTCTGCATTATGTACAAAACCATTCACTATTTACAAAATTAATAAATGAATAACATTAGAGAAGAATATTTGCATGCCTGTAAAAAGCAATTGTGACAAAAAAACTCATATTCTACAGCATGCTCAGTCAAACCAGAGCGGCTTTACTTAATTTAATTTAAAAAAATTACTTTTACTTAATTTTCGAGCACATAAAAAAAAAGTCCTGAACAAAGCCTTTGAAAACCTTTCTATAAAAAATAAACATTTGTAAAAAGTAATAAGGAGTAATAAAATATACACAGTCAATATTTGGTATGGAAATTATGAATAGTGTTACAGATTTGTGTGGTTTTATAAGTAAAACTGCTGTTAGGTTTTACTGAGCATGCTATTCCAGAATTCTTCTTGCAACTTAGTCACACTTGCTCCTTTCTGTTTTCATGCAAAACCCAGCAGTTAAATAGGTTTTATGGTTTTCATTTGAAAACTGGTCTGTCATGTGGCTAATATGTTGCTTTATTTGCAGACATGCAAATCTTCTTCTGTAATGTTATTTTATTTAATTATTATAATTTTTAAGTTATGCTTGGAAACAGCAGACATGAGAAACATATCCAAAAAAAATTACTAAAGGTAATATAGTGCCTAAGACTTTTGAACAGTACTGTTAAATTTAATATAACAAAAAATGCCTATGGAACAGCCATTTAGGCCACCGTGTAAACAGACGAGGCCAAAGACCTTACATCAGGGGTGTCAAACTCCGTTCCTGAAGGGCCGCAGACCCGCAGAGTTTTGTTCCAACCCTCGAGGACCTGCAGAGTTTAGCTTCAACCATAATTAAAAACACCTGATCCACCTAATCAAATCATTAAGGCTTATTTGAAAACTACATGTCATATATGTTGGAGCAGGGTTCGAACAAAACGCTGCGGGTCTGCGGCCCTTCAGGAACGGAGTTTGACACCCCTGCCTTACATACAACTGGGCTTTAAAAAAATATTCAGAACGCAAACACATTACCATGCATTTCCCACGACTGGTCAATTACAACATCTAGTGTGTTCACATTATAGGTCACTTTATTTTAGATTTAACGCATTACATCAGAATTCCAGTTGTTCTAACTTTGGCATCCAACATGTTGGCTGTCTTTTTAAAAACACTTGAAGATTTCTGAGAATTGCTTGTGCACTTGTGGCTGTAAAAGCTCTTAACTTTAAAGCTAGGGCCTTCTTACACTAGATGCCATGTGAAAGTCCAAGCAACTAGCCCAAGACCTCAAAAGAAAAAAAAAACTCCTTAAGTTCAACTCCTCTTTAGAAGTACTGTAGGTACCATGAGCATCTGTACAAGCAACTGTATGCATATTACACCATTATCAGAACCACAATAACACTCCATTGTTTAAGAAAAAGAGCATGAATTAACTCTCAGGGACGAATTCTATTTGATGTGAATATTAATTGAAACTCATAAAGCTCGTTCTTGATTTTATTCATTGTGCTTCTGCTTAATACTGAACCTTTATCCTATAATGAGTTTCATTATAGTTCCAGAGACCAGTAAGTTATAGCACTCTGAACCTTTAACGGATTGCATTACATGTATGCTCCAGTATGTAAATGGTATGTGTGTACAGGATTTGCTATCTGCTCTTAGGATATGGATGATGCAAACAATGCAGGGTTTTGCACAGGTTTCTATGAAGGGCTTGTGGCAAATGGATCTCACAGACATTGAGATTTTAAGATTGTCCCTTCAGTAAAATAATTAGAATTCAGTTCCCAGTGAATTATGTTTTCAATTCAACACACACAGTGGGCTATAGCAGTATTATGAATGTTCCAAGCATCCTAAAACACCTTCATCATGGAGTTTTCACTGCTGTGTTTCAGGCAGGAGAGCCAAATTTACACCCACTGCTAGAGAGAGAGAGGCTAGAGAAAAAGAATAATGCCGCAGAAAGAGTAGTGAGGAAAATAAATAAGGGGTGGGGTGGGGGTAACAGATGCTAACGGTCACATCCTAAAAGACAATCCAGTTCAAGCAATTATTCCCCATCTACCTGTTTTATATATATATACATACAGAGCACCGCTTTAAATGCTAACATCTATCTGAGAGGAGAATAAGTGCTGCTTTTGCACAGGTGTGTTACACTATTTCTGTCTCTAAGTGTTTAAAATTTGAACAGCACTGCAGACACCGGCTGTCTAACGCAAGCCTTTCAAAGAGCTTTGATTAATGTCCAGGGAAGTCATTACAGAGGAAAAACGAGTCCTATTCAAGCACAGCTATTTCAGAGTTTTAAAAAAAAAGATAAAAATGCCTGACTCTGCATTGCAACCGAGTTCAGTTTTCTAAAACTTCTCCACTTATCACTACACATGAATCACCACTCATGAAATTATACACAGGCAAAAATTCTAACCTACTGTACACTAAACAGAACCATACTCTGGTATTGTCCCCTCCAAAAAAAACAACAACAAAAAAAACATGACTAATCCATTTTATATTTAAATACAGTAACGTTTTTGTTGTTTGTTTATTTGTTTGTTTTAAATAACTTTTGTGATCTATTGTAAATCCAAATGTCAAGTCAGTAAAAAAATTTAAGCATCCAAGAATGAGTGAAAGTGTTGAGAATGACGTTGCACAGAAATGCTGGATCCTTATAAGATAATGCTTGTGCTTCACACACTGCAAGTGACTGATACAACATCTTTCATGGGAATTGTATGAGCATCATGTTTTAAGTAACTTGTTCAATAGGAGCTTGCAAAGAATCGGCCACGAATTGAGAGGGGTTTTTTTATCAATAAAGAAATCAGACAGCAAAGTCATGTTAAATATAAGTTTTAGACAAGCAAACGAATGCAGGATGAGCCAAAATAAAGGCAACATTAAATGCTTGAGGATAACAGCAGAGACCAATTGGCAGATCTGTACACAGGGGAAAAGGCAAAGTATGGATTTGAGTGAACCAGCTAGATATGTAAATACATATGTAAATATTTTTTAAATAATAGCAAAAAACAAGGTGATTTACAGGATATCCTCCTCCTGAGAGACAGTTTTTTTTTTCACGTTAACCTACGGCATACTATGTGACATATCTGATTTTTTCTATGATCATTGTGATTTTATAAGATAATTTATAATTCATATTACACTGAGGTGACAGTAAGGGTTGAAAGAGCTTTGGCCACTATAGTAAATCCCCCGTAGACCAGACAGTCTCAATTTGGTTCCGTCTACATAGTGAAACTCACACGCCTGAAGACACGCCAGAATTGATACACACCTGTTGAGTTGATTGAGCATAAACAGTTAACAGGTGTAGAATGAGTGTAAAATAATGTCTGAAATGGATTACATCACAAATTGGATCATATTTAGAGATCAAATATCTACAGATTTGTGCAGGAGTGCAAAACATGCATTTAAAATTAATGTGATTAACCAGGTTATACATAAATCATTTCCATCAGTCAACAGGAATCAACCAAAGGAAGCCACTATTTGGAGTGACAATTCTTTGCCTTTAAAAATGCATCAGGTTCAGGCTCAGGCACAATTCACACTGTTTTATGGCTGGGCAGTAAAGCACAGTGGGTTAGTGATTAGCACTGTTGCCGTGTACCGTATGAATCTTGCCTTTGGTGTGTTTGTGTATGGAGTTTGCATGCTCTTTTCCTGCTTGGAGGATTTCTTCTGAGTGTACTCCAGGAACTACATTTCCAAATTGCCTGTAGTGTACGATTGAGTGTGTGCGCTTGGCAACCCATACCTACAGGACGCACCTTGTCTGATCCCCTGTGACCCCATTCTAGATAAGTGGTACAGACAACTGACAGTTTGTCCATGCAGCTTGGAGAACCTGATGTAGATCTTCTGAAGGCTTTGCCTGTCACGCTTTGCACTCGTTTTGCATGCAAACGCTCAAAGCACCCTACGAAAATTGGACAAACAGAAAAATGACACGAAATCCAACATGCAGGCCGCACTGAGAGGCCCTCGATGCTCAGACACTGTACCAAGTGCAGCTGGGATCTGAGCCGTGTTGCACACACGCATAAGCCTGTGGTCTGTTTCGTTTCACTCCGCTTATTTATCTTTCAGCTTGTAGCAAGTTTGCAAAGTCAAGAATCCGTTTACACCCTGTAGATGTATGTGAGTTTACTTTTCTGCAGACAACTGCTGCCTTTTCTTCAAAGACCTCCTGTAGATCCAGCGCCACAATGGTTCGGCCCATGAAGACATGGCAACTGTTTATATTCACCTCAAGCTCTTGGCAACCAGGCACTTATGTCACTTATGTTCACAAATTGAACAGCGCCGTGCTATAAAATTGTGTGAAACTGTCAAAACATTTTATTTTCAATCTATCTTTATTTATACCCGAGCTCTGAAATTCTTGATTCGTGGGTTGATTCATTTTCTGTCAAAGCAGCTCTGACATGAGTTCGGCAGCCAAACAATTCACAGGGACTTGTATGGCAGATGCTACACATACAATGATTTACAAAACAAGCATGAGATTCTTGAAACACTAGTATTTATTTAGCATTTTTAGACAGAGGGTCTGCTTTGGAAGATATCAGAGCGCTGTAACTGTCAGAGATATAGCTGTTTCGTGCATGGGAAAATCTTTAGAATGGAGGGCATTGTGATTTCTCAGTAAAACTTTTTTATTAACTTTGAGAAAGAGAAAAAAAAAGTGGCAGGAGAGGGAACAACTATTTAAAGCTGGTATAACTTTTTTTTTTTATCAGAAGCACAACATTCCCAACTTTAATTGTAAATAGAATATGAATAGAATAAATTCAATTGGCAATTGCTTTGGTATAAGAGGAATAAAAAAACACTTGACTGTTACTGGAAAATAATCGACGTGATTAACATTGTAACAGATTACGCGCGTATCTCCTCATCTAAGAACAAGCGGAATCCATCATCAAACAACTAAACCCGACTCAGGTACGTTATAATGGATAATATTCAGCTTGTGTAGTGTGTGGAGTGCAGGATGTTTAGACATTCTTCCTCCGTCCTTAGTGATAATTTTACTTGTGATAGGTGTGTGTTAGTTAGCACCCTGACGGAGAAGATCTCCACATCCAGAGAGGGTTAGAGAGCGCGAGAGGAGTGTTATTCCCGTAGCGAAAAGTCTGTGTGCCGCAGGCGGAGATAACCAGCCCCCCGACTCCGGCATTAGAGCCCACAAAGCGGGGCGAGTGAGTGACGACTCGACAGCATTCTTGTTCAGCCAAAGCTAACGCTAAGGCTAACACACTGGAGCACACCTCTTTTGCGCTTCACGTGTCCAACAGATTTGCTCTCCTCAGTGATGCACCCGCTGAGAAACCTGAAAGAGCTTTGGTTATAGGAGACTCTATACTGAGACATGTGAAATTAGCTAGGCCTTTAGGACAGCCAGTGGCAGTGGTCAGGTGTATCCCGGGAGCCAAAGCACCGGACGTAGCAGTTAATCTTAGGGCTCTAGGACAGCATAGGTTCTCTAAGATAGCGGTACTTGCTGGAGCTAATGATATACGCCTTCGTCAGTCAGAGGTTAGTAAGGGTAACTTTACAGAGGTGTTTAACCTAGCGAAGGTGATGTCCGATGAAGTAGTTTACTCTGGTCCCATCCCAATGAGACGTGGCGACATAGCTTACAGCAGGTTATGGTCGCTGAACCGCTGGATGTCCAGGTGGTGCTCGGAAAATAACGTGGGCTTTATAGACAACTGGAAGACCTTTGAGGGCAAAGCTGGCCTGTTAGGGAAGGTGCTGCTCTCATTTCTTGTAGTGTAGCGCATAGTCTCAGAAGAGGCCTAGTTAATCTGCGACAATCCAGAGCCCAGGCCAGGGAGCAGACAGACAGGCTAAACCAACCGTATAGCTGAATAGAGTCGTCACTCAGGGTTCATCATATTGAGACTGTGTCTGTTCCACGAGCTAAACACAAATTTAGAAAGACTCAGAAAGTCTGTTTTATTAATTTAATTAACATAGATACCACAAACTCAGATCACACCGAATGCGCAGCCAGCACCTCTGATCCGAAGCTAGGACTGTTAAATATTAGATCTCTCGCATCTAAAGCAGTTATTGTTAATGAAACTATCACAGACCAGGAGTTTGATATAATATGTTTAACAGAAACCTGGATTAAAGAGCATGAATATGTAGCTTTAAATTAATCTAGTCCTCCTGTATAAAGCTACATACACCAGCCTCGGCTAACAGTTATTTACAATGATAATCTGTCTATGGTACAAAAACACGAACTCAGATTTAATGCATTTGAAGTTCTCTGTAGTAACTTAAAAAACGCAGCTACAAATATGAAGTCAGCTCAGTCGATCCCACTAATTATCATTTACAGACCCCCCAGGGCCGTATTCTGAATTTCTTTATGAATTTGCAGATTTCCTCTAAAACCTTGTCGTCTCTGTAAACAAAGTGTTAATTGCTGGAGACTTTAATATTCATTTTGAGAATCCAGATGACCCCCTGAGAACAGCATTTATGTCCATACTGACCTCAGTAGGAGTAAATCAATGTGTAGTAGGACCCACTCATAAAGCAGTTAGTTAGTTAGTTAAAGCACTTTAGTTTTAATATTATCCTTCGGATTAAGTATAAGAAATATAACCACCATTCCACAGTCTGAAGTTATCTCAGACCACTGTCTTGTCTCAATTAAAGTGTGTTATAGTAATAATGTACGCACATCGCCGCGCTGCCACATTAAATGTACATTCACATTAAATACCACACAGAGCTTTATCAATAATCTCCCAGAGTTATCAACTTTGATTGGATCGCCATCTGACTCCACAGAACTCGATCAGGCGACTGAAAAGTTAGAGTCAACATTTCGTTATACCTTAAATAATGGAGCTCCAGCTAAAAGGAAATTGATAAGAGATAAGAAACTTGCTCCTTGGTATAATGACCAGACACGCACTTTAAAACAAATCGCTCGGAAATTAGAACGCAAAGATCATTGCTAGATCATTGTATCTCTCCACTCTTATTGAAAATAACAAAAATAATCCTAGATATTTAATTAACACCATAGCCAAATTAACCATAAACAAGACCACTGCAGAAATCTCCACAACAACAACATACAGTAGTAAGTACTTCATGAATTTTTTCAATAACAAAATCATAAATATTAGGCAAAAAATTCAGGCTTTGAAACCAGACAATTAAAGTCATACAGATGATAACCACACCACATCCTAGAATACTTTACTCCCCTTGAAGAGAGTGAACTAATTTCACTCATCTCTTCTTCAAAATCATCAACCTGTGTATTAGATCCTATACCGACATATTTTCTCAAGCAGATAGTACCAGCAATAATAGAACCTCTGTTGAAAATAATGAACTTTTTCGCTCAGCAGTGGGTATTTTCCCAAATCCTTTAAATTAGCCGTTATTAACCCGCTAATTCAGAAACCTGACCTTGACCCTTGTCAGCTGTCCAATTACAGGCCGATAGCAAACCTCCGCTTTATCTATAAGATTCTGGAAAAGATAGTAGCACAGCAACTATGTTCATATCTACATAGAAATGGCATAAATAAATTCTATCAGTCAGGATTTAGGCCTCATCACAGCACAGAGACAGCACTTGTTAAAGTAGTAAATGACCTCCTATTGGCCTCTGATCAGGGTTGCGTCACTATACTTGTGTTACTCGCACTCAGTGCAGCTTTTGACACCATTGATCATAGTATTCTCCTTCACATATTAGAAAATGTAGTAAGAATTAAGGGAACAACATCCTCGTAGCTCAGATCCTATTTGACTGATCGTTAGAAGTTTGTAGATTTAAATGGTGACCATTCTGCATCTTCTCCAGTGGAGTTTGGTGTTCCACAGGGTTCAGCTTTAGGCCCACTGCTTTTTTCTCTTTACATGCATCCTCTGGGCAACATAATTCGTAAGCATGGTATTAGTTTTCATTGTTATGCTGATTACACACAGTTATATGTCTCAGCAAAACCAGATGAGAAAAACCAGCCTACTAAAGTTAAGCAATGTGTGCAGGACATAAGAGATTGGATGTTAATTAACTTTCTTCTGCTTAATCCTGATAAGACATAAATTCTAGTTATAGGACCACAAGCAGCTAGAAGCAAGCTTTCTGATCTGTAACTTTAAATGGCCTTTCTGTTCCATTAAGTGCAACAGTGAAAGACCTTGTGTGATTATAGATGTAGATAATATTACCAGGATAGCATTCTGTCACCTCAAAAATATTGCCAAAATAAGAAACATACTGTCACTAAACGATGCAGAAAAACTAGTTCATGCTTTTATCACCTCTAGGTTGGACTATTGTAACGCCTTACTGTCTGGTTGTTCAACTAGGTGCATAAACAAGCTTCAGTTAGTACAGAATGCAGCATCGAGAGTCCTCACTAGAACCAGAAGATACGAGCACATCACCACTATCTTATCTACACTGCATTGGCTCCCTGTGAAATTTTGCATCAATTTTAAAATACTACTATTAACATATAAAGCATTAAATGGTCTCGCGCCACAGTATCTGAGTGAAATGTTAGTGTCTTACGATCCGCCACACCTACTTCGATCAAAGGATGCAGGCTGCTTGTCAGTACCACGTATTATTAAAACTACAGCAGGGGGCGGAGCTTTTTCTTACAAAGCCCCAAAGTTATGGAAAACCTATTTATTTAGCCAAGCATTTTTGTAAATAAATTTGACTTAGATAAAGGAGCAGATCTGGGGGACTCGTGGACATAGAGTATTATAGTGAACTGGTATGTTTAGATGCTGTCTGCCCCACTCTCATTGATCACTCAGGTTTGTTGATGGTGARGTGATYGGTYGCTTTACATCWYAGGGAGCCCTCATGTCTGTGTTTCCTTCTGGCTCTCCCTTTTAGTTATGCTGTTATAGTTAGTCCTGCTGGAGTCCCTGCTTGCACTCTACACTAAATATACATTCACTGTATACATTGTTTGACTGTGATCATACCTAACTGCCGTCTCTCCTTCTCTTCTGCTCTCTCCTCTTTTCTCTCTTCTGCTCTCTCTCTCTCCCTCTACCTGTCTCTCTGTCGCACTATACATGTCGCTCCTGAGCTGCCGGTGATCCAGACCCCCACTGCCACCTGGAGCTGTCGGACTCGCCCTGGTGTCCTGCTTCTGGTTGGAGATCTCATTGCATGGATGCCCCATGTGGTCTGCCTGGGATGCGTGTGGTGACTGGGGATGGTTCCACTTTTCCACGAAGACGGTCCTGTCCTCGGCTGATGCAGACAGCTGTTCTCTGAGGACTTGTGACTTCAGTTGCTCGATAGTTCAGGACTGGAGTTTCCTATAGTCTACTTGAGCCTGCAATAATGAACTGAACTCATTTTTAACTTAAACACATCTCCTGTTGTACTGAACTTCCAATCTCACACAGTATGATGCAGATCAATCCCTGCTATCCGTTTTACCCAACAAGGAACAGGATGGGTTCCCTGTTGAGTCTGGTTCCTCTCAAGGTTTCTCCCTATTGCCATCTCAGGGAGTTTTTCCTTGCTACTGTCGCCATCATCCTCGGCTTGCTCATCAGGGACAGTCTTATCATTTTGATTCCTACACGTTCATATCACATACAAACTTAAATCATTCTTTGATTGTGTAAAGCTGCTTTGCGACAATGTTAACTGTTAAAAGCGCTATAGAAATAAAATGAAATTGAGCTGAATTGAATAACTCCACCCCACTGATTATTTTCCTGTAACAACACACCCCATTGTGGTTTATTCATTATAATCCTTATTAGTGCTGGGTGATACTGGAATCTATACTCTATCTACATCTACTCTATCTAGATATTCTATCTATCGATCTATGTATCATTTCACACACACATACTGCATATATTAAGATGGGACCTTACACATGATTAAAGAAAAATATATATATATTTTTCCAGATACCAGCTGTTTATAACCAGTGTCTTAAAATAGAGATGTTTTGTGAGTTTGCCAGATGGGTTTTCCCAGAACGCCAGACTTAAGAGGATAAAGATTTGGGATACTTTTCCCCTGCAGTGTGAACGTACTGTAATCACTGTCAGTACACAAATACAGTACAGATCAAAGCATTGGTCATGTCCACAGTAGCCTGTCATCAGTGCACCCAAGCCTGATACACACACTCTCTCTCTCTCACACGCATCCACGTACACAAACAGTAAATTCACACAGAGGTGAACCAGTTGACTGTGACAGCTCTACTGTTTCCACCAAGACCTGGATGGATGGTTACTTCGGTCAAGGGTCGGTCACCTGTGTGTTGATGCACTTCTTGTGTTTGGTGTGCTTTTATGCTGTAGTTGATGGCATATATGATACTGTATATGCAGTGTTATCTGGTATGGTGGACCTTGTTGTTTTCTGTAGTGTTTGTTGCTGTTTTATGCTGAATGTTCTGTTCTGCATTTATATGTGATGTCTTGGTCCTGTCTCTCTTCTGTCTTTAAGCAATGCCATAGCTAATCTAACGTTAAGAAAAAAAACAAGCTCATTATTAGTTAAACTACCTTTGTTTAGAAGGCAAGTAACAGGACAATAATATAATCTAATGCTATTTTAGGGTGAAGTATTATCAATGTGGACAGCACAGGTTTGGGTTTACACACCTATCTTATTGGTCCTTTCTGCTAATTGTCCATTTTCTCACCTGCCCAAGACAACACCAAATAACAATAACATTTAATTACATACTTAGTAGCCTATATAGCCTATAATGCATTGAGTCCGTGATAGCTAATTGTTTAAGACACTGGACTACTGATTGGCAGATTCAGGTTCAAACCTCACAAACACCAAGTTCCACTGCTGGGTCATTGAAGAAGGTCCTTATCCCTCAACCATTATGCTCAGATATACAGTATAAAGATTTAAAAAATGGATGAGGGCATCTGCCAAATGCTGTAAATGTATGATTTTGTTGTGGTTAATCTAACTTGCTACAACATTCCAGCCTTACAAATGATTACAACACTAAATAAATAAATGAACCCTATCCGCTTCTCCGGATATATGCTGGCCAGCTTACTTGTAAGACCGTTTACCATCACCTCATGCACAGCGTAGTTCTTCTGACCCATGGTTTGGTGGTGTCGAATGTTCAGTGAAGCTCAAATGAACATAATTAAGCGGCATGTTTAGCCATTCAGGTCAGAGCTACACAATAAGCGACGCTAAACAAGCCACTATCAGGTCCATGTAAGTGCCATAGGAACTAGGAGCAAAGATTCTAAAGGGTATTGTGCTTGATGCATTGAATCAATCAGCTTATTTAACCAAGCCATCACAAAGAAAGGAGAGTAGTTACAGAGATTGTGATCAGTGATTGATTTTGGAATCAGTGGTGATCACTAACAGTTCATTGAAAAGAACGACAATGATTAGTGATCATTAATGATTGGTTATTGGAAACAATTGTACAGTACAGTGAACTGTGTAGGAGACTTGCAAGCATCTGTGTAAAAAAAAAAATCAGCTTAAAAGAGATTAAACAATTAAAGCCGGTTGTTCAAGTCGAACCGGGACTTGTTATGAATATTCTTGTAAATGAAATAAATTTACAGAAGACTTCAAGCACAATATTGTGACGAGCCTCTTATGATGTCTTATGATGCAATCGAATGATGCAAATGTCTTATAGAAAGCCTGTGCACAGCCTGAGCCCATCGCAGTCGTTCCTGTGAACATTCAGCAAGTAGAAGTCTGATCCTTGAAAAACGTCAACTTTTTAACTTGTCGCCAATTGTGGAAGAGACTTATCTCTCTGTGGGAACTGTACACACAATCATTGGCAAACACCGTTTGTACATTACAGGAACTCAGCTGGATGTTATTGCCACATCCTCTGTACGGTCATGACCTCGCTCCATGCCACTTCTACATGTTTGGAAACTTCGCAGCATCCTGAGAAAATGTGCAACCTTGATGGTATCCAAGTACTTGTGAAACGCTGGGATAAGTGCATTAGTGTAGAGGGTTATTAAAGGTAGTCTCATAACTACTGTATTTTCTGTTATTCTGCAAAATCAAAAGTCCCGGTTTGACTTGAACAGCTCTTATACAATACTTAGCTGAGGTGAAACTTAACAGCCTCCCACCACTGATGCAAAAACATTGAAAATTTTAAAAGACATAATATATTTAAATAATAATAAAAAAAAGCATCTAGAGATGCCTATGACTGACACCCACTGAGAGAGAGCGAGAGTGTAGAACAGTCTGTGTTTTGCAGACGAATGATTCACAGTGTAAAACATGCCTATGAGTTGGCTCTTTGCTGAGTCGTGTCCTCCACTTGTCTTTTCACTTAAGGCACCATTCAGGGTAAGTGAGCAAGTGATGAAGATTAGATATGTGTGTGTGTGTGTGTGTGTGTGTGTGTGTGTGTGTGTGCATGTGAGTGCGTGTGCTCACACATAAATTCTGAACGCCTGCATGGTAATTTAGCAGTGGAAATGCCCAGGTACCTCCAGCAGCCCTGCTGTGTGCATACTGACATTCTGGAGTCGCTTCATTATGCGCCGCATGTGTTTGCTGACACTGTGGATGCCTCACTGGGCCAGTTCATTACTCTTTGGTATTTACTGACATTGGGGAGCACTCTATGTACTTCCTTCATTATTTCCCTCTAGGATTGGTGTGCATGTACACCCACACAATTAGAGAGGAGCACAGTCACGGGATATAAATAGTAATGTTAGTTCTTGCTATGAACTTAGTTAAAGAAGGGGTTCTCGAATGTTTTATAGTTGGAACCACTTTTAACTGCAAAAGAAATTTCACAGTACCATACTGCCAGGCGTCATTTGCATTATTGTTGCCATAAAGTCTTTGATTTCAGAAATTCCCTGTATCAGAAAGAACACAGTGGGTTGACAGCATTAAGACTGTATTACATAATAACTACATAACCCAGCCGGCTAGTCTGACATTGTTAAAGGATGTCAGGCTTTTTTAACCACAATGTTCAGGCTAGTCAACCCTTTGAGGGCTCCAACTCAGGCACTAAAAGATAAGCGCATCTGTAAATGTGACTTCAGAAGCTGAAATGAGAACCCCTGATTGCAATCAAACCGGAACAGCTACTCTGAACTGTTGCTACTGAGTGCAGACTCACCCTATTCTCCTCCTCTCGCAGGTCAGGCATGGTGCTGATGCACAGGCTGATGACAGTCACGGCCACCATGAGCACAGAGAAACAGGCAAACAACTTCCCCGGCAGACCTGACTGTGGGTTCTCTACCATGTCCCTGAGGTGGCTCATGAACCTGTGATAGCACGTGTCATCCTGTGGAGGGCGCTGCAGAGAACTGCGTCTTCGGAACTCGTCCTGCTTGCGACGTTCCTGTTCAGCCACCTCTTCGAGGCGCATGTACATTTTGCGCTTGCAGCAGCGCTCCATGCACGAGGTCTCTATTCCCCAGTAGGTCAGCTCGTCATGCAACGACAGCGCACATGTCTCACGCAGCATCCGCAGCTTACCCGCTGCTAGGAAGTTTAAGATGACACGGAAGGCGCTGGGGCTGCGGTCAAAGAAGAACTCGTGGCGTGCCTCGTCATAGTCATCACACACACCGGCGATCTCCTCTGGGCTCCTGCATGTGCGCAGCTTTCCCAGACGCGTCATCGGAAACTGTTCCAACGTGCTCCATGGCAGCGTGTAACGGTTTCCCCCGACGTTAATAAGTGCCTGTAGAGCGTGATCCACAGATAGCAGGTCCTCAGGCCGGCGTAAGAGGCGTGCACGCTGGTAGTACACACCTTTGATTGTCTCAGTTTCAGGGATCTCAGTGAAGATTCGGTCCAAGCTGCTGTCATCACTGACAGACAGGTTGCTAAAATCATGGTTGGTGTTGCTGATGATCGGCATGGTTGCATTTAGGTGAGGAAGCTGGCCAAAAGATGACAAGCCTTCTTCTGAAAAGAGGTTAGCTGATGGGAATTTCTGCGCTCATCTGAGTAACAGCACCGAGGGTCCCAGAGGATATAGTATCATGGGGGACTTCTGCAGTAAGCCTCATTTAGTCACTGCAAAAGACAAGAGGGAATAAAAAAAAGGGAATTGAAACACGAAATGGCTCTATTTAACTCAATAAGTAAATATCTAGCTGTCTAAGCAATTTCTGGAGGTTCATACAGTATTATAAATAATATACCGACCCAAACAAACACATGTTGATTTGGATTAAGGCCTTGTGCTTAAGCTCTGGAGAGAAGAATTGATCGTAAAGAATGAATTCAGGACTCACTAGGGTCTCAGAAACATAACCATCAAAACCATAAAAAACAAAACAAAAAAAAACAATCGTTGTTTGGAATTACAGCATCATTGTGGATTCCAGAAGGATAACTAGGAACTACAGTATGTTTTATTACATTACATAACTGAATGCAGATATGAAGATCATGCAAGTTCAGACTTACAGCAGCACTCAAGAACTCTAATTTGTAGTAAATCTGAAGAACAACAAATCACTACATCTGGATATATGTCTACTGAGTCTTCTTTCAAGAAAGATAGACTTCCTTGCTGTCTGTAGTTTAATTGGGAATAAGTGTAACCTAAAATCCTATCAT
The DNA here is from genome assembly GCA_003987875.1 of Clarias batrachus. Taxonomy (NCBI): domain Eukaryota; kingdom Metazoa; phylum Chordata; class Actinopteri; order Siluriformes; family Clariidae; genus Clarias; species Clarias batrachus. The sequence goes on along the minus strand of QMIH01000022.1, from coordinate 832,696 downwards.
ATGGCACCGGGTTGTTGTTGTACAGTAACCCATGTGCACCATGTGTGTTTTAAAGGCTTGAATACATGACATGAATTTTAATAACCACACAGGGATTCTGTGATCGGTTTGGATGGGGGAAGATGAAGAGAGAAAGGGTGAAAAGAGGAAATTGGATAAGACTGCTTGTGGATGCATTGAAAAAAGCCTGTATCCTAAGCTCTCTCTCTCTCTCTCTCTCTCTC
>QMIH01000022.1:813540-832338 GCA_003987875.1 Clarias batrachus | reverse complement strand
AACACTTTTTTTTTTTTTTGCAAAATGTAACTTTATTTACCAAACATCATCTACATGATTACAATGTAATGGAAAACCGACATGAAGTCATCTCTCCTACCTATGATGATCATAGGGCACATACACACACGGGCCAATTTGTGAACACCCATTAGCCTAGTATTATTAATTTAATAATTATATGATAAATAAAAAAATATGATAAACTTTTATTGTATAATAACTGTTGTTTTCAAAACAAATATTGAGATGTTACTTTCCTTGGAGGTTTCCATGAAAGTATGCTTGTGAAGAAAACTTTGAATTTCAATCTTCTAAACTTGCAGAAATTAAAAGTAAAACAAAACAAACTGTAAGCTGCATTTCCTTTTTACCCTCAGTGGTACTTTCTGTTGTACCTTTAGTGTATTTATGACATGGTAGTATGAGTATAACACACCTTTTAAAAATTATTTAAGGTAACAGACCTCAAATGCACCTTGCATGCATGCATTATTATTATTAAAGAGGCACACTTAACACCAGCGTGACAACAAAAGGTACTTCACATTTTTCAGAAATTGCACCAAGGAATAAAACTCTGAAAGATATGATACTTCTTCAAACATTAGACAGCTCAGACGTCCCAAACGGCAGACGTGCATTAGGACATGATACACATCCGTATTATAATAATGAGAGCATCATCTTAGAGGAAAACTCGGCAGCTACCTACCACTGAGCCGGTTTGCGCAGCCGGTCCTCACTTTTATTTGATTTTTTTTTTTTTTTAGTTTTCTAGTTAAAGCAGTTCACATCGTCAACACTGTATTATTTCCATTCCCGCTGCTGGGGGTGAAAAAAAAAAAACAGAAAAATAAAGCCGCGGTTCCCGCAAGGACAAGGACGCCGATGGTCCCGCGCGCGCTCTGTACCGCAGCCTCAAAGAGCGCGCGTGGCGAGGAGGAAAGCCTGCGCGAGCGCGCGCGTGAGCCCCTCGCTCCAGCCTCTGCTCTCCTGGAGTCGGCGCTTCAGAGAGAGTGTGCAAGTTTGCAGACGGGATGTGTCGGTGTGGATTCGCCCTCCTCGTCCTGCCTGCGTCGCACCTGTCACCTCAGAGAGAGAGAGAGAGAGAGAGAGAAAGAGGGGGGGGGGGGGCTTCTTTCTTTCTTTTTCAGGATAAGTTTCATGCGCGAAGGACGACTGCTGCTTGCGTAGCTACTGCACCACCACCATCATCTGCTGTGGAGTAAGAGTGAAAGAAACAGTGGGACCGGAGTCAGGGTTGCCAGGTTGGTTCGATACTCCGAGCAGACAAAGCTCAGCAATAACAGTGGTTAGGAATAGTTTAGCACAAATTGACTGCTTAAAGCTTTACGGCACCGGCAGCCAGCACTGGTCCACTGGACGTGAAGAGGGATTGTAGCAGAAACTGCAAGTCACCCATAACATTACGCCTAATATTGAGCAGGTTCCCCTTTTGCAACCAAAACATTGATGCACTGTGTGTTCTGACACCTCGCGATCATAACCAGCATTAACCTTTTCATCAGTTTGATCTACACTACTGCTTCTATTGGATCGGACTACACAGGCTAGCCTTCATGTGCATCAGTGAGCCCTGGCCACCTATCACCCTGTAGGTCTAAACTGCAGCCCTTGTGGGACGTTCCTGGTCTTCAGTGGTCAAGACATACCGAAAGTAATCCAAGGAAGGAAAACTGGTGAAATGGCGACAAGGTCATAGGTGGTCAAAGGTCACTGATGGGTCACATTGGACCATGGAGTCCGATCCAATAGAAGCGCTACTGTATAGTGATGGGAAGTTTGGATCATTTTAGTAACTTGGTTCCTTGAACCTCGTTCATCAAAATGAACAAATCTTTTTTGAGTCATTTAGTTCATTTCGTTCTTTGGTTCAGAAATAAAATTAAATGTGAGATTTTCTATAAACAGACCCCCAATAGTATACAAACACAAATTTTGGCTAAAGTTCCAATAATTAAAATATATTGATTATATATATGTACCGTATGTGCAGCTCACCTCTCATATCTTCTGGTCCGAATTGTTCGTTCTTGTGATTGGACTCCCATAGACGCTATGCAGTGCCATAGATTCAATAGAAAGAACGACTCTGAGTCATGTGACAAAACAACAAACGATTTGGTCCATGAGACGCAAAGGTAACTATTAATTTCTGTTTCCTATACATAACCTACAGAGGTTCTGCGATGCTTTGCGCATGCGCGCCCAGTAGTAAATTAACAAATCACTCTCCGAGACTACTCGTTCTTCTGAGTTATTTTAAAGACTCGTTCAAAAAGAACGAACTGTTTATGAACGACCCATCACTACTATTGTAGATCAAATTGAGGAAAAGGTTAATGCTGGTTGTGATAGAATGGTGTCAGAACACACAGTGCATTACTGTTTTGGTGACTTACACAATATTAGGCGGGTGGTTATAATATTATTTGTGGTTAGTGTACATACACACTGAATTAGTGTAAGCCATTTGTCATGTCAGTTCCTATGTAAAATAAAAGTGTGCCTGGGACCCATATTTTAACTTAAAATAATGATGCTGTCGTACTCGCTCTCACACACATACAGTATAAACACATACAGAGAGAGATATCTTGGTGGGGATCCCAATAGAAAAATCAGACAGTTTAAACATAGAGACGTGTGGCTGATCCGCGTTAGTCACTGGGATTAGGCTTATCTTAAAATTGCAGACATATTAATTCCCTGCATAAATAATTATAGTCCTCACAAGGATAGTAAACATGTGTGAATGTGTGTTTGTGCATTTGTGTGTATACAGTATGCACCTAAGTAGAGTCTCATTCATTTCACACAGAGTGCAGCCTCCACTCCCGCCCCTGCAGAGAATGTGTGTGTGAGTGTGTGTGTGTGTGTGAGAGAGAGAGAGCTAAATGCATAAACAGCATTTTGTCCTTACAAAACCTCATTAGGTCTAGCACGGATGAGGAAATAGGAACAAGCAGCACTTTGTAGAAATCCAGGTGCCAGACGGGCATTAACACTGGGGCTAATGGAAAGTGAGGGATACCGAAATGAGCACTGGTTAATCTGCACTCTTTCTTGGTCTCTCTGGTAAAATACCATGAGAAAAGTTTCCTTTACCTTCATCCAAAAAAAATTCAAGCCCACCAGGTGTCCTTATTAAAGATACCATAAGGGGACAGAGCGAGGGGTTAGAAATAGGAGAGAAAGGGATAAAGAAGAGATAGTACAGGAATCAAACGGAAGATTAAGTTTTAATCCCAGAGGGAGAGATGGGATCTCAGCATTGCTGCTGGAGTTTGGATGAGTGGATTGAGTCTGGCTGCAAAGCACAGTAAGGAACTGAAAATGTCTCCAAATCCTTCTTATATCCCTCACTGATACACATTCACTTGATCCCACTGTGGCTCGTGATCTCAATATGTACTCTCAAAGCAGGTGTGTAAATAAGCAGATTAGTGCCAATGGCCGACTCAGAATGTGGCCTAAGGTTAGTTTGTACTCTGACAATAGGACAGATGGAGTTACATGGTCCTTGTCATACCTTCCTCACAATGTACTAAATGCTGTACAATGATCCCATTAATGGATATTTAATTCACTCCCTACGGCATTACTTGATATGTGGAGGGTTTTGATTGTTCGGTGATCTGGGACATCATCCTAATCTGAGACGATTTACATAACATTTACATAACATCATTTGTAATCAAGTCTTGCAGCCAGCCAAATAATGCTGGCTTAGTAAATTATCTGCAGGGGTGAATGGCATCCATCACTTAAATAGTATTGGGAGGGATTTGGGGGATTCTATGGGTATACTCCTTGTTAAAATGTAATATTTAGGGGCTGGGAGAACAGAAATCTACTCTTCTGTATTAACATGATGCGAACTTTAGAGCTACGGCATTACAGATAAACCCCTTTACTGTAGTGTGTATGTGTGCAAGCATGGGGCAAGACGGAATATCCCAATATAGGCTTGCCAAAAATAACAGCTCCTTCATCATCTGAACTGAATAAAATATAACTTGGGGCTTCCTACATTGCATATTGCAATCTCATTGTCAGCATTTCCCTTTGTGAGTGTGAATATGTGATATTGTATGACTGTATACAGTACATGCAGTTATTGTCATCTCCACAGGGAGGCATGAGTGATGACATCAAAGTAAGGGTCTGACATTTGATCAGTCATGTGATCTGCATAAAACTATATACAGTACAGTATACTGTATCTATACTGTATAATACGTAAGGCATTAACCACAACAGATATGCCTCGTGTTTAGAAGAGTACATGCGGGTGTTGTGGTATTGTGCGAACTAAACAGCGATAAAAGAATGGCATATTCGATTATTTTTAGCTTTATTAAATATTGTAGTGCATGCGGTTAGATCCTGTTCCCTTTTACTGTCTCTATAACAAGTTCAGGAGCCTTTCTGCTTTTCATGTTATGTTCATGTTCAGTCTTTACCACTGATCATTCCACAAGCACTGACACTGTAGACTCCTTACAAAAATCCTTAATAAATGCAAAAAGAAATCTTTTATGTTTTCAAGTGAAGAATCGACCATCTAACTACCTGAGTGACAAATGATCATTTACAATATGTGCATTTATATAAACCGAAGCTGGTATCATAGAAAATTAATCTGACCGCTGCGATGAATTGGCACCCCGTTCAGGGCATACCCTGTCTTGTTCCCAAATCCTCCTGGAATAGGATCCAGGTCCCCATGACCCTGTCCACAGGACAAGCGGTGTAGAAGATGAATGAATTAATGAAACTTCTGACCAATCAGATTAGAGAATTCAGCAGCAGTCGAGTGGGAGCACAGGAAATGCTCGCAAGTCCACAGTCATCATGGACATGAATAAATGAACGAGGCACTGGTGCACTGAAAACAGTCCTGCTTTCAATACTCTCTTTATTCTAGCCGATGTTTGATTTCTAAAGTTGAGTCTCTTTATACATTGCACTGTTTTCTCTTCTCATCTTACATTACCTGTAATGGCACACCTGAATTTGAGCGCAGAGAAAGTAACCTGATCTCACCCTTACAGATCATCTCACATGATCTCTGTGGCTTTATCGATTGCCGTAAGTCCAGTAAAGCTATCTAAGGGCCTATGACTTATAACATTTATATAATGTATATGATTATTTTCCCCTTTCATGCTGCTAGGGTTGAAGGCCCTGTTTCGTTTCCATAGTTGATTTGCATATACAGTAGTACTAGACTGTTTCTATGGTGGAGCAAGTAAGAAAGAAAACAACGATTATTCAGAAAGAGGGCAAACGGAATGTATCTTATAGTCCATGTCTTTCCTTTCTTTGTTGTTTATTTGGTAAACCTGGTTGGCAGTGTCTCTCCTCTATCAGAGCAATAGCCTCAGACTACTGCAGTGTGCTCTGCTGCTGTGTGAGAGGATGTTTGCACTGTCGCTCTGCTCTCTTCTAATCTCTCTTTCCCCTCCATCCTAACTCTCTATTCAAAAAAAAATAAAACAATATATAAAAAAAGCATGCCAGGCTGGGCTGCTACATACCAAATTCCCCATCCTGTCAGTATACTATTGCCAGAGTGAATAGTAGACCAGGAAAGGCCAGAGGCCCAGTGATGGAAATGACAGCTCTGTGTAAACACACAAAGCATGATGGCTTGTGTTTCTTCTCTGCCTCACTAAAGCCAGTGGAACGATCCAATTATAGCTGGGAGAAATGAAACCTACTGCAAAGATTTGAGTGGGCACACTTAATTAAATGTATTCTCATTCAAATAGTCATTAACACATCTACTAACACAATCACAACCAGTCTTGGTTTTTGAATGAATCCTTCAGAGATCCGCTCATAATGCTGTTGTGCCAGTGTACAGAGCACTGTGTGACAACTCCTGTCTTTAAATCTTCTACTGCAGACACGAAGATACTCCCAGTCACAAAATATGGTGCATTTTATTACCTTGTTTTGGCTTAAAAATAAAAAAGCTCAAATGTTTTTTTTTTTACTGTATATTTTATTTACATTCATTTTATATTTCAACTTTTATTACTGTACATTTTGGCAAGTATTTTTTAGATATCTTATCATACAGTATGATCATACTGCACTACACAAAAGATGTACATGTTTCGGGGATTGCATTACTATTGGGAGTATTTAAGCATGCAACCAAAGTTTTTTTTATACTTCCTTCAAACTGGTCAATGCTTACTTCCTTTCATTCTTTCTAAAGCAATCCCTCGGTCTCACTGAAATTCAATTAAATTGTATTTGTTTAGCACTTTTAACAGTTGACATAGTCGCAAAGCAGCTTTACACAATCAAAAGAATTATTGAAGTTTGTATGAAATATGAATGTGTATGAATCAAAATGAGCCAACGACATTTGCCAAAAAATATACCTGTCTGCTTCTCTTTGGTGTCTAATAAACCAGCTTTATTCTGCACTCTCCAGTCTCCTATCTTTACCACTGCCATCATTGAAATATTTCCGTGCTTTCAACAAAAAAAAAGAGATCATTATGAAAGTTGCATTAAATAACATTTAACATTCAAAGGAAAAAAGTGCTGTCAAAGGAAAATGTCCAATGGTGGAGTGGTTTTATGTCACCATCATCCGAAATGCGATCCCTATAGCAGCATATCCTGAAATGTTTTATTCCTCATATGCAGGCTGGTATATTGGCTGGTGAGAGTTTTGTTCAGTTTTTTCAATTAATTAAAGAGCACATCATTTATGAATTTTTATTTATAGCCATGCATAATGTTTTGGAATGTCCATGTCAATAATTAGCTTCCAATATAATTTAATATATACATACAGTTATACCCTCTCCAGCCTCTCTTTTCTTTATTTCTCTCTTTTATTGAACTAGATAAGCCAAAAAAGAAGAAAAAATGCAACTTGTCATGTTAGTGAAAAAAAAATCCATAGTGCTTGAAATTCTCAAGACTTTTCTTTCTCACTTTCAGGATCCTTTTTCTAAGTGTTAGGTCGAAATATATAAACAAAAATCAATCCCAACACAGGTAGACAGAAACACACACATACACACATACACACAGAGTCAGGTCTCATTATATGTAAACATTTCCAGTTACAAAGTGTTTCTTTTTAAAAAATAAATAAATAAATAACTCGCTATTTCAATATTTCAAAAATATAACAGGATTTGTTCTCTTACCACAATTTCTAGCTTGCATTGTCTAATACAGATCCTAGGTATTGGATTGGTCCCATCTCTAACATAATCCCTGCAGCTGGATCTACTGAATTCAGATCACTGCTGTTATAGAACATTAACACCATCTGACCGATCAGGTATAAGGATTCAACAGCACAGTGGCATAAAACTGGGATAATACATTTTTCTTATAAGAATTGCCAGAGGAATAGTAGTCTTATCATCTCCATTTAAATGGAATGGACAATTTCCTGACCTTAACCCCACTGAACACCTTTGGGATGATATCGAATGCTGATGCACGCCAGGCCTCCTCGCCCTACATCAGTCCGTGATCTCAGCAGTACGCGTTTGGCTAAAAGGGCAAAAAAATCGCCTCAGATATAATCTTGAGAATCTAGTGAAAGCCTTCGCAAAAAGAATGGAGCTTATTATAAAAATAAGGAAACAAACTCTGGTATGGGATGTTCAGCTATGACATACGGGTGTGATGGTCAGGGGTTCACAAACTTTTGGCCATATTCAGTAGGTTACACATTTTACTTTATTATTTTTTGTAAGTGCCAAATTGTGCCAATATTTAAATGTCGATTTTGTGTTCAGGGAAATTGTCTAAAATTATTGCTTGCCGCCTTCTGTAAAGTTAAAAAGTTTTGTAAAGTTTTATAAAGTTAAACTTCAAGGTCACGGGCGGTCATACAGTATGAGCATTTCACTGCATATTGTAGTGTGTATGACTGTGTATGTGCCAAATAAAATTTGAATTTAAAATTTGAAGTTCGACATTTCTGGCTTATTGATACCAACTTTTCCCAAAAGTCTTTTTAATTACTTTTTGACAGTCATCTGGCTGTAAGTGTAAAATTACTGATGAATCAGAAATTTGCTGTTATAAGAATGGCCTAAAATGATGTACAGTGTGTTAAAGAGGAGTACTAATAGACGATTCTTTGTTTTCTTGTCTAACGTCATGTATAATCCATAATTGGTCAAACAAATGCGAAACTCCAACAAAAAGACCAACCAGTCACTGGGCGTTATTTTGTTGCAATTAGCCCACGTCACTTGTTTTTACACTGCCATGGTTTGAAGCATTTGATGAGAAAGTGTTGCTGTATTTATCGGGATAGGAGCAAGGAAGAAAAAACAAAGCAGGACAGATTGCAGATAGAAAGAGAAAAAGGATATTCCATATGTTTCCTTCTTTCTTTCCTTCCTACCTTATTAGGTAACATTGATCAGCAGTGCCACTTTTCCAGCAGACCAACAGCCTCAAACCACTGCCGTGTGATCTGTGGCGGTGTGAGACTATTTATCAGCCAACAGTCCTGACTCTGCGCACCTCAAATCTCTCTTTTTGCTCCATCCTCACTTTCCAACCGAGAAATCAGCATGCCAAGCTGCACTGCACCAATCTTTCTACCAAATTCCCCATCCTGTCAGTATACTACTGCCAGAGTGTAGAGAAGAGCAGGAAAGGCCAGAGGCCCAGTGATGGAAATGACAGCTCTGTGTAAACACACCAAGCATGATGGCTTGTGTTGCTTCTCTTCTTCACTAAAGCCAGTGGAACGATCCAATTATATCCGGCAAGAGACGAATCAATGAAACTGCACAGAGTTTATGTGCGTGCTAGCAAATAATCATTACACACATCTCCTAACACAATTCTAGTGAATGAATCTTTCTCACACACAACCCACAACCGAGTGTCATCAAACAGACATCCTCATTTCTCCATGCGTTTCCCGGACCTGACGGCTGGGAGCCACCCTTTTCAATAATTAAAAACGGCAAAGAATTATTGAATTTAATTTTGGCCAGGAATCAATTTCTTTTGAAACCCAAACACATGCTGAGTGCTGCTGTGCGTTGTTGTATTAATTTCAGCCGAAGCAGAGTTCAATATTTTTTGCTGGGATGTGTTTAATTTCAAGACCGAGTTAATATAGAGTCACTCCGAGTCACTCTTCTATTTCTCTTTGGCCCGGGGATATCGCTTACACCAGGAGTGTTGCCACAGCACACACAGTTGTTCTTGCAACTTTTATTTTGACTAACGGCGGTGTTAAGTAGCTGGGTGTTTTTAATTACAGAAAAAAATGGATTTCTGCTGAAATGCATTTACTGTACACTCACTACAGGGACGGTTCAAAAGAGGCAAACATGGTTAAGTGGCCACAGCGTGCTTGTACTTGTCCTTTAAATACCGAAGTCGACAGCCATGTCAGCGCCGAAAATTTATGCAAGACGAGTTTACATTTCTAGCAAAACGTGTGACGGATTTTATTTTAAAATTCCAGAGCGCAGTTTCAGCAACACACTGGAAGTCTGGTTAGTTTCAAGACTGTCAGAAAGAATATCGCTTCAGGCCGCAACTAATTCCTCATTTTACTGATTACTCGCTTGACTATAGCGTTCATCTAGTGTTAATATAGGGTATGGTAAATATAAAAGCTAATCTTAGCTCTAATTAGCTTCATGTAGTAATTTTAGATGTAGGCAGGGAGCTAATTAGGCATTCTAGATGCTGTTCTTTGAGGTGTACTCAGGAGAAAAACAGTTAGATTAAAATGCTTTCAACAAGACACTAGGCCTATACTCACACACACACACACACACACACACACACACAGCACACACAGGCGGCTTTCTTAGTATTCCTCTTAATCACATACAGGTCAAAGACAGCCAGCCTGCCTGTTCCCCTTTCATCATTCAGGCTTTAATCACACACATACACATGTACACACAAAGGCAAGTACAGGTGCTCCTGAAACACACACTTGCATTTCAGATTCACTGCAACGATGTCTTAATGAATTAATTCCTATCTCAGCATGTACTACGAAACGGTGAGATGCAGGCTGAATAATAAGCAATGTAAGAGAATGAAAAGGAGAAAAAAAATAGAAGAGGCAAAAGCAAGTAGCACACAGTTTTTACCCTCAAGCAGTGCTACTTTCTGTACAGAGAGGAAAAATCTCTCCTCCAGCTGAGCTCCTCCCGCATACACAGCTCCCAGTACTGAGTACAACTGCCATGTTGTCGCATATACTGTATACTGTATATCAACAGAGATACAGTACATAAAACATAAAACTAATTTCCAAATAAAATGTCTAAATTCTTCTGGATGGCTAACTGTTAAAAAGTATCTAAATAGCAAACAGTGCCATGTTTTGTTTTTTTTAAACAAATGCATACTTGCAAGCAAGCCAGTCCCTCCACTGCCCATGCCCACCCCATTGGGAATGGTGTCCCATTACTCCTCTAAGGATTCTCCTCCAAATTCCTGTTTTTCTGATTCAGGATTCAGGACGAGGCAGCTATATTGGCCACAATTTGGCACGTAACTCCACAAAGCTCATATCAAAATGTCTCCTGAGTGCAATAGACCATTTCTGAGTCATAAGAATCTGTTTGGTACCTACTGTATGCTGAACCACGATTTTCCCCTGACTACTAGTTCGATCACAATATTTGGGAGCTGACAAAAAAAATGATTTTCACATTCATTTTGCACTCTGATGTCAGGTTACACTCTTAGTGTGTGAGTCGACAGGTATTGATAAGACAACCAGGACAAATCAGGCCTTCTTCCCACACACGCAAACACACAAACACACAGTAGAAGTGAACAGCCAGATCTCAGGTACCGCATGGCATACAAATAATCAGTTTTGTACTATAGTAGGCAATCAGTACAAATGTCCACACTATTTACTTCAGGTCTGGCCATTCTGCAGTACAAATAATGAGGTGTGACCATGAATTTTAATAGTGGGACATTCTGACTCAGTGCTGCAAAAGATAAGTGTAAGTGACATGATAAGTGTAAGATGGAAACTTACAGTATCATCAGAAGTATGAGAAGAAGTATTCAGAAATATTTCTATTGTCTTCTTTTGGTTTCACACTGAATTACATAGGAATTTATTAGCCCTTATCCCAATTCTTTCCCTGCCCATGCCCACCTCATTGGGAATGGTGATCAATTAATTTTCCTGTTTTTCTGATTCAAGACTAGATCTGGCACGTACCCCCCCAGGAAGCTCGTGTTAAAACATTTGGCCATCTCTTCCTGAGTGCAATGGACCATTTTTGAGGATCTATTTGGTACCCATGCCAAACCACTTTGTTGCCCTAGTTTCCCTAGTTCCCCTAGCTCCCTCATATTGTTTAGGAATTGACAAAAAACTAATTTTCACATTCATTTTGCACTCTGATGTCAGGTTACATCCTTAGTGTGTGAGTCGACAGGCATTGCTAAGACAACCAGGCCAAACCATGCCTCCTCCCCTCATACACACACAAACACAGTAGAAATTAATGGCCAGATCTCACGGAACACATGGCATACAAATAAGCCATTTTCACGATTTAGCCCAGGAAAATCAATGTAGCCGCAATTTCTTTAGAAACTGTGTCATTATAAAATATACCATTATTTGTACTATAGTAGGCAATCCGTATAAATGTCTACAATATTTACTTCAGTTCTGGCCATTTTGCAGTACAAATAAGGAGGTGTGACCATGAATTTTAATAGTGGGACATTCTGACTCAGTGCTGCAAAAGAAGCCATGATATTCATATTCATATTGTCCCCTTTTGGTGTCAGGCTGTATTTTTTAGAATTCTAAAAGAATTTACACAGGAATTTGCTATTATCAAAGTAATTAAAATTGACAGACAAAATTGAGCTAGATGTAATACCGAGATTTAAACATCTGCATAAGTAGAAATATCTTTTTATTTCTTTGCTTTCATTTTCTTAACATCATGCGTGCTACAGTGACCAACACAATTTCTTAATATAAAGCATTTAGAGCTAGGGCATGGAAGTAGTTTTGAGTCACACATTTGCACTTTAACGATTTTAATGCTCACTGAGGGAACACCTGTGCATTTATTCATGCAATTAATCGGCCAATCATGAGGCAGGAGTGCAATGCATAAAATCATGAAGATACAGGACAGTAGCTTCAGGTAATGTTCAGATCAACACATCAGAATGGGAGAAAAGTGATTTTGATCGTGTCATGATTGTTAGTGCCAGAGTGGCTGATAGGACAATTTCTATACTGTCTATCAGAAAAGAACAGATCTCTTGTTGTGTCTTTTCTTGACAGAAATTTAACCTGAAATACCCTGCCGGGCCCCCCCCCAAAAAAACGTTACATATACTAAGCTTTTATCCGAAAAGCCGTAGGCAGCTGGAGCTGGTAGGTGACGGGGTTGATTCGGAGGGTGATGCGGTATGGACMGATGAATYGAGGTRATAATTTYCTGGATTCTGTYTGCAGATGTAGATTTTTTGTGGACAGCCATACTTTGTCACCTACGTGGTACAATCGCCCCGTGGGTGTCGACGGTGGTGCTGAGTGATGTAGCGGGTGTTGGCCCATTGGATGGCAAGGTTTGCTTGGTTCCATAGCCGTCGACACTGACGGACCAACTGTTGGGCCAATGGTACTTCAACCTCCGGTTCTTGGTGGTCGAACATCGGAGACTGGAAACAGTAGCAAGCCTCAAATGGGCTTAAGCCGGTGGTGGATGATACGTGGAGGTTGTGTGATAGTTCAGCCCAGATGAGGTAGCGAGCCCAGGAGCACTGACGGTTGGCGACAAAGCACCTCAGGTAGCGCTCCAGTTGTTGGTTGGTCCGTTCCGTCTGACCGTTAGTCTGTAGGTGGTAGCCGAAAGACAGACTACAGGTGGAATAGATCAGATGGCAGAAGGCCTTTCAGAACCATGAGGTGAACTGAGGCCTCCTGTCCTTTGGGAACCCATGGAGGCGGAATACATGTTCTAATATCAGCTCGGCTGTTTTCTTAGCTGACAGGAGCCCGGGGAGGGCCACCAGGTGCACAGCTTTGGAGAACCGGTCAACGATGGTGAGGATGGTGTTCTTTCCTTCGGAAACCAGCAGGCCCATGATGAAGTCGACGGCAATGTGCGTCCAGGGCCGATGGGGAACGGGGAGTGGTTGGAGTTCCCCTGGTGTCGGTTGGTTGATATCCTTGGCCCTGGCGCACACTGGGCATGCCTGGACAAACTAGTGAACATCCTTGGTCATGGTGGGCCACCAGAAGGTGCGTTGAATGAATTGGAGGGTGCGATGCATTCCGGGGTGTCTAGCGAGGAGGGAGGAATGTCCCCAGTGGAAGACCTCCGGCCTGATGGTGTTGGGTACATAGAGTCGACCAGGTGGCACACCTGCCGGTTCAGTCTCCGCAGCCTGTGCCTGGCACACACTTGTCTCCAGATCCCAACGGAGTGGTGCTATGATCTTGGTGGGAGGTAGGACAGGCGCAGGCTCTGTCTAGGGGACGTCATCCTCATGCTGTCGGGCGGGCGTCGGCCTTGGTGTTCTTGGACCCCGGGCGGTATGACAGATGGAAGTTATAACTCTCGAAAAATCACGCACACTGCGCCTGTCTAGGGTTAAGCTGTTTCATTCACTGCGACTATCTAGGGTTAAGTTGATTAGATTCTGGTGGTCGGTCCTGACGATGAACGGCTCTCTGGCGCCAGTCGCCATTCCTCCAACACCCACTTTATGGCCAACAGCTTGCAGTCCCCCACCCCATATTGCTGCTGAGTGGGGTCAAATTTTTTGGTGAAGAAGCTGCAAGGGTGCAGCTTCTGGTCTGGACCTCATTGGGAGAGAATGGCCCTGGCGTCCACATCCAACGCGTCCACCTCCACAACGAATGGCTTGTCTGCATCGGGGTGGAGAATGATAGGAGCAGAGGTGAACCGGCCGCCATTTTTGCTCGTGGAAAGCGAAAATAGCAGTATGGTTGAGGTTGAAGGGCTGAGAGGATGAGCGAGTCAGAGCGGTTAAAGGAGCTGCAACTGTGCTGTAGTCCCAGATAAAGCGATGATAGAAGTTCGCAAACCCGAGAAACCGTTGAAGTTGGTTGAGGGTCTTGGGTAGGGGCCAATGATGCACAACTTCCAGTTTCTGCGGGTTCATGGCCACACCCTGGGACGAGATGACAAAACCCAGGAATGTGGTCGAGCGCTCGTGGAAAGCGCACTTCTCCAACTTACAGTACAACTGATGAGTGAGCAATCACTTGAGAACCGCTCTGACGTGTTGGATGTGTTCGTCAACAGTCCGGGAGTAAATAAGGATGTCGTCAAGGTAGACGAACATCCAGCAGCCTAGCATGTCTCTGAGAATTCATCATTGATGAATTGTTGGAATGCAACAGGTGCGTTACAGAGTCCAAAAGGGATGACCAGGCTTTCATAGTGTCCTCTGGGGGTGATGAAGGCCATTTTCCATTCATTGCCCTCTCTAATGTGCACCAAGTTGTAGACGCTCCGGAGGTCCAACTTAGTAAAAATGGTGGCACCAGAGAGGGCATCCAGGCTAGAGTTGGTAAGTGGCAATGGGTGTCGGTTCTTGATGGTGATATCGTTGAGCCTCCGATAATCTACACATGGACATAAGTCACCGCCCTATTTCTTTACAAAGAAGAACCCTGCGGCGGCAGCTGAGGAGGAAGACCGAATGGTACCTTGGCGAAGGGCGCTGGAAACATACTCCTCCATCGCCTGCATCTCGGTGGAAGATAGTGAGTAGAGATGGCTGCGGGTCGGGACGGAACCCGACTGAAGGTCAATTGCCAAGTTGTAGGGGCGATGAGGAGGTATGTGGGTGGCGCATCGTTTACAAAACACTTCAGCCAGGTCCCGGTAAGGCATCGGGATGTTGTTGGTGTCGGCTTCGGGGGCCTCGGGCTCCCTAGAACACGTCCCAGCCCGGGCCCGTAGTTCAGTGCAGGTTGGCCCCCATTGTAGAATCTGGTTCTGTGTCCAAGATATGAGCGGCTCATGCTGCAATAACCACGGGTGACCGAGGATGATGGGAGGAGATGAGATGGAGGTGATGTAGAATTGAATCTGTTCTTTGTGTTGGTTGATGATGAGAGTGATTGGCTGTGTTTGAGAGGTGATAGGACTAGAAGAGAGGGGCCGACCACCAACAGAGGTGATGTTTATGGGCTGGGATAACGCCTCGATTTTTACCTCCAGTTTTTTGGCGTAATAGGTGTCAATAAAGTTACCCGCGGCACCGGAGTTGATGAGCACGGTACTTTTGACCTGTTTGTAGCCAAACTGGAGGCGTGTTCGTACCGTGAGACGGGAAAAGTTGGTCAGTGTGGCGGGAAGGTGGGTGGAACCCGGTGAGCTGCTCCTACTGCTCACCGGGCCTGCGCATTTCCTGGACGCAGAGGGCAAATGGCTCTGTGGTGTTCTGCTTAGCCCCAATATGCGCAGAGCCCCTCTCTGAAGCAGCGTTCCCATTCTGCAGGGGTTAAGGAGGCGCGTCTTAATTGCATGGGTTCCCTGGCTCTGGTGTCAACCATGGCGGGAGGTGGAGAACCGACTGATCTGGTAGGTGCAGTTGCAAATGAGAAGCGAGCTTCAGGAACAGGCATGTGGGAGAAGAAGGAGGAGGGTCAGGACGTGAAATGGGGCAGTGATGGCGTGATGGGCGGCAGGGTGCGAGGAGCTGGCTTGGGTCGGGCGAGCAGGCGCTGGTCGATTCGGAGGGCAAGTTGAATTAAGCCCTCCAACGTAGCTGGAAGTTCTCATCCGGCGAGCTCGTCCTTGATGCGCGCAGCCAGTCCCTCATAGTAGGCTGTCCGGAGTGTGGAGTCTCCCCTGTCGGTTTGGACAGCCAGAGTTCGGAAATCCGCTGTGTAGCGGCTCACGGACGAACCTCCCTGCCGCAGATGATATAACTTGGAGTCGGTCTCCACCTCAGCAGCAGGATGTTGAAAAGTTAGCTTTAGCTGATGGGTGAACTCTGTGTATGAACAGGCGACATCTGAATCAGAGCAAAGGACCGCCATGGTCTACTAAGCTGCCTGCCCGGAAAGCGACGAGACGAGAAGTGCAATGTGCAGTCGGTCTGTGGAGTATCTGATGGAATTAAACTAAAACACAAGATCCAATGATGTTACACTGCATTTCCCATCCGTGCCATCCCACTTATCTGGTAGAGCTATGAAGATCTCATAGAGAGTGGTTTGGGATTGGCAAACCCAAGAAAGTGAGTACTCACTATTAGACGGACAAAGCGTCGGAGATAGCGTGGGCAAACTCAATGACTGAGCGATGTGCGGAGCCATCTTGTTTCCTTTTATGCTTCCTGAGTCGCGACCGCATTACTTCCAGGTCCTCGTGCCGGTCGCGTTAGGAGTGTGCATGACAAGCCTACTTTTTTATTGTCACATAACGCAATTATGACCAACTGAAATAACTCCACATCATCACACCGTCTCCAGAGACTTGTACAGTGGGCTTTACGCATGATGTGTGCATTGCTTCACGCACTACCCTTCTTACCCTGACACGCATATCTCATCACATTGTGCATATGAAAATGTTCCTACTTTTACTATTAAATATAGCTGTAATTACTACTATTGATTTCTTGCAGTGCGTCACTAAACAGTTAAGAGATCTTCCTTTATTATTTATTTTCTGCCATTTTTTCCATGAAGTTGACACTTTAGCACTATCCCTCCATTGAAACCTTTGCTGGACAGCCAATCTTTGGTGTACATTAATGTATAGTATGGATTATTGATGAGACGATTGTGGATTGTAATCTATGGTTAGTCAATTTCAAGTGCATTTCATCTATGCATTTCAAGCAATTGATTATGAAAACTAATATCTGTTTATGAACATCATACATACATGAACTCTTTGTGTAGATTGCTTTATTCCATAATCGGATATGAAATGGTTACTGACTCCGATCATTATTATGAACAGTTATATTTCATAAGTATCATGGGCATGGGCAAGTGAAGGTGAGGATTTCTAGTACCACTGCTTCTAGGAGGTGTTTTTCAGACTGGCAGTATTTTTTGGAGTTGATTTTCAATTCTTCCACTGAAAATGGTCCAACCTATTCACTGTCAATAATACCACACCATATGATCTCCCCTCCTCCAACTAGTTGAACTGGTGTGTAATCTTGATTAGGAATCCAGGCACGTCCAAGCCATCTGGTCAGTTTAGTATCATTCTCGTCCCATTCGCAAAACCATTAAAAAATCTGCTTTGTTGTGTTGTTTTGCCCATTCTTCATGTTTTTACGTGTTTTTTTTTTTTTTTGAATGAGACTGGCTTGGTGTCTTTCTGACCTTGACCTGACTTTAAGTCATTCTTCACTTTAAGCCCCACCCTCACTCAATAAAGCAATTAAATCACCTGACAATGTTTACACAGAGTGAATAATGAGTGTATTATAAATCTCAGTTGAAAAAAATGCTCTTGGACATGCTACTTCATTAGACTATGGTCTTGCATAATAATTGTATTCATAGCATAAACCTTGCCCTGGGTGAGTGTCAACTCTCTTATATTGGATTATAATTACGCAAATGCTCATGTGCACCCAGCCCTTTGGAATAAATAATAATAATAATTCCATTAGCAGTGGTGAAAAAGGATTGCTCTGTTGTTTTGATTCATTCCTTTACTCTCCTAGGGCTGTTCAGAGAGCAGAAAAGAGCAAAGTGAATAAATGAGGCATGACTCGAATTCAATGCATCTTGTCACACAGAGGGAAAGGTGGCTGAGTGGATCTCTCCATCCACTGTGTTATACTTGTATTGCAGTCACAGCCACATAGAATACCATTTCAGTCAAACCACTTGGTCAAACTATTTAAAACTCCATTGAAAAGTTTTTGAAAGAAAAGACAATCTACCCAAATCAATATTGTTTTGAGAGCGAAGATATCGATACATGTGCATTTTGGACTGGTTGCTAATACAAAAGCAGATGTAGCTGTTAATAGATTATATCAAAAATATGTCAGAAGTTTGGACACACCTCCTAACTCCATGATTGTTCCTGAGTTTTATTTTTATCACACTGAAAAAAATGCTGAAGGCATCCAAAATATGCAATCATCTCCTTTGAACAGTTGATATTGAGGTTTCATAACGGCTCTAATCTGAGGTGCTGTTTGATCTTTTTGGTCTTGCTTTCCTGGGATGGTCTTCATGAGAGCCAGTTTCATCATGGTGCTTAATGGGTTTTTCAAATGCACTTGACAATAATGTTCTTGCAAAAACTATTCCAGAACAGCTGACCTTAAAATAACATCTGACTGTTGTTACTTAGTTACCAAATGCCATACACACGTGGACAAAATTGTTGGTACCCTTCGGTCAACATTGTCCTTTTGCAAGACCCATGACTGAGACCCAGCTTTCTGACACTGGCCAGCACATTTCTCTCTAGAATCCCTTGRTAGTCTTGAGATTTCATTGTAMTCTGCACAGATTCAAGACACCCTGTACCAGATGCAGCAAAGCAACCCCAGAACATAACAGAGCCTCCTCCATGTTTCACAGTAGGGACAGTGTTCTTTTCTTCATATGCTTCATTTTTCCGTCTGTGAACATAGAGCTGATGTGCCTTGGCAACAAGTTCCATTTTTGTCTCATCTGTCCATAGGACATTCTCCCAGACGCTTTGTGGCTTGTCAACATGTAGTTTGGCATATTCTAGTCTGGCTTTTTTATGATTTGTTTTCAACAAT
>QMIH01000022.1:726782-813228 GCA_003987875.1 Clarias batrachus | reverse complement strand
GCCCACTGACTGATTACAAGATTGTAGACACCTGTGATGCTAATTAGTGGACACACCTTGAATTAACATGTCCCTTTGGTCACATTATTTTCAGTATTTTCTAGGGGTACCATCATTTTTGTCCAGGCCTGTTCCATGAGTTTATTTTTTTAAATAATTCTGTTGAAGCATGGGTGAAAAGCAATGTCTGACTTTCATCAATTCATAAAAAAATTTTAAATTATTACTTTTGTCAGATTAAAGTTATTTATGTGACCATTGTGAGTTTTTCTTTCATTGACCGAAGGGTACCAACAATTTTGTCCATGTGTGTATCTGATATTTCATAGTTTTGAAAAAAATCCAATACTATTCTAAAATGTAGAAAATATATCCAAACTTGTGTCCAAACTCTCGACTGTTACTCTAGTTCTTCCTCAATAAAGTTCCTTTTTTTGCCTGCTGCCTATTTTATTTTTTTTAAGACAAAATTTCATGTCAGACACATGGTACATAAGCGAGTATTAATTTATTATTATTATTATTATTATTATTATTATTATTATTATTATTTATGTGAAGCACAAAGCATGACTAAGAAATATCAGCAGTGCTAACTGCTCCTTAAGATCAATTAATTAACCATATTTAATTGTGAATTGGACACAGTTGATTGGACACAGTGGGAACTAATCGCAGACTGGCCCTTTAGACTAAAAAATAAGCTTATGTAAACCATTACTCTCAGGGGGAAGTAGGCACTGCAAACTATCCACAAAATGTTCAAATGTGATCCGTCACATCAAATCGGGTATTCAATCACATTTTGGGTGATGTGTGTGTGAAGCTCCATTTTGATTTGTGTTCATGTCTGGTGGCCAGTAAGACTTTTTAGTTTCAATATTATATATTTAAATGAGCAATCTTGTAATGAAGGAAGAAAGAGGAAACTTTTCACCAGCAGTGTTTTTATAGTGAAATAAATTTTTCTATCACAATTTGAGTAACCAGCTTGGATAGTTTTCATTTGTTCATTGAACTGCTTTATAAAGATAAAACCTTTCCAACTTCTTGAATGATCAGGAAGATAAAGTATCTATCAACCTTTACAAAGACATACTGTAAATCTTAGGTTATTAATCATCAAACCACTGTAGCAAAGCAGAGAAGACTGAACAGTGGTGAACATATCCAAGAAGTATTCAATAACCTTTCTAGCTTTGGTTACTGTTAATATTTATGAATCCACAATATGAAAAAGAGCGGCTGATGGGAGATGGAAATTATGGGCACCTAAAAGAAACCTTCGTACTTATCTTTCATTTGCAAAAATAGGGCATTTGCAAGTATCTTAAATTATTAAATCTTCTAGCAAAAGTGGACCTCTTTGAACAACAAAAATGCTTTTATGTCTGATAAAATATATAATATATATATTCACAGCATTCGGCAGACACTCTTATCCAGAGCAACTTACATTTTGTCTTATAGCACATGTGAGCAGTGGCTGCTTCCTGGTGCTGGGGTTTGAATTTGGAAACTTCCAATCAATAGTCCAACATCATAACCAAATTTGGACATGAACTCAAGCTGAAGTGTAATTGTTTTCTGCAACATAATATACAGGTAAAAAAAATCAAACTGATATAGTTTTTATTAAATTCATGACTTTAACCCATCATGGATGCAGTAGCAGAAAGTGGAAGAAGCAGTTCATGTTTAGAAATCTATGTACTGTACCAGTGTACCTCTTTATAAGAACTTTGTAAACCTTCCCACTGAAATGAGAAACACTTATTGTTGCCAGAGTTTGGTTAAAGGTATTGCTGATAAAGGTGTATTCATTATTAAGTTTTAGGAAATAATTTATTCTGACCATGGTGGGATTAGTAATGGCATGCATATTTGAATTCTTACTATTTAGTGCAGAACATTCGGTTATGTTATCTTTGTGATCCAAGTGAACTCATTCATTCATTCTCTATACCGCTTAACCTGGGTCATGGCACAAAAAGGGGTAACCTTGAATAGGATACCACTCACACACACACACACACACACACACACACACACACACTTTTTTTTTTTTAGGTAACCCACCAAGCATGGGCAGAACATGCACACACAGACCCACAAGAGTGCAGGAGTGAATACAGTCTGAGTGATTTCCTCCATTAAGTTCATTAACACAAATGAATGGAACAGGCAGCAAGTCACTGAGGACTTGTAGCAAAAGATTCAAATATCACTTCAGAGACTTGGAATATGTACAGTTTTGTGAAGTCATGATCATTGACATGAGTATATTTTAATTAATTATCTCACTATTAAATAATAATTAACTTAGGTAACAACTCGTTTGACTGTGTTCCTGATCCTGGGTGCAGCTATATTGATTTGACATCTCTTTGCAAATGGGAAAAACACTTATTTTTTAAATACACCCCAAGTTGAGTTCAGTTGTGGTGGTACTTTCATTAAATACACGCTCCCCATTTACTCTGTGAATGAACTGTTCACTGAATTGGGCAAAAAAGTAACAAAGCCATCACCAGGAGCCAATTGTGCAAATACTGTTTAAAACATATCTGTATTAATGACAAAGTAATATCAGTCTTACATTTAACCTAGGGAATAACCATAAAATGGAAAATTGTTCATGATGAACCAATAGTCATTTAATGGCAGTCATTATCATATAATTTAATGCTCTGTGGTTTTTACATTACTAAGCCGTACTTACCGTTTGCTTGCTTTGGAATACATTGTCTTCTACCTGTTTGGTCTCACCCAGTTTATGCCTTAGCTGATCATATGAGTCGTTCTTTATTGCTTATTGCCTAATCCATCTGGTTTGTTTGCTTGGATTTATTGTAATAAAACTTAAACCCGCACCTGCGTCCTCCCATCTGCAGTTCATGACACTAATAAACCTCATCTAGAATGCCAAATGCAATGAGTATGCATACGTAGACGATGCATGGATGGACAATTGTTCAAAAATGTGAACAAGTTTTCACATTTAAAGGCCTTCTTTAAATGTATACGTCTTCACATTTAAAGAAGGCCCTTTTATACAGTATATGGTAGGTTCTGTAGTACTTATATTTAAATAGTATTATATAATTTAGGACATGAAAAAATATACGGTACATGCACAGTATAAAAGATTGAAACATTTATGGAGATGATGAGATTGTCAACATGATGAAAATATCTTCATGACTCAGTCCTCTAAGCTATTGATTATCCATTAAGCTAAACTGTCATGGACATTGACAAACAAAATGCTGACTTCTGCTGTAGTATTTGTAATATGTCCAGCAAAATCAAATTAGAGTTCCTGACATAATAATTACTTTTGGTTCTATAGTGCTTTGACATAAAAGAAGCCTGTAGAGACATGAAGTCACCAGTCACCAGTATCATGAGCCTTAGTACTACACTGCCACAACAAGCCCAAATACAACACACCCAGAATCTCTGACACTGATCTCATTCTTTTGTGTGATCGGGTTTCCGCACTCAGCCCATTTATTATTTATAAAAACAGAAGAGAGAAACAGAGTGTGGAGAAAAATGCGTTCGACCATCAGCATCTTTTCCTCTCTATGAGCACTGAGCAGCACTTTAACAGAAGATGAGCACTTAACACTGAATGAGAGGCATTGAGCAGTTTGCACTAGATGCCATGCAAATATTATACGAGAAGCTTCTCTAAAACAAAAATGTATATATATAAAAGAATTTTGCCACATCGTTTCACACCTTTTTGAAAGGACAGGTGACCATATTCCATCAACTTGTCGGTAAAGCAAGGTAAAATGTTTGGAAAGTCAGGCAAGCCAAGACAACTGTGTCTCCCTTGAGTTCAGGGTTAAAGGAGCATTTAGGAAAAAATACAGTGTGCAGAATGTGCATTTTGCTTTTGTCAAGAAATCCTTAAAATTAATCTTTTTTGTTGATGTTATTGACAATTTAGATTACCTTTTCCATCTATAAAATGAGACAGCAGAAGTTGCACACCTCTGAAATGTATTACTAGCTAAACAACAGTGGCATACACATTGATGCTTCAAAGCAAGTTTTATTCCCCACTTGCACAGCTTTCTCAGGATATCATGCACAAGCTCCAAGTTTAGACTATGGAAGGATATAATAGAATGTAAATGCATTATTTAGTTTTTACAGATGAACATATGGAAATGCAGATATAAATAGATGGTGCCTTAATGTATTATTGTTTTATTGCAATACTGTATGAAAAACTGTATGAAAAAATAAAGTATGCTAGAGACGTTCATCAGAATTGGGAAACAATTCACATGAGCGAAACGTTTTTAATTTCACGCTGAAGTGACCGTCAACTACGAAGACACATACAATCATTAATATAAACATATATTCCATCATAACTGCCAGGTCAGAGTCATGGTTACCAATTAAGATACTTGGTTTGTTTACCTTTTGGGAAAGTCTGTGAGAAAAAAAAGAAGCTCCTTGCACATCTCTTACTGAGACCAATTATCAACAATAGTGATGCAGCTCAGCGAATCTCCAAACCAAGGTCTACAGACTATACTGACAGTGTTCCATTATTTCTACTATGTATCTCTACCTCAATCATTTTACAGTTTTCCAGTGTTTCCAGAGGCACTGTGTAATGTTTCATGTTTAATTTACAGAAAGACAGAAAGAAAGAAAGCTGTGTGCTCAGTATTGCACAGAACAGAAAAAAAATGCATAGTGTCACACAGAGTTAGTGCAGTATTAATAATTGCATAGCGCAATATGAACCTGAATAATTATTTCAATAATTGAAATATTTTTTAACTTAAAGTTGCTAAATAAATTTTTGCAAGCATCTTCATAATCAGATCAGTTTCCAATAATTTCCTTTTAGCCTAGTTAAATACATATGTTTTATAGAAAAATAGTACATTTAACAGTACAGTGGAAGCTTGAATTGCGAGCATAATTTGTCCCGGAAGTGTGTTTGTATATCAAAACACTCATATATCAAAGTGAATTTTCCCCCATAAGAAATAATGAAAATTCAGACAATTTGTTCAACAACCCAAAAATATTAATATAAAAATAATGAATACAAAATATAAAGTACAAAGAAAACAAATTATCCTTCACTTTACTTTTGAAAAGAATGTAGTGATTGAGACCACCTGACAAGAGAGGAGGAAGGGGAGGAAGGGGGCTGCTGTGACAAGAGAAAGAAGAACCATTGGCTCAGTTGTGATCACAAGACGCTTGGCGTCATAACAAGAAGCGCAAGTGTACTACATGATACTCGATGACACTTGGTTACATCAAGTTATATCATTATATTAAAACTCGCTCGTCTTTCGAATTAAAATGTATTACAAATGTTTACTCGTCTTGTGGAACGATTGCAAACTGGGTTACTCGCAATCCAAGGTTCCACTGTATGTTCAACAGTTACAATTGCAATGTTTTTTTTTTTTAGCAAATCATTCAGCCAAACACATACAGTAGATAGTTTCACATTGGTCATGCAATTATTCTCTCTCTCTCATTCTCTATACCGCTTATCCTTTACGTTGGGGGCCTGGAGCCTTTCCAAGGGGACTCAGGGCACACCTTGGATGGGGTGCCAATCCATCGCAGGGCACACACATACACATACCACTGGGAATTTGGAAATGCCACTTAGCCCAGTCTGCAGGAAACTATCCGACTATCTGTAGGAAACCCACCAAGGACGTGCAAGTTCAGAGCTGGAAGTGAACCCTCGACCCTGGGGGTGCGATGCCACAGTGCTGAACACTACAACACCATGCCGCCTAAACAATCACTCTGGAAAACAATATACATAGGAATTAGTGCCACCCATCTGCAGTGAACCATGGTCATAACAGTCAGGTCTTCCTTAAGCAGGTTATGACCTCACCACTATACAACCCTCTGGAGCAGACAAATCCTCCAACATACAGGCTGACATTTACAGCCTGAGACCCAGCTGTGACTTTCAGCACAGAGACTCACTGAATTTAATCAAAACTTTGGGAGAATGAGCTTGCCTTGAAACACTTAGTGACTGCATTTCCCTCCATTAGTACATTGAATGATTCAGTTTATAATTAGTGAAGGCCCAGAGGCTCAGATCAGGTGTGCGCTATCTCTCTGTCTTACTGAGCTGTTATTTACTTATTTTTAAGCATTCAGGCAAATCCATTTGTGTGTAAGCTTAGAAGGCTGTGCCGTGACTGAGGGGAATCAGATAATCTAGGTCCATTTCCATTTGTTTCTGTAACATGAGAGACAAGAAATGCAGATAAAACCATGCAGATAACAGTGGAAGAATGGAGAATAATGGATAACATTGTTATTCATTTAGACTGAAAAAAAAATGCATGAAGGCAGCTACAGGGTGCCTACAGTACGCAACAATCTTGTCCTGCAACACACCGGATGATGGTTAACGGTTAAAACAGTCGAGAGGGATAAAGTGAAAGTAAAGATCTATAATAAGTTCAGTAGCCACTTTGACTTTCAGCAAAGTCAGAGGAAAGGGTTGAAGACTGAGCTTTGAGTAACTAGTCAGTGTGGGTTTACCGTCCACTGGGTTGCTTTGAAATCTCGCCAAGGGAACAGACAAGTCACTGCCTTTTGAACAATGACAAGCATGCTGCTAGAAGCTAAGGAGCATTGAGTAGAAAAGAAGAAGACTCAGGAATAACAATGATTAGACTGACATTGGAAGAGCAGTTCTTACAAAAGGCAAGGGGGAAATAAATTGATTACTTGTGCCATGATATAATTGCATTTTACAAGCCATTTACTTATGTGAACACTATTAAGGTTGTGTTTAATGAGAACAAAATGCACAAAAGGTTTTCCAAAGGCATCAATGAATTCTTTTTTTTTTTTTTTGTGGATTTGGTTATCGATACCCTGCCATGCAATTTGCTACTAAAAGATTAATGTAGATATTACCCGAGGTTACTCAAGTAACATGCATTAAGCTGCATTTATAGTTCCATAGTTTGTGTGGACAAGCAAACATACCGCAGTAGTCATCATGTGTGGCATTTGCTGAGCGGACAACTGGAGCAAATAAAAGTCCTTGGTTTTGGAGTGATATTAGATGGGTAAATACAAGTAATCCCATAAAAGACGCCATAGATGGAACAAACAAGACACCTGTTTGTGCTCAGTGTGGGATCTGAGATGTTTTCACAGAACAAAATGATATAATTAATACGGTCTAATGAAGTCTAATACTTGTATCTTACGTAACTTAAACATAAACGCAGTGTACTGAACACATACATAAAGTCTTTTTCTTGATATATTATCTTCTAGGGAATCACATTATGGTGGTTTGCATGCGATGTGTGTGGCAGTTCTGCTTGACCATGAAGCTGATGTTGGATTCGGCTGATGTAGAAAGCTGTTCTTTGATGTCTTGTGACTGCCGTCACTCAATAGTTCAGGCCTGAAATTCCTACAAACACTTTTGTACCTGAGACTTTGATAACCAAGCTGGACTCTATATTAACGTAAACACCTCTCCTGTCACACTTCCAGCCTCACAGTATGACGTCAGATCAATCCCTGTTATCCATTATCACCCAAATGAGCGTGGGTTCCCCATTGAGTCTGGTTCCTCTCAAGATTTCTTCCAATTGGCATGTCAGGCAGTTTTTTCTCATCACCGTCAACCTCGGCTTGCTCATCAGAGACAATCTGATCATTTAGATCTATACATATTTCCTTACACATTTCAAACTCATGAGCGCTATGTAAATAAAACAGAATTTTATTAAATGATTGATGCCCCAGTTACAATAACTTGACAATTTCTTAAGAGTATAATGTATGGTGTAGAGCCTCCATCTTGGGAATGACAGATACAAGTCCTGCACAGTGGCCAGAGGGATTTGAGCCATTCTTCTTGCAGAATAGTGGCCAGGTCACTATGTGATGCTGGTGGAGGAAAACATTTCCTGACTTGCTCCTCCAAAACACCCCAAAGTGGTTCAATAATATTTAGATCTGGTGACTGAGTGTTCATCACCAGTCTTGCTGTGTGTATTGGTGCATTATCATCCTGATACACAGCACCGCCTTCAGGATACAATGTTTAAACCATTGGGTGCACATGGTCCTCCAGAAAGGTTTGGTGGTCCTTATCATAATGCCATGATATTGTAGCCCAAACCATCACTGATCTACCCCCATACTTTACTCTGGGCATGCAACAGTCTGGGTGGTATGCTTCTTTGGGGCTTCTCCACAACGTGACTCTCCCGGATGTGGGAAAGGCAGTGAAGGTCAGTAAATGTTTCACATTGTCCACAGCCCAAGATGTTTGCTGCTGACACCATTGAAACAGACATTTGGCATTGGCACACGTGACAAGATTTGGCTATAGCAGCCCGGCCATTTACATTCACCCTGTGGGACGCCAGACGAACAGTTTTGGTGGAAACAGGAGAGTTGAGGTGCTCATTTACTGTAATTCTGCAGTGAGTTTGGCAACTGTGGTTTTATGTTTTTTGGATACAATCCGGGTTAGCACCCAGACATCTCTTTCAGACAGCTTCCTCTTGCGTCCACAGTTACTCATGTTGGATGTGGTTCGTCCTTCTTGGTGGTATGCTGACATTACCCTGGATACCGTGGCTCTTGATACATCATTTGTTGTCTTGGTCGCAGATGCGCCAGCGAGATGCACACCAACAATTTGTCCTTTTTTGAACTCTGATATGTCACCCATAATGTTGTGTGCATTGCAATATTTTAAGCAAAACTGTCCTATTGCTTTGCTAATTAAACCTTCACACTCTGCTCTTATTGGTGGAATGTGCAATCAATGAAGGTTGGCCACCAGACTGGTCAAATTTAGCCATGAAATCACCAACACTAAATTGGCCAGTGTTTCAGTTTCCTTGTCCAACCATTTGACAGCATAATAAGATTTTGACATTTTTCTACTCCATTTTTGCAATTTTAAGATTATTATTATTATGATTATTATGATTATTATTATTATGATTATTATTATTATGATTATTATTATTATTATGATTATTATCATCATCATTCTTTTAAAGAACATTTTTTTTAGCAAAAAGCACAAATACCAAGCTATTGAGTTAAAATTGTTTTGGTTATACAAGTGCAAATTTTGTGTTTTTTTGATAATGTTTTTTTTTCTTGCAAAATAAGCTATAACTACATTTCCAACTATTTTTGTCACAATGTATAAATCAGCCTGCAGTTGTGTTTGTGGTTATTTATGTATGCAATTTAGTGTCAATAAAATGTTGGTTTCAGTATAAAATATAGCAAAATCATGCTTTGATTGTGATTTTGTAGTGAGTCACACAGAAAGTAGTGGCGGCAAATTAGATAAAGTGTTGCACAGAAAACCTTTTCACTTACAAAGATTGTTGCTCATAAGAAACGTTATAAGCAATAGAAAAACGAGAGCATCATGCAGAAGTGGCGTGCTTGGTAGGTTTCCTCCGTGTACTCTGGTGTCCTCCAACTGTCCAAAGACATGCAGATTAGGCTAATTGGTGTTCCCAAACTGCCCATAGTGTGCGAATGAACATTTGAGGAGTGTGTGTATGTGTAGGTGCCTTGCAATGGATTGGCACCTCACCCAAGGTGTACCCTGCCCCATACACTAAGACTCCTGGGATAGGCTCCAGGACCCCCGCAGACCTGTATACAGCAGAATAGATAATGAAAGATAGTGATGGTTTAAATATCATAACAATCCCATTACTGAAACTAGAAGTAAAATTTACTTGACACCTGATATACAGTATATATACACATGTTGTGATTTATATAGACTTATGCTGTAATTCTAGTTGACATTTCGCTTACTTTCCAGAATATTAAATTTGATTAAAAAAAACAAAAACACTCAATCACTTATTCCCAGTACTTCTTATTCTGTACAGGGTCAGAGGAAGCCAATTTAGAAATGTCAATTAAAATACCCTACATGTCTTTTAATGCTTAGAATGTAAGATTATAACACAAATCGAGTGCGTGCTTGCTTCATTTCAATTGTTGTTTCATGTTTTGTAGCTCCTCTTCATACCGGGTAAGTGGTGTTTGCTTCTTTTAATGTTTAACATAGCTAAAGTCTAACCAAAGGTGAACAAATCTCAGCATATGGTCGATTTGGCCCCTGAAAGTCTGGACCGTTTCGTTGGTTTGTACGTAAATACGAATGTATGTATGTACGTATGTAAGTAAATTAATAAAGAAATAAAGATAATAAATGAAAATGATTTTCCCTCGTCTCAAACTCATAGATGGCTCAGCCACACTTCTACTGCTTTCCCATTACTCTCTGCTGTTCCCCAACCAGACATCCAGCATGCATGACAGGACAGTGACAGTTATAGTCCATTTCAGTCACAGTAAATATACCACCAGGTCATCATGCTTGAAAAATTGCTGTTTTTTTCATTAAAGGATGAAGAGATGTGCCTGAGAAGACAGCCAGGATCATAAACTTCCAGCTCATAATGTGGCCCTAAATTACTTGTGAGTTGAAACTGAATGCGCAGTGAGGTTAATAGGCTGCACCACAACACAAAACCCTGTCATATTATGCTCGATTAGTGACAGATTCATTTAAATCTCTAGGGAAAGGAAAGGGCTGAAATTGTCAGGAAACCAGAATTGATTAAATCGTGGTACAGAAAGACACAAGCTCATTGATTTTTTCCTGTGTAAGGGGTGCGGTGGGGAATGACCTCATTCAGTTTAGGGCTAATTGCTTGGGGGATGCAGTTACAGGGGCAACTGAGAAAGTACTGTACCAGATGAAGAAGGGGTGAGTCCCACACGAATCAGTCTGAAGAACAGATCGAGGGTGCTGTTAGTTAGGATTTGGGAAATGTACTGTAACAGCAGCACACCTTGCTCCCAGAGCTTAGGTTTGTCTTCAGCGGGCAGAAGCAGTCGGCATGCAAACTCAGCATGACCTTGTATGCAAATGAAGAGAATATAAGAGCAAGGCAAGCAAAACTAATAATGTGGAACGACAAAGGCTCCCCCTCCCCTCAGTTTGCGGTTATTAAAAGCAGGTTTCTCCCCGAGGTTGGGCTATGCAGCATGTGATCAGTGGCAGGGAGGATATTTCTGCTCTTGCTGGCACACCGGCTCGCTCATTACGCTAACATATTGAGTCATTTAGGCAGAGCACACAGAGAGCAGGCGAATATTAGAGTCTAAAACAGATATGACCCCTGTGCTAATCTCTCATCCAGTGACCCTCACACTGTCACAGAGTGCCCTGGGCCTGAGCACGGAAACAAGTCTGGATAGATGTGGAGAATTAGGGCAGAAGTAAAGGATTCAACTATCTGTAGACCATTTTAGCATTTACATCTGGGTGAGTGGATCTTTGCATGTGCATGGAGTTGTGATTAGTATGCACAGCAGAGATCTTCCCGCAGAGCTATGCTACAGTATGTGTAGTTGACTGAATTGATTAATGTGTAAATGCACATTGTTAATTGTTTATTAATTACTCCAGAATTATTGTTTTTAAATGATTTTTTTATGATATTCCAAACAGGTATTAAGTGCTTTATTCGAACAAGGTCAGAAGTGATTTATTGTTTCATTAGCAAATCATACATTCCAACTCCAATCATACCCCCAAATACAAAGCAAAATTATTGACACCGTGAAGACTTAATGAAAACTATCCCTCACTTACTCATCGTCTAAACCGTTTTATCCTGCATGCAGGGTCGCATGGGCCTGGATTCTATCCCAGGAGATTTATGTACACTCTGGATGGGGTGCCAATCCACCAAAGGGTACACATACACACACACACACACACTATGGGAAATTTGGAAACACCAATCAACCTAAACTGCATGCGTTTGGACTGTGAGAGGAAACTGGAGTCCCCAGAGAAAACCACCAAGAACAAAGAGAACATGAACACTGGTGGGAATTGAACCCGGAACCTAGAGTGCTTACCACTAAGCCTTGAAAACTGTCATTCTTTTTTAAATCTGTAATTGCTTCATCCTGGGGAGAAAAGCAGTAGAGCAGTTACTAAAAATGTATGAATGGATTTTTGAAGGAAAAGAAAAAAAAAAGCACTTAAAATACCATTAAGCACAATCAGTGCCATAATGAAAAGTTTCCTGGCACAGTGCAGAGAATGGTAAGGGTGGTTTAAAAAAACTCCAGGTTTTCATAATTGTACCAGTTAGCTCATTTAAAATTCAACTGGTAAATGGCCTTCCTCAAGTACACCACATACAGAATACAACACAAAGATATCAGCAAGTGTCACTGGAAGTACAAATGGTTTTGGCAGAAGCACAGTGGAAACTGCAGAAAATCTTCCAACAAGAGAATGACACAAAACATACTTTCAAGTTAAGACAGATACAGTATAATGGCAGGAAGACAGAATCAATATTCTGCAAGGACCTTTCCATTCTCCAGATATGATCATGTGGTTCAAAAGGCATGCACATGAGAATATAAAGGAGTTCTGTGTAGTAATGCTCTGTGTTGCATACCTTGTAAGACATTATAGCAAAAGACTCTACTGTCAGTGCTGTTACTATCTAATGTATAGCAATCATATAGAAACGTTTATGTGTCGGACAGCTTGAACAGTGGTACAGTGGGTTGCAATGCTGTTGCACAAGGTCAAAATTCCTGGTTAAATTCCAAGCTTGGGTTACTAAGCATGGAAACTTCTTCTACCTTCTCTTCAGCCTCTCCAAAACGTGACAGTAGGGGAGTTGAACTTAAATTTACAGTCATGTGTTAGTGCCCCCTCTTTTAATTTGATGTTTTTGTGTAAAAACAATAAAAGACTTCTGATCATAGCTGGTCTTACTATCAGGAAAATGCAAAAGGAGGATGAACAACAACATATTACTTTATCATTGTGCCATTATTAGTTTAACATAAATGAAGCTAAAAAGAAATGCTTCTTCAGGATTGAAGAGGGTAGGTTGCAGCCAGGTGCCGCTAATCATCAGTTCTTGATTAATTCATCAGCAGCAGGTGTGCAGACCTCTATAAAAGAAGAAGTTTTGACAGTTTGGTGGTCTGGAGCATTCACGTGTGTGTTAACACAATGCCAAGTGGGAAAGACTTAAGCAATGGTCTTAAGCCCCATTTACACTGGAGGTCTCGATGCCCAATTCTGATTTGTTGCCTATATCTGATTTTTTTCTGACCGTCTGTTTACACATTCTTTCAACTATGACCCATATCCGATTCAAGTGTTTACACTTGCCATACCATCTGAAACATCATGCATACTTAACAGGAGGCTCTTGCACTACAGACTAGCCAAGATAGACGAAGGCGAACAATGCTTGATGCTAGTTCTGCGATATATATGCAAAGTTCGCGAAACGGAGAAGGAGGAAAAGGGCCATCATTGCAGCATGCGCATATGCTTCATTTATTGTGTCGGGGTCGCTCTCTGGTGGCTTGCAACAGGTGCGGGCTACCGCATCTGTTTGGGATGAGCAGCGCCTCGGTGTGCCTGATTATGCCATTAAACCGCGAAGAAGTCGCAGTTTTAATGATGTACAGAACGCAATGCCTCAGAAAATCCGATCTGTCTGTTTACACAACAATCACATTAGCACATATCTGATTTATATCTGATTTATTTCCACATATGAAGGAGGCCTGAAAGCGATCTGGAAATATCGGAATGCATGCATTTTTTTTCCTGTTTACACGGACATAGAAAATATGCGATATGTGTCACATATGAGCAAAAAATCGGAATTGGGACACATTTAACTGACAGTGTTCCTGCACACCAATCTGGAAATGGTTATAAAACCATTTTTCAATGTTCTACAGCAAGAAAGGTTATTCACAAGATTATTCATTATAAAATTGTCCCAGGAATGGATGTCCCAGCACTTTCCTCCCAAGGTCAGACCATACAATGCTCAGAGAAATACAAAAGACTTAAGACCATACAAGCCTCACTGAGCAGCATAAATATGAAGGTGCATCACAGCACAATTAGAAAAAGACTGAAGGACTACTGTTTGCGTAGAAGGGTAGCAAAGAGAAATGTCTTTTATCTAAAAAGAACATGGAAGCACAAGTGAAGGTCACAAAACTGTCCATAAGGCTTCTGGAAAAATGTCATAAGAACAGATGAGAAAGTGGAGTTGTTTGGCCTTAATGCCCAATGCCATGTTTGGGGGGAGGGGGAGGGGGGCATTTTTAGCAGAAACACCTCATAACAACTGTTAAGCTTGTTTTTACAACTGACATGGGTGCCTTGCAGTCATTGACCATAAACTCCTCTATATGCTGGAGTATTTTTGAAGCAAATGTAGGGCCATCTGCCTGACAGCTAAAAATTGGGTCATGCAACAGGACAATGATCCAAAGCAGACCAATAAATCTTAATCAGAATAACTGAAAAGTCTGCAAGGTTTTGGAATTGAGTAGTCAACGTTCAGACCTCGACCTAATTGAAATGCTGTAGCAGAATGATGAACTGAATGAACTGAAACAATGTTGTAAAGAAGAATTAGCAAAAATGATAGGTAATTCCTTCATGTTATTGCAGATGGATCTACAGGACAAGGTATTGAATCATGGGGGTTACTAAGTATTTTTCTTTTTAGTTAAAAAAAAAATAATGGCATTGTGAAAAAAGTTATATGTTGTTCATCTGAGCTTGTATTTGCCTAATACTGACACCCCCTATGATCAGATGATTTTTTATTATTGCATTGTCCCTCTAATCCTGTCCATTCTTGTCACTTCCAAAGCAAATCACAGCACCTTCGGCTCTGCCACCACTAGCTCAGTTTCCTGTCTTTTGGTCAGGGGCAACATCTCCAACCATACAACACTGCTGGTCTTCCTACCATCCTGTAAACTTCCCCTTTCATTCCTGACGATACCCTCCTGTTACAGATTGCTCCTGCTACTCTTCTCCATCGATTCCACCCTGCCTGCACTCTCTTCTTCACTTCTCTACCACACTCCCCATTGCCTTGGACAGTTGATCCTAAATATTTAATCTCCGTACCTCAACTCCATCTTGCTCCTTCTGATCTTATGCCTCTTCTCTCCAGTGCATCCCTCCATCTTTCTAGACTCATCTCAACCTGCTCCCTACTCTCATTGCTGATCACAATATCATCTGCAATTATCATAGTCCATGGGGACTCTTGTCTTACCTTATCTTTCAACCTGTCCATCACCATTACAAACGGGACTAAGAGCAGATCCCCTATGCCATCCTACCTTAGAGCACCATAAAGAAGTCTGTCGTACCAACAGTACACCTCACTGCTGTGACACTGTCCTTGTACATACTGTATCTTGCATCACCTTCACATATTTCTCTGCCACTCCTGACTAACTCATTCAGTATCACAGTTCATCTTTGGGCACACCTTCTCTAGGTCTACAAATCACAATGCAAGTCTTCCTGACCTTCTCTATACTTCTCCATCAGCATTCTCAAAGCAAACATTCTTGGCATGAAGCCGTACTGCTGCTCACAAATTGTCACCTCTTTTCTCAACCTAGCTTCACTCCCTCTCAAATCATCTATCCTCTCTGTCCAAAATTCATAAATTTTCATCCTGAAATGTGTGTTCTTTGTCCTTCAGGTGAAGGTATATTGCTGACTCTAGAGCTGAGGTGTTTCCCTTGTGTGGTGATACATCCTTTTATGAAGAGGTTGTTTTGTCTCCCCAATGTGGAGCTCTGATTACTCTTCACTGCATTGAACTACATATACTATATTGCTCTTCTTGTGTTTTGGTATGCAGTCTTTGGGGTGGACGAGTCTCTGTCTTGGTTGGTTGTTGGTTGGTTTGAAGTGAATTGGTCAACTGGTCAAGGCTGTGAATATTTATATATAATTTTTTTTTCGTTCATTTATTTATTTATTTATTTCCAAAGATTTAAAAACAAACTTCTTTCACGTTGTCATTAGGGTGTATTGTTTGTATTATTTTAAGGATAATAATTAATTAATCCATATTGGAATAAAGCTGTAATACAGTACAGACTAAAAGTTTGGACACACCTTCTCATTCAAAGAGTTTTCTTTGTCTTCTTTAGCCCAAACGCGTCTCTTCTGCTTGTTGCCTGTCCTTAGCAGTGGTTTCCTAGCAGATATTCTAGCATGAAGTCCTGATTCACACAGTCTCCTCTTAACAGTTGTTCTAGAGATGTGTCTGCTGCTAGAACTCTGTGTGGCATTGACCTGCTCTCTGATCTGAGCTGCTGTTAACCGCCGATTTCTGAGGCTGGTGACTCGGATGAACTTATCCTCCGCAGCAGAGGTGACTCTTGGTCTTCCTTTCCTGGGGCGGTCCACATGTCAGCCAGTTTCTTTGTAGCGCTTGATGGTTTTTGTGACTGCACTTGGGGACACTTTCAAAGTTTTCCCAATTTTTCGGACTGACTGACCTTCATTTCTTAAAGTAATGATGGCCACTCGTTTTTCTTCTTTACTTAGCTGCTTTTTTCTTGCCATAATACAAATTCAACCTCTTTGAATGAGAAGGTGTGTCCAAACCTTTGGTCTGTACTGTATAACAAAATGGGGAAAAAGTGAAGCGCTGTGAAAACGTTCCGGATGCACTATAATTCCCTGTTCTACCTGATACACTACCTCCACCTCATCCATCCTTCTTTCTCTCATTTTCTTCATTCATCAGCACTGCAAAATACTCTAACCACCTTCTCAAAACACACTCTTCACTAGTCAGATTTCCATATGCAGCCTAAAGGACTGTACATACTTCCCCGCTTGGTCTCTCTCTATCTGGCCAGTCGATATAAATCCTTTTCTCCTTCCTTTGACGTTAGCTTCTCATACAACTCTCTATATGCTTGTTCCTTAGCCAGTGCCTTCTTTACTTTATTTCCTACAGTATCTCTTTATACTCCTGTCTACTCTCCTCATCTCTTTAAGTCTCCCAATTCTTTTTTTTTGCAAGCCTCTTTCTGCTGGATGCTTTCCTGTACTTCCTCATTCCACCACCAAGTTTCCTTATCTTCCTTTCTCCTTCATGCTAAACACCTTCCTAACTGTCTTACCACTTCTGCAGTTGTCCAGCATCTCCTCACCACTACCCTGTACCTGACTTACAGTACCTCCTCTCTAAATTTCACACAAAAACTTTCGTTCTTCAACTTCCATCATCTAAGTTCAGTCCTCACTCTCTTTGTCTTCCTCTGCACCTCAAAAGTCATCCTGTGACTTGCCACCCAACGCGTCCCTGGGGAAACCTGTCTCGGTCACCTGTGTTCATGGCAATCGGCAGAAGGTGCACATCGTGGTTGAGGACCACCTGAGTAAATACGACCGCGAAGCTGGCATAACTGCCTGTGCCTCTACTCCTAGGAACAGGAACTGTGGAAAGCAGGTATAACAGGTAACCCACCAGAATTACTGTCTGTGGCTGCCCAGGGCACAGTGCGTCAGGTATCAGATTGGATACGGTATGCTAAACCATTCCCTTAAATCGCCACATTCCTTCCGATCCTCCAGCACTGCTCGTCGGTCCCACCATCTCTCAGGTATCAAGGAAGACATTTATCCAGACTCTTGTTCTGGCACCTAGTTAGTGGAAAGAACTTTCTTTAGATATTCGAGTCTTTGACAATCTTTAAACGATTACTTAAGACTTATTTGTTTCTTCAGTACTTGGACTGATCCCCACACCTCACCCATTAATTTTTTTTTTTTTTTTTTAATCTCCTTTCCAACTTTGTTTGACTGATAGCACTGTAGTAACCCAGTGTAAGTATCTGTCCAATGATGGAAACCTCAAAGCACTTTTTTTTAAGTTGCTCTGAATAAGTGTAAATGTAAAGCCGCAAAAGCAAAAAGTGGATGCCGTTCAATTGTACACAAAACAGGTACAGTATGTGGCTTCCTGGGGCTAACAAACTATTACCATTGTTTTGTGCCATTCTTCTCTTCTTTGGCAGCACGCCCCTCTGGTCTCCTGAGAAAAGGACTCCCGAAGAGGAGATGCTGGATGCAGAGAGAAGACCGTCTTAAAAGTCCACCTCACAAGAGCCACATCCTCCAGAAAACCGATTTGGCTCTTTCTCAGGAATTTGAGGGCGAAGAACATCTGATCCTCATTTTCATAGAGAAAAACTATGCTACAATAGAAAGGGCAACTGTTACCATTATGTGGGCAGTAGAGGAGCTACGTTATTATCTTGAAGGGCGGCACTTCACCTTGGTAACAGGTATTGCCAACATGCTGATTTCCCTCAATACAGGATTTTTCATTTTAGGTGGTTTACAGGTCATGCGGACAACATGGAAACGCATATGCCCTCTCACGCTGTCACGCCATGCGCTTGCCAGCAGAGGTGAGCTCGACGCTGGGTGGGGATGTGCTGTGACGGCGAGCCACTCCGTGCTGATGCTTCTCGCACGCACGCACACACTACGCACGCAACGTAAGATGTACCAACAATATTGTGTGTCTAACAAGGGGAAGGAGCCAACAGAACTCACCTGGGCTGGAGGCTTATAATAGGAGACACCGATTTCACCTTCTGCATAGCCTTTAAACAGGCCCCTTCAATTTCACCCGGCCAGTAGAGAGTACTTGTGCATCTTTTCACGCATTTCTCCTGGCTCTGCAGAAAGATTCCTGCCTTCCGCTCTCATAGGGTCTCTGCTGTCTCTGCCCCCTCCACGCTACCTCGCCACTTGTCTCACCTGCTCGGCACAAGCCTGTGCATTACTGATCTACATCTACATCTAGGCATTTGGCAGACGCCCTTATCCAGAGCGACTTACATGTTTATCTCATTATACATCTGAGCAGTTGGGGTTAAGGGCCTTGCTCAAGGGCCCAACAGGGACAACTTGGTGGTAGTGGGACTTGAACCTGGGACATTCCGAACCGTAGTCCAATGCCTCAACCACTGAGCTACCCCTGACCCAGTCTCCTACAAAAACCCCTGACTGATGACGCTGCGTCCACTGAGCTTCGACCCACAGAACTGCAACATTCACCAAGACGGCTTGCTAGCCTTTGCTCTCATAGAGCGTGATTTTGTTATGATTGAGTTCTTTCATTGATGGCTCAAGAAGTGCATATTTATAATAGAAACCTGTGGTTGCAACTTTGACATCTGCTTCCCATGTGTTCTTTTTGTTTGCCAGACCTGTTACAATTCGTCCTTTGATACTAACCTAAAACTACATGATCATCACTTGTTTAAGTGCACTCTTACCTTTAAAAGAACTGGAAGTCCTGCAAAATCTCTACCTGTACAATCAGAGAGACATACACAAGCTTTCAGCTGCCTGCTGTGTGTGGAGCTCCTACAAAAATCGAGCACAACACACAAAACAACTTTTCTTGAAAGCGTCTAAGGTAGACTAAGGTAGCTCTCACAAGATCTTCAGATAATACAAAAAAGAGAACTGCACTCCCAATAAGAGCAGCGCAAGTAGTGCACTTATTACTCTATAGGACTGCAGGATTGTTTCTTAGCCTTCATGCTTTTATGTACAATTTTAGAAAATATATGTGCTTCGTAACCCAGACCATGAAATAGACCTCTAACATTCTGTATCAGGACAAGTTAGTTAATGAATCACATTCTAATGGCAAGAAATGTAAAGGTAAGGCATACAGTAGGCATGTAACATGGATAGAAAGAGGAGTGTAACAGTTTAAGCTCTTCCCGATCTCAGCCTCTTTCTTCTCAACAGTAGGTTGAAACCCCAAATCCCAGCAGTCATCAGCACAGCCCTTCATATTATATCATTAATGTATGGACCTTTGATTAATGGCTAGAGGCTTGTATCCATCATCAATGCTGGTCCCTCATGCATAACCCAGGCCTTTTCACAAATCAATATTTCATACGTTACCGACATCCATTATTGGCACCTTGTCTATGAGTTACAGTTATGCATGTCTGACTCACTAACAGCTTCAAGGAAAGAAAGGTTTTGTATGCACATTGGTCAGAACTTGCTCTTTCAATGATATCTTTCCATTTCATACATTGGAGGACCAGAAACTGTATGTATCTCTATGTCTGTCCAGCCAGATTCGTCACAGCATCATGCAAAACCGGAAGGACTGAATTTAATGAAACTTTGCCGGTCCTTTCGTATTTGCCTGAAAGTAAACCTGCACAATGAATGAAATAAAAAATGTAAGTAGCAGTTATGTGGCAGATTATAAACTGAACATTTTGACAGCGTACTGTGCATGCATCAAACTGTGGGTGGGTCTTAAATCGACTTCTATATTATAAACTACAAGTTTTGACAGAGTACTCAATGTGTCAAACTGTGGGTGAACGATCTTAATCTTAAATCAACCGCTGGACAGTATTTAATAAATCTTTGGAAGTACAGTACTTACATATGTGCCTGAGGTTGAAGCTGCACCATCAGTGAAATCAACATGTTACGTAAAAGTGATGTTATAAACAAGAAATATTCCTGTGCCGGCCTTAATAACCTACTCATACTGTATAAAACTCTACTTATTATAAGCTACTAATAAGCAACTTACTCAGTGGAAACAAACACCCGTACCAAAAGATATTTATTATCAAATCAAACAGAATTATTTTACTGGAATTAAAATCATATTTTTAATAAGTGAATGTGTTATAAGTGGATTTTAATGTGCTGGAATCGTTTGAAGACAAAAAATGATTTGGTACCATCTGAAGCGTCACCCACTTTACATGGTCACGCCATGTCATGCATTTACATTTGAACAACTTGTTTTCTACTATATACTGTAAATCAGTTTGTGTGTCATCTTGACCTTCATATTAATTTGCTTTATACACCATTTTAAATCACCCTTACTATACATATGAATTTAAATAATATTTCTAAGCATGTTTTTCCCCCTCGTAGACACTTAAACAAACAAAAAATCTGTTTCTAGCCCTGCATTTAGAAGTTTTATTTAGAAGGCATTTACAGGTGAAATTCCTCCAAAAGTACCATAATTGCTAAATGCTGATTATAATTATATAATTATAATTATACTGCATATTAATAATAGTAAATGTAATTATTTTCTATAACGCTTCACGGAACAGCCGCAGATTTTATAGAAATCATTTTCATTTTTAAATCAAGCCAAAACCTACAAGACATGGACTATGTAAAACTGTTTTAGTTGAAATTTTTTTTTTTACAATTCTTGTAATATTTTCACTTTATTCCTCAAATATTAAGATTTTTGTTTGTATTTATTTTAGTAAGGTGAACATTGGTAAAGTTCGACACGTTTTTGTCCACAACTTTTCCTGTGACTTCACAAAATACCTTTATAAAAACCTTAAAATCTCCTTCATAATATTCAAACACAAAAATTGAAGAAATTACTGAAGAATATACAGGTGAGGATACGCTGTAATTATGACTTTATAGTGGAAAAGTAGTTCTAAAAGTTTAATTGCGTAATATTTCAACTACTTAAAAATCGACCCGACCCAAGTTTATCCTTGTAATCCTATTTTGACATTTTTCTTGAAATATTATGACTTTTTGTTATTAAATTACAAGAAAATTTTCCGCATTTCTTTCCTCAATATATCATGACAGTGTAATATTTGGACTGTACAATCCGATTTTATTTCCTTACTATTTAACTAAAATTAATTAATTTGCATAATTGTGTGATGTGATTTTCAAAATCCCTTAATGTGGCTGTGATACAGCTGTTGATCTTTTCTTTCTGATATCTCAAATATTCACTGTAAACATCACTCTTGGTGAAACTTTTAATCTGGACTGTTACTCCAGGCTTCATGGTGTCAGGATGCCTGATAGACACAGACATGACTGCACAACGTTTTTGGTGGATATTTGGAGTGATTTATGTCCACAGGACTGTCAGCCTGCAAAACATCAGCTCCTCGACAAGTCTATAGCTGTGTCAATTTACAGTATAATAAGTCTGGAAATAAACCCGGATTGTAAGGAAGACATATTAAGAAATGTTTTGGAAGGAACAAATAACTCGTCAGTATAACATTACATTTATTTGCCTGGGGTCAGATCTAATTTAGGAGATGTGCATTGCCTGGTGCTAAACACACATTTTATTTTGTGTGGAAAGTGATGTAATGATGGTGCAATATACAGTATATACTGTAAGTAAATAATGTGGGTTTTGCAAATTTTAGACATCCATTTAGAGAGAAGATAGGCCATGCAGTTTTCTTTGTTTCATTTGTTTAATAAATGTCCTCCCTGAAAAACAGCACAATCATTTGCTTCTGATAACATTTCTCCGAGTATGAGACAAAATGTGAACATCACTCCTGAATCAATGCATCCAACATCATCATAACATTCACACAAAGTCATGGTAGGGTTTCTTTT
The DNA here is from genome assembly GCA_003987875.1 of Clarias batrachus. Lineage (NCBI taxonomy): Eukaryota > Metazoa > Chordata > Actinopteri > Siluriformes > Clariidae > Clarias > Clarias batrachus. Next base: position 790,844 of record QMIH01000022.1, on the reverse strand, counting down.
TGTCTGTGTTTTGGAGCTCAGACTTTCTCAAACCTTCTCAAAAGTCCGATGAGTATAAAATATTAAGGCATCATTAAACAGCCATACTTGCTCTGCATTATACACATGATTTGACCATGCTTATCAGAAACTCGTCCACAATTCACAATAGCACGGTATAAAACAAAAGCTAAGCCACTCACCAGTCATGCAAACACCACATCTTTACAACACCGCTGTGTGCAATAGACATTATATGTTGGAGAAAAGATTCTCTTTGGTAACTAGAGCTCTTAAAAGCTTTGCATTATGATATAGTTGTATTATAGGAGCATGTACGTACGTCATACAAATATATATTTATACACACAAAGCAAAATGCAGAGCTGCCTAGAAGGAAGTGACTAAATTGGTACATGGTTTAGGACAAACTGATGGGAAAATAAAACACTTGTAACATTTCATTAGAGAGCACCATGATAAACTGGAAAGGTTCAGCCAGGTTTAATCAGAGGGAGAATATTGGGTTGGTATTAGTGAGAGGAACAGCAGCTTTAAAGATCAACATGTCGCTTCTGATAGAGACAAATTGGAGAAAGATACTAATATCACCACTGAATGACCTAATACATGCACGCACGCACGCACGCACACACGTCTTGCAATCCTTAAGATGAACTTTTATAATTATAACTACACTATACGGCCAAAAGTCTGTGGACACCAGACCATCACACCCATACGTACAGTAGTTCATTTCCAAACTGTATCCACTGCAAATCTATCGGACTTCTTTATATGCGGTAGCATGACAATTTCCCTTCACTGAAACTAAGAGGCCCAAACATGTTCCAGTATGACAAACACACAGTGGACAAAGTGAGCTCCATGGTTTGCCAAGGGTTAAAGTGAAAGAACTTGTGTATACTGCACAGTGACCTGACCTTAACCCCAACGAACACCATGGGGGACGAACTAGAACGCTGACTATACTGCAGCCAGTCTCCTCACCAAACATCAATCCCTAATCACACTCAGGCAATTGTGGCTCACTGGACTAATCCCCGTAGGCTTGCTCCAAAATCTAATGGAAAGCCTTTCTCAGAAGATGGCAGGCTGTTGGCAGGTTAAGAAAGGGGGGGATGACATCTGGAATGGGGTGTTCTTTAAGCACATGAATATGATGATTAAGTGTCTACATCCTTTTGTCCATGTATTGTATTAATGCAGTTAAATAATGCTTTATCCATCTCCAACCTCGACCTGAGTAACATAAAATAACTTTTTTTTAAAGCACAAAACAAAAACGTTCTCCTTAAGGAAACAAGACAAATGTTCTAACAAGGGCAAAACTGTGGGGACAAACCTTGTCCACCATGCGTCCTCTCTCAATTTAACTGTAATCACACTGTGGTGTATAAGACCTACTGAGAAATCCAGCATTTGAGTAAGACATATGAATGGAAATGAGGAGATATCACAGGGCGTATAGGGCTCAGATGGACATGCAGCTGAGGCAGGATTCAGAGTGTTATAGGGTCAATGACCAATGGCGTCTCAATCACAGCTGTGACATTATGCTTAATGGTGTGGAACAGCTTCCTGATGCACGTCTCACCACATACTGCCTTTTAACATTTGCACAATTTTCTTGGCTAAAGAGTAAACGGTGGTCTCGGTCTGACTGTTCCTGGCATCGGAAAACACATGAGCACAGCATCACGATGCTGCGGTTACTGGTTTAATGGCATATATAGTATAATGGCAAAACAGTCCTGGAAATAATTCAGTAAATGACTATCAGTAAGTAATACCAGTAAATAAATCACTGTCATTGACTCCTCAGAATAAAGGGTCCAGGTAATACCTTAAAGGGAAGTACGGTTGGTCTTGTCCTTTTGTTCAATCTATAAACTAAGAACAAGAGATTCTGGGGTAAAAAAAAATCTTTTGAAAAAATGTTCAAAAGCATACCACCGTTTTGATCAAACGGCAAGTTCTTTTGAAGAGGTACAGTATACACACCAAAGGCGCCAACATCGCTAATAAGAAACTTCGGGCAGGCAGAAAGAAAAAACAGAATTTTACAACGGAAAAATCGAATTCATGTCCCAAATGTGCACCACGCAATAATAAAAATACAGCAAGGCAACACTGACAGGACTGCTCGTGAGATGATGTTCCTGCCGACTTGGATTGGTTTGTGAATTATCAGGTTAAAGTTAATCAGGCATGATTTCACCATTAAGGTCTTTCCCTTTCAGTGACCTTAACACTTTCTTTAAACAGATTTTCTCTAGGAAAATACTCCGTTGTATAAATGCACATAGAGCCTTTATAGGATCTCCACAGATGGACAAATAAAGAACCTTTCTATAGTTCTTTCCTTCCAATCAGTGTATTCCTAATGTTTAAGATGTCAGCTGTCATGGCTTTATTAACTGTGGATCTCTTTGGAGACCAACATAAAGACGTATACTGAAGTGCAAAGATAATATATATAAAAAAAAAAAAAATCAAGTATAAACTGAAGAAGGATTCACCCGAATTCTAACACTCTTGTTGTTCTTTCAGGTGTAACTGTATCATCCTAGAGCCTGAAGTCTATAAAAATGATAAGGGACCATTTCGTGAAACATCCTTATCTAAGTCCACAGGTGCAGAGTTAGCAAATGATTTCAGGACAGTAAGTGGTTGAGACAGTTTTGTGGTGGAACGGTCCAAAGTGTTGCAGATTTGCAGATAAATTTGGCACATTCTTTCTGGAGGTTCCTGCCAGCTCATATTTCACTAAAAATACCCGGGGCAGCCAGGCTCAGTAACATTTCTCAAAAAAAGAAAAAAGAAGAAATACATAATAAAGATATGGAACAACAACACCAACAAAAGAAGACAATTGTGCAGAATTTTTTTTTTGGAGAAGATACATAACAGGAGTGTCTCTTTCCACATCCTTGAAACACTGTGCATCAGCAATGTAACGAAAAATATAAATAGTGTACAAAAAAAAAATGAGACAAGCACTTAGATATGCTTTAAACTAAAGGAAAGCTAAGAAACGTACATGCACATGTTTAAAGAGCCCTTGTTCCGAGGGTACGATTCCCTGAGAAGTCAACCTCATCCCACTTTAGCTCTGGAGTCCAGACCGTAGTAGCCGACCTGCACCAGAATGGCGATGTCAATCAAAATCTGAGTCATCCCACACACCCAGAACTGGGCGGGACTCTCGTTAATCACAAAGTACGTTGTCTTGAAAATGTCCCCAGCAGTCCACAAGAGCACCATCTTGATGCTGCAGAAAAAAAAAGAAGGACAAAACAAGAATGCTGCAGTTAACATCATAAAAAGCATAAAGTGAAAGTACGACACAACGATAAAAAAGTACTTCAGAAACACCAGAGAGACTCGGTTAGCTACTGCGAACCATTTCCTCTTTAATGAAATCCCAAGGCTCAACATGAAGCAGGGGACTTTATTAAAAGTTGTCAAATTGCAATGCGCATTCATTGCCGCTTCCTCTTTGTACAACCGCTTTAAAAGCAGAAAAGGACAATATGTCACAGCGAGGCTGTCGGCTGAATGCACACCGACTCAAAATTACACATTAAAACTGAATGTGCCTGGGTTTTTTTTTTTTTTCAGGATCATTATGAAGCAGAGTAAGATAAAAAAGAAAAGGGGAGAGAAAAAAAAAACTTTTTAAGATAAAAAATTGCCCTCAGCAAGAGCAAGCACTGCCTCTTTATTGAAAGTGGATGACCTCAGGCCCAGTAGAAGGCTTCAGGAGGGACCGGAGGAAATCCTTACTCACCTTCATTCGCTGTAAATGCCAATACATTGTACTGAAAAATTCTCAGTGGAACTATCAAAGGAAAGTTAGATTGAAAAAACTTTAGGGAGAATTGTGTTTTTGAGAAAGGAGAGCGGTGCTTTTTCTCCGCGGGTCAATTGTCTCTCCGCTCTCTGAGGTATTTACGCGGCGAAAGCTCATTAGTTTTTATCGCTACAGAGAGTGATGCCGCGAGCGAGCGCGGACCATCCGTCAGCCGTCGGACAGAGTTGCGAGCGATCCAGGATCTAGGGGATCATCCTAACGATAGAACTACAGGAAATGGACTGAAACTGTAACTTGTCCATTTTTCTATTTGATGAGTGTGGACTTAAGTCTCCAGTCTCCCGTGACCTTCACCTCTGAATCTAATATCCTTCCTAACCACCGCTGGCGCTCTTACAGCGTTCCAAGAGACGATGCGTTCACGACCCATCTCTCCTGAGATGAGCACTCATCAAGAGAAGAATGCTCCTGCCAGTGTAAAAGATGTTGACTGCCCGTTTCACCGACAGCCGCGTTAATATCGTGTCCTGCAGTGAACTCGGCCCTTTTACTGCACTGCAAGGTCAGACCTGGCGGATGTAAAACGTGTGGAAAATCACGTCATAGACCGGCTCAGGCTGGACTCCTGTGGTCTACTGTGTCTAGCACTACTGTAGTAACTCATGCAAATCCCTCCTGGCTTTCAAAAGCATTGGCAAGTCTTACATACTGTAGACAAAAAACAAACTCTGACAATGAACATCACTGTTGATTCTATACAAATTGCCGTAATTTGACATATTCATAGCAGAAAGAAAATGCATTCAGAGATACCATGCTCTAATTATAAGATTGGAATACACACACACACACACGCACACATAAAGAAAGCCTGTTTAATAGGATGTGTTATGCAAATAAGATTTTCATTGTCCGGTATCGGGTTATTTCACATCCTCCACTTTGGTCTGAGTTCATTTAGAGCACAGCCAATTTTCCTCTCTTGGGCACGCTGCCAGGGATCTCAGTGGCCTCATGGAATTGCAAGCTCACAAACTTTTTTTCCCCCTTGTTTGTCTGTTTTGTTTTTGTTGTGCCAGGGGATTTGATTGTAACACGATTCATTTACTCAAAAATTCATGCATTTAAATCAATTCAACATTTTTTCCCACTTGACTAGTTTAGCAAATCTTTGGGAAAACATAAAAGATTCGTTGGTCTTTTGGCTGCACCCAATGAGGGATCTCTACAGCAAACCATCTAATTCACACACAACTTGGCACAGGTTTTAGTCGGATGTCCTTACTGAGGCATACCCTCCGTTTTAAACCGGAACTGCATTCAGTGTCTGGGGTTTGGGCATTGGGTGGGACTGGAACCTGGGGCAACCGTATGGCAGACGAGAGACCTACAGTATGGTACCACTGAGCCAACAATGCCAATGCAAAATGTAAAAGAGTGGTTTAATAATGTATATAATAATTATAGAATATATATATATAATTACTTATGTGACAACACCGTTGAATTCTCAGTAGAGATGCATCGGTAGAGAAAATGAATCAATGCATTCTGAAAAGTCCGAGTTGAGAATTCAATCGTTTCTATGGTAACAATTCATTCACAGACGCTCATATGGCAGACTTTCTTCATAATTTATCAAGGCTAATAATCAACTGATTGACACATGTCCAGCATACCCCTGTCATTAGTTACCCAACCTGAGATCAGCAAATGAACCATGAAATAATTAATATCCGCTCCAAAATTATTGGCTCCCTAGACTTAAAAGGAAAAAATGCTAAAGCATGTTTGAGGTTAATTAGCCGGTAAGAAAAAAGCTGAACATTTAGTATTACAACCATAACAGCAGCTTTTCTTATAATGCTTGGAGAATAATGATAGAAGATATAAGGATTGTAATAAGGTGATGAAATAATAGAGAAAACGGTAAATGTGGTGATGTCATAAATCCTCGAACACTCCTCAATACCCAACCTCTCCACATCCAGCAGCTGTTAAAAAGCTGTAATATTTTAGAGTAACGGACATGAAATCTCTATTTATCAGGATGATTTATTATTACACTAAGATACAATGCGTTAACTATTACAACTATTGATTTGATGCTAATGTGTTACAAACTTACAGGAATGTTTTATAGCATTTATAGTTATTTTCCTGTGAAAGTATTAGGTGCAATTTCATAGTTTCCTTAAGAGTTGTTTTTTTTTTCTTTTACAGTACCTATAATTGGTCACTTCTGGCCAATAATTCACTGTTAAATATAATCGGGTAACTGCAGGCAAAAGTCAACCTTAACATGTGGAAAAAGTAAACATAATTCATAGGATACATACCAAGTCATACTGATGAAAACTACAAAAATAAAAAAAGCATGCATGAGAAAGAAAAAAAAAAGAACCAAAAATAAACTCTGCAATAAATTCTGATTTAATAATTTCTTCTTTGTTTAAAAATTAAGTAAAAATTCCTAGTTACAATTCACTACTGGATCATGTTCTTCATTAAAGCTGTGAATCGTACAGTAGGTAGACTGCTGATTCAAATGAGGTATTTTCAAATCAATTTGATTCAATAGCATTCATCTTTATTGTCAGATTTATCTCAACAATGCCTGGCCATAGCAAAAAAAAGGCATGCATGCCAACATTTTATTCAGTAACTTTTAGCTTTGACTACAGCACACAGTGTGACGGTGGCCAGTGTTCATGTATGAAAATAATTCCTCATGCTCCCAATACCACAGGAATATGCCTGTGCCATCAAGGAAGAAAAACTCCACTGATGTGATAACCCGGTCATTCAGTACATTCAGGCCATCACCTGACTTTATTTGGCCATTATGCATGATGGGTGCATCGCTTCATGAGCTTCCTTTCTTACCTTGATGCAACCATCCCTCTAGAACAGGGTCAATCTGAACTCATCAGACCGTATGACTTTCCTCCAGTTCTTCATAAAGTCCAATCTTTATGTTCCCTAACAAAGTAAAGCGTTTTTACTGATTCGCTTCGCTGACAGGCTTTTCTTATGTCCTCGCAGCGGTTTGGTCCCAATTCTGTGCTCTTACTTTCACTATTAAACATAGCTATAGCAATTTCACCAAGTGTTTAATGGGTTAATGGTTCAGTACTATACTTTCTAGGTTTTGATGAGGTGTGACTGAGGACAGTTTAAATTCCAGTCATTTCAAATCTTCCGATGCAGCCCAATAAACTGACCATTCTAAAATGTGAATTTTTTTGGAGGGGCCATGCACTGTGTACTTCTTGCAGGTTATGAAGTATACAAACTACTAAAAGTATTTAATATGCATTATAATTCTGTGCAAATGATTTATTAAATGTCATCCCTCATATAAAGCTATCATCTCTTTTTTCATCTTCCGCGCTGCACTCTAGTCCAGCAGGTGGCGAACCAACCGTCCATAAATATGGTTTGCTTTTTTTTTTTGTGCACAAACCATGGTATAGTTTTAAGGAATTGTGAGGAATTCAATTTTACAGAATTTCACATTTTACTTATAGCTCAAATATTGTGAATTCAGAATCAATTCTGAAGCTAAAAGTGACCCATCTATTCAATGACAGTAGTGTATCAAAATGATTTAACTATTAATCGGATCAATTAATAAACGATTGATTAAAGTGTATGATTGATTAAATAGTACAGCTCTATTCTTTATATATTTACTAGAGGGTTGATGACATGCAACATCAATATTGCCAGATAGTCAAAACCAAATATTTGCAGATTACAGAGACCGCAGAATAAATACAGTAGTATTTCAAGGCAATTTATCATACCTGGAAAATTGATCGCAGCGCCCCAGAATCGAGTTTCCAACATGTTTCTGAGCACTGATTTTTATGTCTACATAGACTATACTGTGCACCACTAGATAGCAAAGAAACAATGGTAGCTTTCTCACGAGATCTCAGTAGAGATGTGGACTGGCTTATTTACTACAGACCCAGGGTCCATTTTCTGAGACAATCTGAAAGCCCAAGCACATGCAATTATATATGTAGTATACATGTTTATACACGCGTTTTCTCTCACACAATGTAAATCTAAAACATTTTCCTGTTTGCCAGATCGGATGTGATTTAATTCTAAAAGACTACTTCCGGTATTGAGCATAAATAATGCCTAGGAGGCCAGTTCTTTGTATTCCTGTGAAATGGCAAGCTGGAGATGGTGGATTTTAATGTCGATTCTGGGTTGTCTACGAAATATAAAACCCAGACAACAAAGCTGGGAATGGAATAAAAATTTGAATCACTGAAGCAAATCGACAATACTGTCTTCTTGTGATTTTCCCAAGTAACACAATATTCCCCGGCGGTAGTTTAAGGTATAATGTCCACTGCATAAAGCTACTGCAAATGTGCATCTGTCTTTTAAAAAGAATTTTTCAATCTTTGAAGACATTGGCAGCTAAAAGACCCACCAACATCCAACTCCAACACGATCGAACACAGAGATTTCAACAGAAATCACTCAGCAAGGGGGATTTCTACAGAAATCATGGTCTTTAGTGCGACATACTGTAACTCCCTCCTTCATCTCATGTCTCTTCCTGCTCCTTACGTCCCCCTGTCTTCCTGCTGAACTGTTATAGCTCAGAGCCTGCAAACATCATTAGAGAGGATGAAACTTTAAAGAGGTAATTAGCAGAATCAGGTCGTCTGTACAAGGCCAAATCCATCAGTGGGATGTCACGGCGGAGATGGAGAACCGCTCACAAGTTGGTGTTCTCTGGGTGCGAGATGAACAAGTCCAAGTTTTCTGTACAGGAAGTCACACCCAGTCTCCCTCGCCAGAGCCTTCAAACTCACCCTCTTATACAAAACTATACTTTCATTCACCCTCTCTCCCTTCTTGCCTCAATCCACTCCTTTAAGTGTGCGATGAATTGATAAGAGACAAAAGAAGTGTTCAGCAAACACTAGAGATGGGCTTGAGGGAGAAGAACAGACGGGCAATGATTAAGGCAGCCGAGGCTCATGGTTCAGCTCTCACAGGCTGGTTTACACTTCAGCCTGCACTCAACCCCCGACAGGTCCTCATCGATCCCTCAGAGCTAACACGTCCAGACTCTGAGAGACAGACACAGGTTGACACACACACCAACACGGATAGACAGACAGATCGAAACACACACACCAGCACAAATAGAGAGACAGGTTGACACACACACACACACACACACACACACACACACACACACACACACACACACACACACAAATATATAGACACACACACAAATATATAGACACACACAAATATATAGACAGATTGACACACACTCTTAGTTAATAAAACAGAGTACTACCTGAGCTGATCACATGGAAATTAAATGAAAAGAAAAGGATAAAGAGAAAGCAAATGAAAGTGACTGAGAAAGCAAAAAGAAAAAAAGATCAAGGGAAAAGGCAAATAGAGAAGAGAAAGCCAACAAACGTAAAGAGAAAAATGAGAATAAGAAAGCAAGAAAAGAGAAGTAAAGCAAAGGGAAGAAGAATGAAGGGTAAATACAAAAAGAAAGAAAGAAAGAAAGAAAGAAAGAAAGAAAGAAAGAAAGAAAGAAAGAAAGAAAGAAAGAAAGAAAGAAAGAATATGAGACAGGAAAAGAGGAGAGAAATTAACAATAGTGAATGACGAGAAGAGAAGAGGAAGAACAGGATAAAGAATTGTGACATGAAAACAAGAGAGGGGGAAATAAAAGGAAATGAAAGACAAAAGAAGAGAAAAGAGAAAAAGAAGACAAGAAGAGAAGACAAGAGAAAATAGAACATGCATGAAAGACAAGACAACAGACGTAATGAAAGACAAGATAAGAGTGGAGACAAGAACAAAAGACAAAAGGTGAAAGAAAGAAAAAAAGAAAGAAAGAAAATGTGAGTAAGAGTGAAAAGAAATGAAAAGTAGTGAAAGATGTGAAGAGAGGAGGAAGAAAAGAAAGGAAAAAGATGAAATGCAACATGAAAACAAGAGAAGAGAACAGAAGATAAGAGAAATAAGAAGGGAATAAAAGACAAGAGAAATGAAAGAAAGGAAATGAAAAACAAGGTAAGATATGAGAAAGAAGGGAAATGGAATGGAATAACACAAGAGAACAGAACGTAAAGAAAAGTACAGTATATGTCTAGTGTTTGTGTCAAGTGTGTGTGTGTGTGTGTGTGAGCGCTAATATAACTTTATGGAAGTGAATTGACGTTTAAGCAAGAGGATTTTTATTTGTTCGGTAAAAATGCCTATAGACAGATTTGAGACTAATGAGGAGACTCTGAAACGTGTTAGATCGTTACTGCGGGCACTTTTGGATGAGTGGGAAAGAGTTAATGAGTGTGAGTGTGTGAGAAAGAGAGCGCATGAGTGAGAGAGAAACAGGCTGACGAAAAGAGAGAGAGAGAGAGTGATTTCTTTGAACATTCGTTAGAGGAGGATGACATGTGAGCTGAAAACTAATATTCAGAGTTCCAAAGATCACTGGACACGGGGGGAGCTGTGGTGTGTGACTGGGAGTGAACGGGATTTAAAAAAAAAAAAAAAGGCGTGAAAATATTCATACAGTAGCAGACAAGGAGCTCGTGACAGTGTTTAAAACTGTAGATTTCTCCTGTACTCTCTCCTCATACCATCTGTCATGGCATGAATTCTTTAAAATTGGTACGAGTTTGTTGGGGAAAAGTGACAGGCATCAGAGAGGCTAAGATGCACAGAGAGAGCTTCAGCAGCACACTTAATTAGCTGCAGCTACAGAGCTCGTCCGGACCTGCACCTACAGTACAGTCAGGATGAGCTCAGCAGGAGACGGAGAGACAGGAGAGTGGGGCGGGGACACAACTGTGGACAGGCCGACTTCGATTTACAGCAGAGTTAGCATGAGCACACGGACAACCTACTTTAAAAGCGTGACAGATGGTACGAATGTCATCTGAAGCATCATTCCTGAAAGCAGTGATTATACAGAGGACGGGCGTTCCCTACAGCATGGACGACATGATCTGGCGAGACGGGAAAAGCAAATTAATGATGAAGAGAAGAGAATTGAAAGAGAAGAGGCATATCTAAGGCAAGAAGAGAAGTCATGAAAGGGGGGAAAAGAGAGAGAGAGGCGAAGAGACGAAAAAGGAAAGAAAAGAAAAAATATAAGCACAAGGAGAGAGAAGAAATGAAAAGGAAAGAGAGCGAGGATCTTCAGAGTAACGCAGAAATGTTTTAATGTCTCCTCACAGTTTAAAAGTTCTAAGAGAAGTGGTTCAGTGCTTATTTCCAGCGCTAGATCAAAAAATGATGTGTGCTGCTCTTTGGTCCAAGCTGAACCCCCTGCAGTCCTGGCTCATTACTCTTCACATATTTATACAAAAGCATCTACGGAACTCACAGGGTCCACATAGCCTAGCATAAATAATTAAACCGCTGCCTTTTTTCCTGCTGGGTGTTTCCCTTCCATGATCCTCTTTAAAAGCTGACCGTCACAATATGGAGGTGTACAGCAAGCCATGATAGAGGAGGAAGTCCAAAAACAAAAATAAAGATCGTGCTGGTTTAGCCATGCATCTCAGCCAGAAAACAGATCAAGCATGGAAAGATACTGGTTCTTGGCTTTGACGTAACTCACGTTCAGATTCTAGTAAAGGAAAGCAAGTTTAGCAGATTTTGTAACGTTACAAACATAAACTGCAATGGTTTGAACTGGGATTATAACCTCGTTGGTGCTTTTGATAGGAATACCTGCATGTTCAGGCAATCACATGGCACTGTACAATGCAGAATCAAAAGCATATCCAGTGAAAACGCTTTGACTTAATGAATGGCAGGGCTCTGATGGCGAATGAGATTGAGGCTAATGTTTTTATTTTGCGATTATCTAGATATGACGGTCTCTCTCACTCTTACACACACAAAAAAATCTGCTACATCTGCATGACTGTCACAAGAGTACAGAAGTGTACGTGGCAATACAGGAGGGCTGCGTTCAATAATGAGAGCCCTCATGAGCCGTTCAACTGACATACACCCGTGAAAATTTCACATGGGCTCTCATTATTGAACGCAGCCCTGCAGTACTATCACGTGAATTCCTGTGCTCTCGTGCTCTGTCCACGGTGCATTGTCTTGTCATGGATGCACATGCTGACAAGCAGGTGGTGAAATAAAGTGCAAAACAGCAGAGAGTAAGTTGTTTTAAATTTTAGTAGTACTTTCTGATTAGTGATAAATTTATTTTAATGGCTTTAAGGATTTCTTTTCTTTGTTTATTCTTGGTAGATTTTGAAACTCACCCAGTGCCGTGCTAACAAACAGGCATTATGTAGCTTAGCTGGCAAGCTAGCCAAATTTATCTAAACATTAGCCAAAGAACATGACAAGAAAACTAAATGGCCAAACAAAATTCATGTCAAGTTTTAGAAAAAAGGGTGAGCAGGGAAAGTTCAGTCAGGTACAGTCAGCTCAGCCAGACAGTCAGCATTCAGTCATCATTAGCAGATCATGTTAATGCTAGCATAGCACAGCTAGCTAAGTTAAAACTAAGTTGAAATCAGCATGGCTACATGGGTTTGCCTGCTTATGGTATGAAAAAGGTTACATTTTGTCACCTACAAATGTAAATTAGTTCATCAATATTTTTCATATATTTTTTAATTAAGCTGCAAAAGATTTTTTTGTCTGGATAGAGAGAGAGATTTTTTTTTACTATCATGTTTCTTTTTTTTGTGCTGGATGAGTAGGTTTGAGAATTTCAGAAACTGCTAATATCCTGTAATTATTATTCACTTTTCAAAGTTTATATAGTAAAAAATAATGAGCATGCATGTAGATGTACCCATGCTAATAAGGGAGATCACTCTTTACAAACACTGTGATCAGAAAAGAATGTCAAAACCTAAGGGTGATGGGCCACAACAGCAGAATTCCACACTGACTTTCTCTACAGTAGGTCAGCTGAGAACAAGAATCTAAGGCCACACAGGATATAAGCTACTGTAAGTAAAAAGTTACTATCACTCTATGTTATGCACTATAAATCTAGTATCTCTTCCCTTGTGTGCAATTAAAATATCACATGATCTCAGGATATATTCCTGGAAGCACCCAGCGTCAAAATAATATCCATCAAAGCAGGTCCAGGATAAAGTTTTAGAAAATATATAGATCAGGGGTTGGTTCTAAAAATATCATATCATATCTCATGGAGCACCAAAGCCATTATTAAGAAACAATATGGAAGCATGTGGTGCGACTGTGACTCTGGGGAGATGGAGAGATTCACAGGTCAAATGTGAGAAGCTGTTAATAAGACAACTGAAGTCTAAACACTCTACAGAGCTGGGCTTTATTACATAGTAGCAAGAAGAAGAAAAAAAACAATATGAAATCCTGTTTGGAGTTTGCCAGAAGGCATTTTGGATATTCAGTAATACTTGTGCAACCAACATATAAGAAAAGAAGAAATGAGAAAATTCATTTCCAAGTAGTAACACACCAAAAAAAAAAAAAAAAGTTCAAGGGAGAGTGAATGTTTTTGCATGGGACTGTAATAGAAACGTTTACCTGGGAGAAAACACAGCAATTACACTACATGGCTAGACACTAATATGGATAATTAAGCAATATCACAAAAGAGGGTGTGCTGGTGTACTGAATATTAGCACGCCTGTAGGCATGTGATCTCCCCTCTTGCCAGTACTGAGGATGGTACAGAGCTACATGCTGGTGACCGACAGTTGGAACTGTTAAAACACCTATGACGTGGAGCAATACATCTAGTTAAATTATGATTATACTGAACCCAATTATATGTTCATTTTGACTTACCTGCCCTATATCATTTAAAAACAATCGAATGATTCTTCGAACATAAAAGCTGTCATTATACTGCCAGTATTGTTGTTTCTCAACAGTAGAGATGTATTCTGAAAATAAAAAACATGACTACTATTGCAGTTTTTACAGCCAGTTACGGTATTGAGAAACAGCCTTGGGGCACAAGGCGGGGTACACCCTGGACAGGGTGCCAATCAATCGAAGGGCACACACATACACACACTCATTCACACATTATGGCCAATTTGGGAATGCCAATTAACCTAACAACTGTGGGAGGAAACCCACCAAGCACAGGGAGAACATGCAAACTCCATGCACACAGAGACGGGAATCGAACATGGACCCTGGAGGTGCAAGGAGACGGTGCTAACCACTACACCAACGTGCCGAGAAGGCTTTACACAAATAAAAAAATGCAATTCCAGGTTTTTGTGTACATGTAAAGCAGATGACAATCAGTGACCTCAGCTTTGCTTTGGGGGGAATCTTGTCCCTGCATCCAGCAGACATTTGTCAGCTTATGTAATATGCGATGCATCAGGTATAGTTATCTCCTGAGGAGAAAAAGAAAATTAGGCACATGCCTCAGCTGCTCCACCTGGCTGACTCAGGATGTTCCACCATGATCTCCATCATTTTCCATGTTGCCTTCTGATTTCACATGAGCTGGTTTGGCAAAACGCGAGCACTCCACTCGTTCCACCCTTGCTTGTCCAAGGATTTTTCCTCATTTCACATGAGCTGGCTTGGCAAAACAAAAGCACTCCACAGGTTCCACACTTGCTTGTCCAAGGATTTTTCCACAAAACATCACATATCTTGTGTAAGAGTGAACTGTACTGAAGTTGTAACCATGCCCAAGAGTGCTTACAACACAGACTATCATTGGCAGACCTGAGTAAGTATAATGGAAATCTGTATCATGCAAAAAAAAAAAAAACATGGCCCAGAGTATGGTCTAGACTGTCTGCCCCAGGAGTAAGAATAGACTGCTCATGCCAGACGAGTGTTAGTGAGCATTTAGTAGGACAGCAGGATGTCAGTAGGAAGTTTGATAAAACACAGTGCTCTGTAGAAACCTCATTCACCAAAAGTTAGGGTGTTGCAGCCCTTATGTTTAGGATCAAGCATTACAACCTGAAGTTTTGCGAATGACCTAAAGGAAGGATTAGATGATAAGAGAGAAAAAATTATTTTACAACAAAAGCCCTGGTATATGTTGGTGAATGGGATGACTTCATGCTAACAACATATGCATTACTAACGTACATTGAATTACAATTTGCAAAAATGGTTGCATTTGTAAAGTGAATGTACTGTATACACTTGGTGTAAGTGTATGGCCAAAGGGTACGGTTCGGTACATACCTTGGTATTGAATCCTCAGTTTGGCACATTTTAGATCCAGTGAAGTGAAAAAAAGCATGAAAATGTTCATTTATTAATCTTTTAATTTAACTTGTAAACATATACCTGTAGTCTTGTACAAACTTGTAAATAGCAGCAAGCTGTTCATTCACTATTCGCTAATGTCGATGGCCCTGTTGCTGTGCTTGCACAACTCAATGAGCCCTTCTTCCTCAGAGTTTGTGTATTTAGTTTAACCGCAACATTCATCTCGAGTTTTATTCCCAAGTCTGAGTTTTTTCCCGTTTACAAAGTGGTGTCAAATCAACATGACTGAACGCAACATCGAAAGTCAAACTCACTCACTAACTCTGTCTATACCGCTTTATCCTGTATACAGAGTCGCGAGGGGCCTGAAGCCTATCCCAGGAGACTTATGGCACAAACTAGAGTACACTCAGGACAGGGCAGGGCACACACGCACACTTAGATGCTCATCCACACACTAAAGGCAATACAGGCAAGAGTGCTAACCACAATGCCACCATACCACCTACAAAGTAAATCTTCTTACCTTCAAATGAGTTCTACGTTACAAATAAGTATTAACTATAGACTAATCAACCTGCATGCATATTTGTTTGTTCAATCTAAAACACCGCCATAGCATGTTGCTAACAAAACCTGGCCACTCAGGTTCCACATTCATTTTGTCGAACACAAAGTGATGTAATTCAGACTGGTTTATTCTGGCTTAGGATGGAATGCCCAGTTATATTTTAAATAAACTTGCTCATCTGACTTATCAAACTTAGATAAATTTAATATCTCTGAAGCGATATTTAAATTTTTTGCTACAAGTCCACAGTGACATGCTGCCTGTTCCATTAATCTGAAATAACCAAAAGTACCAAAGAGATTCCCCCAGCACTAATTAAAGCTAGGCTGCCATTACTCAGATTATAATGCGCATCAAACAAGAAGAAACCTGTACTGAATGGTGTGAATGTAAATACCCGTTACATCCCTTACTCTATACTGTATATGAATGTGCTTGCTTTTGGCATGTATGATTAGAGGAAAAATGTGGGGTAATGGTAGAGCTGATACAATTTTTCCCCCAGATGAATACCAAGCAACAGTAAACAATATCAAGGCAAAAGTCTGTGTCCTTCCTCCTTCAGTGAGTTATTTTTTAGTTAAAAAAGCAGAAAGGTATATTTTCAGATATCTTCTGTATTGGCGAAGCAAAAGGTAAGTATTTGTAAATGTCGCTTATGAGTGGTGCAACAAAAAAGTATTCATCTTATCAATTAGAGGACATTATGATCCTGCACACATGGCCATAATGTCTGGGTGGAAGGGATGGGAATCTTCTCTGTCTATTTGCGTTGCCCTGTGATGCAGAATGGATCGCAAAGATTTGGTTGGGTTCAGGTGTCTTGTGGGTGTCTACAAAATTAGATGAAATTTCTTGTGAATGAATGCGTCAAACCATTGACATTTACAGAAGACTTCAAGCACAGAGACTCGTACAGTACGTGCAGGAAAAATATTTGATATTTGAATGGTGCAAACATTATAAAGCAGGCTATACGGCTGTGAACGATGATTCCAGCCGAGGTGGCTCAGAGCCCACAGCAGTCATTCCTTCTGAACATTCTGAACATTCAGAGAGTGGAACTCCTGATCCTTAAAAATTTAGGAATAACCTGCCGTCAAGGTGTAGAGGAGATGAATCTGGCTGTGAACATAATCCGAACTGTACACATAATCATTCACGAACACCACTTGCACATTACAGGAACTCGGCTGGGAGTTCCTACCACATCCTCCGTGCAGTCCTGACCTCATCCCAAGCCATGTCCATATGTTTGGGCCATTAAAGGAGTTCCTGGGAGGCCAGGGATTCAGATGTGAAGCAAGGATTCATGGCTCCGGTTCTGAGGAAACGCTCTACCGTGACGGTATTCAGACACTAATGAAACACTAGGATTAGTTCTGTTATTTTGCACATTCTGTGTTCTAGTTAGTTAGCTAGCTACTAGGTCGTAATTGAGAAGACCAAAATTTGTTCAGGTTATAAGTAAACCAAAGGAATCTCCAAAACATTTCCACAAGTCTCTGGAAAGTTGAACTGGGTCAGACCAACTTGGGTTCAAAGAATAGTCCCCCTAGCTAAAGAATACCTTGGAAGTGTCTTAAAAGAATGAGGAGGCCATCACAATCTATTTCCTGTCATCGCGCATTCCCTAAATTACTACAGACCTTCAGTTTGTGCCAAGAATGAACAATAAATTAAAAAAAATTGTGACAGGAAAAGGCTTTGCTCAAGACAAAATATGAAATATGCATGTGGATCGATCATCTGTCTCAAACACAGGAAAGTTTGCATACTTCTATAAAACAATAGATCTGCTCTCTACTAGCAAAAAAAAAAAAGGTAGAGAAAGAGACAGAAAAAGAAAGAGAGAGATGTGTTATTTGAAATTCTCCTGAAGAAAAGAAACAAGACCTTCTGTCCATGCCAGGCAGACCGAGCAAAAGAAACAGAGAGGGGTAGACCGGATGCTGTAACGGAGATGAAGCGACACAATAAGGACAGGAAACTTGATCATTCCGTCCATACGCAAAGGAAACAACTTTGTGATTTAAATTGGCTAAAATGGTTTGTTGTGTGAATATAGATTATCTTTTTAAAGCACTTATAAATATTTAGAATATAGCTGTAGTGTGATTAATAGACCACATTGGTCTATTCAGCAGAACTGCAGACTATAAGAAGCCTGCAGGTGTGTGATAATTGATGCATATTGATGAATGTAAACAGCTAGTAGTAAACACTGCCTTATTAAAGAGAGAGCTAATGCCAACACTTCTGCGTCGAGGGGAAAAAAAACAAAACACAGATGGTGTGCCAGCTCTCACTAACACTTTTTTCCTCCCTCGCTTGTTCCAAAACTCTCCGTAGCTCTCCTGTGTGCTGCCAAACTTCAGCCTGCTGTGGTAATGAATAATTCTAGTGTGATTGAGGCTCAGAGGAGTCACGACACCTAACTGGCACCCTCATTTAAATACACAGCTCCAGGTGATCAATTGGGTTCAGTTCTTCGCGTTCGAACCCGTTACGGGCTGTGTTTTGAACAGCACCTGCTAGCCATGCTAATGAACCCTGACACATCTGCTGAGCTCATACTGCTCTCCTGAACTTGTGATTCCACAACTCAGAGCACAGTAAGGCTCCATCATTCCTCCACTAATTACAGATGCAGGAGGAGGGAGCTGGACGAGTAGCTGGTCTACCACTAATATCCATGCAGGGTTGCCTGGGACTTCCTGTAAGTAGAACATTACATTTAGATCCGTCACTCATGCTAATGGTGTTTTCGGAGGTGCAAAGCATTAGCGTGCTCACAACATGCAGGAATTTGCACAAAAACAAGTCACGGACATTAGAGAAGGGTTATGGTTGGAGAAGCAGGGAGGGGTTGAAGACTTTTGTGACTTCCTTCATGAAAAGCAATAGGAGTCCTTACCCATTTATAGGACATCCGGTTGGAGGTCGGGGGTGTATGCCGCATAAAATAAATAGCAAAAATGACCTCAAATGATAATTAGAAAAGAGTTCAGATACAAGTATGTAAGGTTTCACCGAACCATAAATTTGAAATACAGAGAAGAGATGAGGATGATGAAGATGATGAACAACATAACAGGGAAAATAACTGAATTCAGTAGTGTTGCGATTAACGAACACTCGAGTGAAAACTATGGGGATTATATAGAGAAATAAAGGTAGTTTTACTCTTAAAACAGTGCTCGTTAATCGCAACACTACTGAATTGAATTATTTTCCCTGATGTTATGGTGTTTATGGTGATATAAATGCAGTTATCTCAGCGTTTCACTCGTGCTTGGATACCGTCACTGTAGAAAGTTCTCTCAGTATGCCGGAGCCATGATCAGACTGCTATATGTCTGAAACGTTGGCCTCCCAGGAATTCCATTAATGTCCGAACATGTTGAAATGACTTGGAGCGAGGTCAGGACTATACGAGGGACGTGGCAATGACTCCCAGCCAATCTCCTGTAATGTGCAATTGGTGTTCATGAATGGGTCTCTTCAGCAAGTTCACAAGTTATCCACAGATTTTCAAGGTTTAGATGTTCCACTCCAAATATTTTTCATGGGAACACCTGCATTTTCTTTTTGTAAAGAAAAGCTTCAAATTACAAGCTTCCACTTCATGACAAACACACTAAGAAAAATATTATTAACTGACAAAGTAAAAATTAGATTTTTCCTCTCATACCTACATGCTCATAAACAGCACCACGGTAAATCCAGATGTTATCACTGGGTTGTGAAGTGGGAATACATCCCGCATGGGACTCCAATGGATCTCAGGGCATCAGGCATTTAGTAACACATTCACACACATTGTTGAATCTGGACGCAGTTTATCTTAGACAAGCTATTCTTTTAATAGCTGGGGGGAAACCAGAGAACCCAGAAGAAAACCCACATGGGCAACTCTTCACAGGCAGTAAAACTATTCATGTAAAAGTTTTACCTGGAACACACTTTTCAAGGGCTCATAGGCATTAATGGAACGCCTACTGTAAATTCACTTTAGACATTTTTTAGACATTCCATCATGCAACGTATAAAATCCGCCAGGCCTTCAATAATGCAAGCAGATTCTCCTTTCGATGTGACGTCATAAAAGAAGACCCCTTCCCACTGCTTGTTTCTCAGGTTTGTAGGTCTCTGTGGGGGTGTGGCTCTGGAGTACACAGACACTGAAACAGCGCATTCGAAAGAGGAGTAAAACAGAAAGAGTTTGAAGAATGAAAAATGCATTATCTGAGGGCTATTTTAGATGGAGCATAACAAGCACACTTTGCAGGAGCTGTGAGACCCTGATCAACTAGAGAAAGAAACTATGAGATCTTCAAAATTAAACCTTTAAGGTTGATTATTATTCGAAAACAGGTACACAATTACCACATATTAATTTGTTGATTTTCTTCCCCGCTTCTTTTTTTTTTCTCTAACATACTTACTGCTTTAAGATGAATAACTAAATAAAAATCTTGGACTTTAAAACGTTAACCAGCAGGTGGTTTCCATGTACAGCTGGACAAAACTCCAAACCATGGAGGTCACGCCCTTAATTGCAGTGGCCCTAAAGCAATCAGAATCAATGCGGATATGAGGACGTGTTGACGATGCTCGGCCTTGCAGCATGACTGTACTTGGATGCGTGTTGGACAGCATATACTGTATGTGACAGACGAGCACAGTTCAGCTGATTAGTTTTCATGTTGATTAAGTGCGTGCCACTCGCTGCTGGTGGAAATGATCGGAATGGGTGTCCGTATTTCAGCGGTGCGTTATTATCCCTTATGGATGACTTATGCGATTTAATAAACTGACTGTTCAGCTGCATGCTGTTTGATGTCACCATGGGGCAAATAAACACACACACACACACACACACACACACACACACACACACACACACACACACACACACGTAAATGGATCCCACAACTCACCATAGTAATAACAGCAACAGCTCAATAAAGCTGTGTATGTGTGATTTCCGGGGTCCCACCAGAGCCGAAACCGTCCGGCACAACTGTGAGTGACATCCTTATTTTTAATAAATATGAGAAACTTCGCCACGACTCCCAGGGGTAATCAGAAGCAATCAGCGAGACACACACAGAAGCGCTGTCTCTCGAGGAAGAGCTCGCGGCACGTCTCTGCTTGCTTAAGAGACCGATTACAGCACTGTCAGCTTGATCGGCTCAGCAGGGGCCCCAAGCCTGACTACGGACTGAGAAACAGGGAAGGAAAAAAAAAAGCCCCTACAAAACCAGCAAACAGTTTTTATGCTGACTCACCGTAGATTCCAAAAAGTTTACTTCAAGTTTTTCCAGAGGAAATGAAAATTCTGTCATTAAACTAGATTTGAACCCTTTACTGTGTGTGTGTGTGTGTTTTTTTTTTGTTTTTTTTTTACAGGATTTTAAAAATTATTAGCAAGAGGGGTGATACTGTAGTTTGGAACCTTATCTGTTAAACCAGAAGGTACAGATGAGAGGTGGACGGACTAGCAAACTAGAGTGCTGCTGCATCGTTCTCTTTATATAAAGATCTAATAGCAAATAGAGATCTACTGCCATTATGACAGCTTGGGTAATGTAGAAAAATGATACATTTCAGATTTGAGCCAGAATGTCCTCATAAATTCTCCTGCTACATCAGAAATGCATCTGTATGGAAGAAAGGAAGTGCAAGTAAGCAGTGCTGCACATGACCGCGGAGCTGCTAATGAATGTGAAGCGTCTCAGCGGCGGCGAGTCACGCTGCTAAGTTTCATTTAAAAATATTTCATCGGAGCGGATGAATTCAGAGCGAAAAAGCTCCTCTAGAGACGCTGATCAACTGTACAGCGAAGCCGTCCGCCATGATTAATTGAGGTTGCTTCGCTGTGGGCTAATAATTCAGGCAGACAGAGGATAAAATGGCTAGCTGTAAGGGTGAGAGTCTGTGTACTCTGTGTCTTTACACCTTCACCTCAGAACAAGTCCAAAGCACATCAGGGCAGGAAGCTAATTCACACCAACGCCTGGACGCCACAGGGCTCGTGAGAAAGCAATCTTTCTCTCTAAAAAAAAAAGGCATGCTGAAAGACCCTGTCAGAATCTATCAAGACATTTCTGACCTAGGGAATGGAGTATGTCCCTAAGGGAGAGATGAGACAGCTTGTCACTGGATGCCTGCGCCATTAACGTCTGTCATCGTCTGTCACAGAAACACACATACAGATACACACTAGGCTTTTTTTTTTTCTCTCCACCTAAGAACAGTCACATCTCTGTCAATAAACATAAAAAATAATTTGGTGAAAATGGCTTTGAGGAAGAAAAAAAAAAAAAAGATACAATTCTTATCTATCTGTCAGTCAGATAATAAAGGAATGAAGACAGGCAATTTTAGAGAATCCTACGAGAATCCTGGGGCTTGTATAAATTCTGCCGGTCCAATAATCATCTAGCTCAAAGGCATAAAGTGAAGCAGCGGACAATCTTTGCTTCGGTGTCCCATAATAGAATATATGAGCATGAATGGAGCTGGCAGTGTGGAGCTGGCAATGCAGCACTGCATGTGTGATTACAAGGCCAGTGTACCGAGTTCTAGCTGATTTTTGAGAAGACTGGAAGACGTTTCTGTTTCAAATGTCCCTCAACAATATATAGAAAACATAATGGAACAACAACTTGTAGTAAAAAACGATGTGTATATGTGGTACATTTTGAACGTTGCGAATTTTTCATTTTGTCTATCTATTATACTTCTATCATGTCTTGATCAGATACAATGGGACACTGAGCTTGCAACCTGACCTCATAATAAATTCCCACAAAAACTAGGGATGTATCTCCCGATGTCCAGAGCCTTTTAACTTACCTTCTTTCATTAGGTAATTAAGTAGCAACAACAATTATGACAGCTTGGGTAATGTAGAAAAATTATACATTTAAGATTTTAGCAAGAATGTCCTCATAAAATTTTCCTGCTACATCAGAAAACCAACAGCCAGTAGTTATTTTAAGACAATAAGTTCAGCTGTCTTGGAATAGGAAGAACATTATTGTCAAGT
Organism: Clarias batrachus; assembly: GCA_003987875.1. Taxonomy (NCBI): domain Eukaryota; kingdom Metazoa; phylum Chordata; class Actinopteri; order Siluriformes; family Clariidae; genus Clarias; species Clarias batrachus. The sequence goes on along the minus strand of QMIH01000022.1, from coordinate 768,158 downwards.
GCATTTGCAAAACACATCAAGCACCATGATGAAACTGCCTCTCATGAAGACCTTCACAGGAAGGCAAGACCAAGACCTACCTCTGCTGCAGAGGAGAAGTTCAGTTCGAGTCACCAGCCTTAAAAATCACTAATTTACAAACAGCACCTTTATGAACGGACATAAAAGGTGTGTCCAAACTTTTGACTGGTTGTGTATGCTGACCTATGACAAAGCATCTTTAAAAAAAAAAATACAGCGGACGGTTTAATTTGATTTAGAAAGCATGTGCTAGTTGCTACTATCTCAAATGGATAGTTTGCAAATGTCAAAGGCCCTGAGCTACTGATCGGAAGGTCGGCGGTTCAAGGCCCTTAACCCTGCCTGCTCCAGGGGCACTGCATCAGGCTGACCCTGCACTCTGACCCCAGTTACACTGGGATATGCGAAGAAAGGATTTTACTGTGCAGTAATGTACATGTGACAAATAAAGGCTAACTTAAATGGCTGGGGCACGGGTGTTCAAATCCATTCCTGAAGGGCCAGTATGGATCACAGTTTGTAAGACACCAAAACTTGCAAACACTAAGTAAAACTGCCAATTAACAGATTAGTTAAATTAACTGTGTGGCAGAAAAATCACCGACCTGTGCTAGACGGGAGTTGAATACCCTGGGCTATGGGGTAGAAACTGGCCAAATAACAAAATTACGGGGGAAAAAATACAATTTGCTAGCTAGTTTATTCTATTGTCTATGACCGACTATGGCATGCTGGCGAAACAAGGACACAAACTATATTACTTCAGCTAATCCAAGGTCTGCGAGGAAGATTAACACACATGAAGGTGACAACAAGCAAGAATAATCAATATTCATCAACTAATGAAGCAGGCATGAATCAAAACAAGGCAGCACAATGACTTTTGGGGGGGTTGGGGGTTTAAATCTTGTCTCTGCAATGTGTGCTTGGAGATAACGTTTTCTCCCTGTGCTTGATGGGTTTTCTCTGGATACTCCGCTTTTCTCATGGGTATATGTATGGTTGGATAGATGAATCAAAAGTACAGTAGAAAACACCAGGGTAACCAAAAGTAAAACAAGCATGTTACAACTGACAAGGCTTTACCAAATACTAAGACACAACAGAGTAGAAATAGAGAAAATGATCCATAGATTCACACAAGACCAGAAGAGCACAATAGGATACATGACAGGATAGGCATAGAGAAAAGGCCTGGAACTAAAAAGGATGGCATTGATAGCGTTGTAGCCTCAGTGCTTCAGGGCCCATTGTGCAATCCTGAATTTATTTCTTTGCAACCAAGTCTTATTTACAGTACAGGTATGGCTGAAATATATATATTTTTTACAATCAGTTGGATCACTGTAAGCTAAAGCCAAGGCTTTGTTACCATATTGTAGTGTTTACTTATATGCAATGTAACATGATCATTATGTGAACTGAACCTTGTCCACCACCCATAAAACCCATATTATATACGGTCTAGAGATACACAGAGATCGGCACTCTTTTCTCACATTCTCATATACAGTATATAGTACTATCCACGAACAAACTTCTCTCTCTTCTATACACATACACAATCAATCTATAATGATCACCCACTCAGCACCAGTGCCTACTTTAGTATTTTGGCAAAGTCAAACTCATATAGTATACGGTGCATCACACTACTTATAAAGGTCAAGCAATGATCTTAATTAGTAAAAGAGCACTTTATTAGCACTGCTGAAGCGAGCACTGCCAGTCCCCAAGGCTTCACCTGAATGCAAAAATGACCTCGCTGAAGGAGTACCTGAGAAAGTTAAAGTTTGTGTTTATGATTTAATGTCCCAGGAGTATATCAGAGGCACAGAGAGGCAAGGAAGCAGCAGTGGAGCTTAAGTCACAGCCCATCTCTCCCATGCTCCTCTGTGTCTCCTCTCATCCGTTGCTCGGCTGTATGGGGATGACAGGGGCAGACGCTCCAGGCTGCACTTTGCGAGCCAAATTAAAGCCTGTGAGTGTCGTTTAGGCATGGAAGGACCGGAGCTAATATAAATGTGCTTCCTGTGGGAATTTATCTTTTTAAACCAATGCAATCAACGTGGCAGTGGCAGTGAGTGTAACATTTTGGCCCGTGATGTAATTTTAGCATGGCCAGAGGCGTCAATGGCCACTAATGCATACCAGCTAAAGTGCTGTTTTTACAGTATACGCATGTGTCTCAATCTGAATGCATTGAGGGAGGTAGAGTATTAAAATGAGATATGCAGGATGAAGAGTGCAAATGCTGCTTCAGTCAGTGGACCATAAATGAATCAATGAGTGCTGTTACGGGTAATGACAGGAATTTTCAGGAATTCCTTTCATTTTCCTCTCAGCCTAAATTACAGCAATGACTTCAGATAATTGGCAGAAATTATGTATACGGTGTAAATGACAAAACGTTACGCACATGGATTTAACGTCCCCGCTCAAACAAAATTAGAAATGATTCATCTCTCCTCAACAATAGGTACTATTCCAAAGAACATTTTAAAACTACTTTCACTGAAAAGACGTGAAATTTTGATTGAAGTGACACATTGTTATCCTTGAAATTGCCAAATTAAGCACAATACACAAGACGGGAGGCTCAGGAGTCTGAAACAGTTTGGCCTAGAACATGATTACGAAGGAGGAGACCCAAGATGAAGGCTGCTTTCACACTAGATTGATTTGTACTGTGCCTAGGTATCACAGCTTCCCCCAACTCACCTCTTCCCTGCTGGCCAGCCTTGAGATTAGTAAAATTGTTCTGTCCCCTAGTACACTTGTGTATTCATACTCTCCAATACAGAAGTATGCAATTAGTTGGTTTGCGAGCCACCACTAAACAAATATAGATATACAGGCACATCAACCTGTGTGTGTGATGCCTAATAATATTGATATTTTGGAGAAAATGTTAATATTTCACCCTCTTTCATGGCTTCCTACTCAGCTGCACAAACAGAGAAATATCAGAGAGTGTAAAGGTGTTTTCGGACTACAATCCCAGTACAGTTAAACCTTGGATTGCAAGCATAATTTGTTCCAGAAGGAAGCTTGTATATTAAAGCACTCATATATCAATGCAAATTCCCCCAAAAGAATAAATGGAAACTCTGGCGATCCCAAAACCCCAAACACCCACATTCCACAACCCAAAAATATTTGTATAAACTTATTTAATACAAAATATAAGGTAAAACTCAAACAAATAAACCTGCACTTTACCACTGAAAAGAATCGTGGCTATAGTAATTGAGACCAGAGAGAGGAGAGGAGGTTATTGTTTATTCTTTCACACACACACTGACACCTACTGTATAAACACACACAAAAAAAAATATTTCTATGCGTGCCCTCATTGTCAGTGTTATAGTAAACCATATACATGTGCACAGATGTTGACTATACGAGTGACACACTGAGACCAAGCATGGAAGACGATTACTCAAAACACTGCTCGTATTTCAAGACATATTTATGTCAAATTTTTGCTCATCTTGCAAAAGACTCGCAGACCAAGGTACTTGCAATCCAAGGTTCCACTGTAATGTGAACCTGGTGTATTTTGCCCAGACATAGATCAGAGTGTAGTGCCTGAGTCCACTTGAAAGGGTAGCCTTGAACAGGGTATTGCGTACTTGCGCGTGGAGTAAACACCATGTAGGTAGTCTGCCCCCGATGTCTTCCCGGGCACGCGAGGTCAGCTGACCCAGCTGCGTCACTGGGATTTCCTTCGAGATTTGGAGGCTCAGTCTCGTGAGAGTAGAATGAGAAACCAAAACACCAAACCTGTGTGTTTGTTTGATTTTATGCTTTACATTGTATATTGGTGCCAAAGGTGTATAAGACTCCCTTTGTTGGACTTACGAACGAATCCGACTTACAAACGTGCTCCCGGAACGGAACCCATTCGTAAGTCGAGACTTACTGTGCTCTTCTTCTCTTTGTGTTTATATATGGTTCACAAACCAACAAGGAACACACTTTCGCCTACTAATTTGAAAGTATAAATACACAACTTTTCTTGGGTACGAAACAGCCATACTTGTGTGCTGACTAAGCAGGAGAAAAGGGAGAGGGAGCAAGCATACTTGTGCATGGTACATAGCAATCGGGCCTATTGTAAAGCCGACCTCAGGTGAACTTGATATGGTATGCTGATCTGTGCCCAGGCACAGCATGGGGTGTTCACATAATGTAAATGTACCGGACTTTGAGGTCAAGTGGACCCGCAGTGTGAAAGCAGCCTGTGCCATAATTTCAGAACTGCAGTTCAGTCCCATGCCCTCCCCTGCTTTCAATAAATACAGAAAAAAATAATACTTTTCTCGGCAATAGCCAGAGCTTTAACAAAGAGAGGTGCATTTTACTCTAGAAATTTGTTTCGTAGGCAGTGATTAAATAACTTCAGGCAGCTTCAGAGAACTGATAGGATCATAGAGGAATGTCTGACCTCATGCCTCGGGTGGAGCCGTTGTTGTAGTTCTGTAACAGCTGAGGCAGACCCAGCATGGCCTCGAACAGCACAGCCAGTGAACCCAGAGACTCCACGAATACCACCCAGTCCAGGAAGAGGAGTGTGAAGAAGGCACACAGCATCGTGAAACCGAAACAGAACAGCAAGTAGTCTTCGAATGCGCTCCATTTCCAAAAATACCGCACATCCAGGTCTGTGAAAGAAAGAAAGAAAGAAAGAAAGAAAGAAAGAAAGAATAGGAAATCATCATGTACTGAACATGTTTATATTAACAGCAAAATACAAAATAGTAAAATATCAGCATGTGCCTCTAGCAAAAAAATTTAATATATTATATCATCAATATCATATGGATGATTTTATTATTGAGATATATTTTTCTGCAAATGTGTTTATGATGTCTAATTACCTAATTATCAGGGGTGTTCAAGTCAAACCAGGACTTTAGAGTGTGCAGGATAACAGAACACATTTATAACACTTTTTTTATATATACATCATCCTGTTACACTAATGCACTTATCCTTTTGTTTTACTAGTGCTTGGATAAAATCAAGGTAGAAAGTTTTCTCAGTACGCCAGTTCCATGATCAGACTGCCTACTTCATGCCTGAAATACTGATGGCTTGGAGCGAGGTCAGGACTGTACGGGAGATGTGGCAATAACTTCCAGCAGAGCCATCTCTTCCAAGTTTGCAATAAGTTATCGGGGATCAGGCATTCCACTCGCTAAATGTCCATGGGAACGAGGCCAGGAACGGCATTCACGGACGGAGGACTTTCTTTAAAACGTTTGTCCCACTCAAGTGTTTTACTGGGGCCAAGAGTCTTGTCTCCTTATAGTGCCTGAAGTCTTCTTTAAATGTCAACCTTTATTCATGAGAAAATCCCAGTTTGACTTAAACGCCCCCGTAGAAAAAAAGATTCGTAGGTAGTTCTTATTTTAAAATTCTTTTACATTTCCTTTACTCTCTTAATGATGACTTTTCTACATCTGATAAACACACAAAACTACATAGAATTTAAAATGTTACGTTTCTAAATATAAAAAAAATTGTGATATTGAATATCTATCGTTTTCATCCAAAAGAAATATAGTAGTTTTAATATCCAAACGCATATTAAAAAATTTCCATCATTTACACTTAAGATTTTCCACAAAAACGTTGCTGTTATCTATTAAATGATCATAGCTAAGAATGAATGAATGAATGAATGAATGAATTTCCTCATCAGGTCTACCTACGAGTTAATGATCTTAAAAAAAGAAAAGGATTATCTTATCATGTTACCAAGAAACTGCAAACCTCAAAGTCTTGCCCACTGTGTGTAAAACCTGGCACTGGAAAATCCTTGGATAAAGTTCATCTTACATAAAACTTTCCCAAGATCAATAACACTATGATTAAAATTTGTTAAACAAAAAACAGGTTTATAATAAAGAACTAAATCCAAGTGAATTACCTATTACTAAAAACATAATAAAGTATTAAAATTCTTTTGTTGACCAAATTTGACTCCTTAGCAAGGTATAAGAAGGAGAACATAAACAATACTCCTGTAGGTTGCTATAATGAAATGTGTTTCCCTTCTCTCTGAGTAAATATGTCTTACATATTAAATAACAACTGCATTTATTCAGAAACAAAACTCAATACAGTACAACAACACTTACTACAATAAGAATGCATTAAAATAAAAGTCACAGCATCGGATGGTGTAATATCATGATCTTAATCTTGTGTGTGTGTGTGTGTGTGTGCGTGCGTGCGTGTGTGTGTGTGTGTGTGCGTGTGTGTGTGCGTGTGTGCAGGCAAGAAAAAAAACATAATAAAACATGCAGTGGCGTACAGTGATTACAGCCCTGATTTATCATGTGTAAATGCAAATAAAGTAGAGCACATATCTCTTTAACCGCCACCGTGATCTGATTCTCACAAGTCGTTTACACTCTACTTATCACAGTCATGTACGACATCCCTACATCCCGCCCTGATCAATGACTTCCTGCTTCTCTTATTCACTGGTTTTTCAGCCTGAGCCAGAACATACTGGCAGTGATGGAGAAGAATTGATTGCTAAATAAGAGCACATCCATTCTGTTCACTGGCGTTCTGTTCACGGGGATTTCGTACACTTTTGTGTCTGTAGTGTGTGAAACACAAGCAGCAGAGAAACAAAAGAGATGTGATCCGTGCCTTGGGAATCGGACAAGCAGAGCAGTTTAAAAGAAAACAAAGGGAGCCCGGGCCTCCTCGGGGTGACCTTGAAGCGACTGAGGAGAGATAGTAGAACATGTAAACAAAAAAGAAAAAAGAAATAAAGAAAAAGATCACACAAGGAGGGACCACACACTGCGTCTCACAACGTGCAGTGACTGATGCTGCCTCCGATAGGATTAGATTAGAAACTGGCAGATTTGCGCAGTCTTAAATTTTCACCTGTGCATGTAAGTGATCTGCACAAATTTACCACATCAGCAAGCCGATGGCAAACGAAAAGCTCCATTTCTCTTCAAGTCAGAACATAAAACTAGCTGACGACAGCAGTCGCTATGATAAGAGACCGGAGGCACTTACCTTGTGCTTTCCTTCCTTTCACTTAGTGAGCAAAATGACTTTAAACGATCTGGAAAATACATCCGTATCAGCCATTTCCTGAGAGCAAAATGGTTAATTTTTTTTTTTTTCAGGATGTTGATGAGATTTATTTTGGAAAGAGCAGAAGCTACGGGCTTTTGGGAGGACCATGGGGACATTTTGCTTGTCCTCAAAAGGAAAAATACTTTCTTATATAATATTATAAAAATAAAAACTAGTAACTTGTACACTGCAGGAAAAGTGACATGAGTTTATCATAAACATTAAACTCATGCCACTTTTCTTGCAGTGTATAAAACATTCATTATTACCAAAATACAGAGGTATTCTCATTAGCCAAGCCACCAGCAACAAACTCCTGGGAATCATAGATGGACTTCAGTAGAACTCTGAGCACGAGACCTGGAGCTCTGAGATACCCGCACTACCTTAAATGCCACTGAGCTGCGCCATGAACAGATATGAAAAGTGTATATAAAAGGGACAGGGTTCCCGAGTGGTACATCACAGAAGCATTAACCCCCATCGCCCAGGGATGTGCTGATGCTGCCACCATCCATACATCCTAGGGAGCAAAACTAGTCATGCTCAAGGGAGAGACGTGTGGTACTGTATACTTGCACTTTCACATCAATCACAGCAACATCATGCAGGCAGAGGGGGTTGGATAAAAGAGATTTTTTTCTGCTTGTAGCTACAGATTTCATTTTGTAATTATCACAATATTCTAAATATCCTGCTTCAATATTATTTTATAATTAAAAAATGTTTAGTTTTTATTTTGATACATTTCTAAACAAACATTGCAAACAATTCACTCCAACCTCACTGGATCCTGTATTGCCTGCCAATGTGAGGATAGTTCAGAGTGTGCCATCTGTAGGACTACATTTTAATACCTTGAATGCAAACATATAAAAAAAAACATACAGTTTTAAATACTCTGGCAATACATGTAGTGCCACACAAAAGAATCGTGATGCTTAGCGGAATCCTTTTTCTCCCATTTCTATAGATAGCATATTTCTAATAATGTACTACACCGTCCCTTTATGGTGCATGAGCAGTAGTTAGAAAAGATGTGATGAGCTAGGGTCAAGGTGTGATCAGTGTGCCGGGTGAAGCATGCGATAGGTGGGATGGTTGGTAACTGGCCATGACTAAGGCCTCGTCCAGATTAGATTTGATCTTTAGGACCTACTGCCCACACTGTTACTTGAAAGTGTCCTGTTTCTATATGGTACATTCCCTCTAACTTTAGCTGTACTGATCTATCCCCCAAAACACTATCAGACATTTTACTTCATCCTCTGTTCAGGCACTACTGTTCTACACCTCTATACTGCCAGCAGCGCTGTAGAAAGTTAAGTTGTTATGCTTTAGGAGGTTGAAGAGTTTGTATTTTTTCCTATTTTGGCACTATTACTGGCAAGTATGTAAAAGGCAGGCGCTTTAATAACCTTAAATTAACTGTGCTTTCAGAAAAATTGACGGGTTTAACTGTGATTTTCTATCTCCATTTATTCCATTGTCTTTCTGCTCATTTTCCAAACAAGGATCCATGTCAATACCACATGATCATGTGGACTTGAACTTCCTCATCACATTGAAAGTGACTGACGCATCTTTAGGAATTTAATTTGAATCTGGATTCTGGACTGAATTAAAAAAAAAAAAACTATTAAGACTACATGAAAGCAATGTGATTCCAATCTGGATATACCAAAAATGTGCCTGATTTGAGCTGACAATTTAAAAAAGGCTTAAATTGGTGAAAAATGCTTTACTTAAAACTGATAAACTGGAATGATGTAACTGAGGTTGAGGGAGTGTCATAATCAGAACTTACACACCATGAGGTCTGTGGCTCGCTTTTCCACCTCTTAACCTTTTCCGTTTTTCAGGGTTTCTTTGGACATACTATAGACATTCTATTTTAGGCCAAGGCTACATTTATTTCAAACACTTTACAGTGGAACCTCGGATTGCGAGTAACCCAGTTTACGAGTGTTCCGCAAGACAAGCAAATATTTTTAATTCATTTTGACTTGAAAAACGAGCATGTCTTGGTTTACGAGTGCCGAGTTTTTTGACACTGAAACACACACACACCAACACACACACCAACACACACACCAACACACACACCAACACACACACCAACACACACACCAACACACACACCAACACACACACACCAACACACACACACCAACACACACACACCAACACACACACACCAACACACACACACCAACACACACTCTCTCTCTCACCTTTACACCCCCCTTCACACAGACACACACATACACTGCTCTACACAGAAACTCTGCTCTGTCGCAATTCTTTTCAAAGGTAAGGTGCTGGTTCATTTGTTTGTTTGTTTTTTACTTTACAGCAGTGATTCCGTTAGTCTGCGCTCACGCAAGTGTCATTAGAGAGATTTTTTTTCCCCGTTAAAACAGTGTTTCCGTTTTGTGTGTGTTTGTTGTGAAACTTAAAAAGCGAGGTGGGGGGAGAGAGGAGGAGTTTTATACTGTGTAAGACGAGGCGAGGGAAGGGGCTAATTCCACACACACACACACACACAAATACACGGCACCTGCGCGCACAAACGGAAACACTTATCTGTTGGGATTTATTTGAACTTTTTTTAAAGGTAAAGTGCAGGTTAATTTGTTTTATTTTTACTTTATATGTTGTATTAATTATTTTTTCTGTATTTATTTTTTGGGCTGTGGAACAAATTATTTGAGTTTTCATTATTTCTTATGGGAATATTTGATTTGATTTACAAGTGTTTTGGAATATGAGCCCAAAAATTATGCTCGTATTCCAAGGTTCCACTGTACTTTCATTATAACTATTCCAGGTTCCTGTGCATGATAGACCGGAGCGGAGTACCCAGGACACCGTTTTATTTGTTGTAAAATATTAGTTGTTGTTCTAAAGCCCATCCATTACTGCATAGCATGAACTGGAAGCATTTGGTCAAATCAAAAGTCATGGAAGAACAGAGAAACTAAATACATTTAAAAACAAATTTAAAAGCAATTTAAGGCATTTTTATTACTAATTGGACAAGATGCAGCCAGACGGCATCTGGCCTTCAGTAATAGTCATGGATTTTTAGATTGGTTTTGCACAAAGCATTTTTAAGCATTTAGATTTCTGCTTCCCAAAAATAAATTTATGTAGACAGGATGTTAAAATCAATAAAATTTAAAAAACTTAATATGTCTAAAAGAAGAATGTATTCAGGGGCAGATCAGGAACAATGATCTACTTAAAAAAACATCCTTTTTTCAATTTAAGATGAGCTAGGGCAACCAGTTCATGATAGGCTATCAAGGAGAGCTACAGTACCTTTATCTGGTCAGCATATGATCAGGTTTCTAGTAAACATAAATTTCACTCACTTGCTCAGTTAAAGCAAATATAACTTGATTTTCTCTTTTGTTTTGCTCCTGGTCCTCTTTGCCCTCTGTCTCAATGGCCTTTTCTACCTGCGCCCCCAATTTACTTTGAGCCTGAGGGCTTTTTTGGAGGTATTCCAGTCTGGATTGCAAGCTCAGAGCTCTGCTGTGAACAAGACACACTTCAAACACGCATAAAGTGCATGAAGGTGAGCAAAGTTTTCTCTTCTCAGCCATCTACAGATCAAATAGTCCAATCACTGACAGGGCGCCCTCCTCAAGACTCTGAGCGAACCTTTTCTCTGGCTCAACAAGCTCCCATATCTTGACATAAGAGACTTTTTTCAATTGTCGTCAGCAAAGCTGTCAGAGCCAATAGTTCTATCATTCATCTACTGGTCTTGAGAGCCCACAGAAGTCCAGCTTTTCTGTTCACACTGCACTGTAGGGCATGTCAATCTCAGCTGGAAAAGCACAGGGCAGACGGATGTTTAAAAAGAGTGACAAGCATGAGAACAACAATCAGGGTTCGTCACCCTTATCGACAAACTTAACCAGACTCTACGAGCCCTGACTGTGCAATACTGCACAGCTTAGCCCTGGAGCTGTCAGCCAATCATTTCTCTGTTGGTGATTTCTAAGGTATAAAACTTATGATTGAAATCAGTACACTCTAAAATAGCTGGTCTAAAAATAACCCAATTCGAGCTGATTTGGAAAATGAGTGCCGGCTCCAGTATGGAGTATATGTCCAGGTTAACATCCAGCATCCAACAAGATGAACATCCAGATATTTCAAGCCTTGTCCTTCTTGTTACTAATTTGCATGCTCGAGATACCCTTGAAATACATTGCCCAGCCACTCACTTACATTTCATTCGATCGCTTCTAGCTTTGATTACTGCACACAATGTGATGGCCAGTTCATGTGTGAAAATTATTCCTCATGCTCGCAGCATTCCTCTTTCACAATTTGAGTCCTCGAATATGCCTGTGCTTTCAAGGGGGAAAAAAAAATCTTTTGATGTACTGTACCACCCTGGTCATTCAATGCATTCAGTTCACCAGCTGACTTCATTTTATCACCACAAAACATTGCTGAGCCTTGACCTGACCAACTGAAGAAACTCCAGATCATAACACTGCCTTCAAATGCTTGTACAGTGGGCACTGCACATGATGGATGCATCACATCATGTGCTTCCCTTCTTCCCTTTCCCACCAATTGCTCTGGAATAGGGTCTATCTGGACTCATCAGACCAGACTCATCAGACCAGACATGATGTTTTTTTTTTTCCATTGTTCGAAAAGCCACTCTTTATGCTCCCTAGCAAACTGAAGCCTTTTTTTTTCTGATTAGTCTCTCTAAAAAGTGGTTCATATGGCAACACAGCTGCTTGGTCCCAAACATATGGTATTTGTTGCACTGTGCATGTGGAAATTCTTATTTTCGCTATTAAATATTGCTGTGATTTGGTTTAGGTTACCTTCAATTATAGACATTTATTTATTTATTTATTTTGACATATCTTCTATGATGTTTATGGTTCAACACTATTTGTCCAAGTTTTAATAATGTGTTGGACAGTTCCAGTCATTGTTTTCTTTGCAAAAAACTAAATTGCTAAGGTTGTAGATATGCAAGTATAAAAGAGAAAGCCTTAATATACTAAAGCAAACCTTAATATACTAAAACGTATATATATCAACTCAATATAATAACTGGTGTACAATAGTATGCAAAACCTTGAATCATCCCTCATTTCTTCATATTTTGCTTCCAAAGAGTCAGACTTTCTTGTATTTTTAATGTAGTCTTGAGGAATTGTACTCCAGGCTTCCCGAAGGCCTTTTTTTGCCTTGCATTATTGGCAAAATTTCTCATTTTCAGTCCGGTCCTGTACCTGACCAGTTTTGGAGGAATGTTTTTGTTTGTTAAGCGAGTCAGTGACCTATGAATCATTCATAAAATATATATATATATATATATATATATAAAAAACCTATCTAATTGAAGGCATGAACCAGTGTGAACCAGGTGCAGATGATGTCAGATGATCACGTCGGTGATTAGTATAGTGGTGATCCTTAATGCTGAGTGGTTGGAACAGACGAGAGACGAGAAGGGAAATGAGGTTGCTGCTGAGGTTGTTACATACAGTAGACAACTCGTTTTTAAATTGTATATTTAAGCACTCTGCAATCCGTCACAGAAAAACATTTGGTCCCATTTCTTTAACTTATTCAAGTTTAACTTACTATTAAAGGCTCTAGACTTTTGCACAGCAGTGTACATTTTTCAATGTTTAGCGATTAGAATAAGAATTAAAATGAACGTAACCCTAGTAGCAGTCACTAATTTATCAAAATACAAGCAATTCTTTTTACATAGCTAAAAGTAGTATTAGTAGTCAACAGCAGCAGTCACATACCAGATAACTTTATGTTAACTCTGAAATATTTCTGTATTAATTTCCTTCACTTGAACTACAGTATGGGGGCCAAACATGGCCTAAAAACATTTGGACGGACACATCGACTGGACCCCAGACTTACTTCACCTCGCTCCCGAATGATCTTGTGGCTAAATGTGCAAGCATCCACAGATCTATTTTAAAGTCTAATAAAAAGACTTTGATAAGAGTGGAGGTTATTATTTAACAACACAAGCCACCTAAACCTAATTCTGGAATGAGATGTTTAACAACTACATGAGTGTGTCAGTTTATGGTAACAAACTTTCACCTATATACAGTATATTGTTCCTTTTAGAGGAAACAAACTTCTGTTATATTTTCTCCTCAAATAACAATAGCAAGCAACCTTCGTCCCTTTGAAACCAGCTATCAAGCTAAATAACACAGAAAATATTAAGGGCTGCATAATTTTAAAAGGTTCAATTATATTGTAAATTAAGTTAAACATGAACAACGGCAATTTCTTGCAATTGCAGACAAATTCCACGAAACAAATCTTGCTTGCAAATGTTTGTTCGTTTTCACTTCCACGTCCCTAATTCAGTATGCTGTGCTTTCCATCATCAGCCCAGCTTGGGTCAGGACAACCTACAGTAACTACCTGACCCGAGAATGTATAAAAATAACCCGACATAGCATTTCGAGTGTACTAGTGGCATCCACTCCCTTCAATCATATGTGTTAAGATTATCATTAACATTTACAGCCCAACATTTGTGCACTGGTTTTCTAGATTAAGGAGGGCACACACACCAGGCGAGTAGCAGAGCCAGTAATAAATAATGCATTAAAAGCTGCAGGTCCAGAAATAGAGCTGCCCATTCAGAATATGTAACTATGTTTAGTCCACTCTCATGTACATAAAAATTCAAAAAGCTCTATTCTTACATGTGACCTCTTCAGTCATGAGTCACTTGAAATTAGAGCCAGATTTCTGTTCGAGTTTTCCACTGCTATAAAAGTACAAAGACTCAACTTTCCTTTAATACCTGCCTGCTCTTCTGGCCAAGCTGTGCTCATTTAAATATTGACTGTCAGCCAAGGAAAAGGATTTTTGGGGAGTATTTACATAAATTAGAACATTTAAATTTAGACACAGGGTAGCATTAACACTTTTCAGTCAAGAGTCACATCACAAGCTACAGTAATATCACACTAACCACACACACACACACTCGCGTACAAAGACAAATGTGATCAAACACGAGTGAAGCTCTTGTCATGTAGACAGACGATACTGTTGTACCAGTTGTACTTTATCTTGCAAAGCTCGTAGGAGTTCGTTTAATTGTTCTTTTTTTGGGGGGTTTTGTTTTGCTACAGATAAAAGAGAAAAAAAGAGAGAAAGTGGGACGAGAGGAGAGAATGACAGGGGAAACAACATGCTATCACTCTATATTTATTGTGTACATTTCACAAACCTATTGACCTGGTATGAAGGCTGAGCCTTGATTTAATCTGAAACCAATAAAACTCCCCAAACAGCTTGGAATCAAGTGTTTTTTTTTGTTGTTGTTTTTTTTACTTTATAAAAAAAAAAAATAATAATAATAAATGCCACGTGACTTGCAACTCAAAATGATGACTCCTGTCACATACGCTCAGGTCCCTCACCCACACACTGTTACTTACTGATAAGCCAGGTCATGGCTCCAATATTCTTTTGTTCTTTAGTGACTATAACTTATGATGAGACACGTCCACCTCAAGATAAAGTATGATGGAGTTTGCAGTCAGTAAATACCGCCTTGGATGCAACGCTAGCATACAGATGAAATGGTGCCTGCTGATGCCCTCCGGACCTTCCTGATTCATCCCGATACTCTACTTCTACTACGATACTATGGATACAAAGTTATATTCTTTCTTCAGCCAGTAATCTCACCAGGATATTGTAGATTTGTACAGGCTGCTATAAACATACAGTCTGTCCTGTGTTCATTCCAGGAGTCTCATTTACAGTTAGAGCTGTCAATCATACATTAGGTGTACTGCTGATTCGATTCAATTAGATTTTTGGGCATTGTGATTGCGATTCATTTAGATTCTATAGCACTAATGTTTAAAGTAATAAACTTATCCTCTGCAGCAGAGGTAGCTTTTGACTGACCTTTATGGCCTGTATTTTCTCTTTACTTAACTGAACGTTTCTTGCCATAATATGGATTTGTACAGTAGTTATAGCAGCACTAATGTGGCTATTGACTCTGTACACATCCCTTCCTCTGCACAAAACAACTGATCGTCTAAAGAACATTAAGAAGGCAATAAATGTCACAGGTTAACTCAAGGCACCCATGTGAATTCCACTTCTTGACAATGTAATGTTTGTAAATAAAATAAAAAACATAATAAAATGTAAAAAATGTAAAAAGACCAAGTAATTGAAAAGGTGTGAATCAATTCTGATTAAAAGAATTATTGATCGATTCGATTAAATGAATTGACCAATAAACATATTTATTAAATTCAATAAAGAAATTATTAAATCCTAAAAAAAGTTGTGCATGAAGTGTGTAACCTGCATAAAACATTGCAAACATTTTATGTACAGTATGCCTGTAACCTTATTTTCTAAGCATGAGAAACAGTGTTAAGTCTTCACCGCTGTTTGACAGTTTGATGTAGCTATAATTTGTTGAGCTGAAATGTTTCAGGCAGAGAAAATACACTGAACAACAATAGTTGCACCATAAAAACAACATTAAACACATAAAACATGACATTATTAATTTATTATTAATTCCATTCTCATAAAGGCCATCTGAGGAGACGGTTTCTTAATGGCAGATATTGCGTGTGTCGAAATCTGGATGTATTATGGATAAAACTTCAATGTTTCATGGACCCACTTACAGGGAGCTGTAATCTCAGCAGATGAGCGCTCAATCAGCGCATCCCTCGAAACACAGACGAGGTCTCTTTACTGGCTGGCATGCTGAATTAATGATATCAATATCTTATTTATACAAAAGTAACTGTAAAAGCATGAAATGTTGTATACAGAGTCAACCAAAAATGTGTACGCACTTGTATAACTATTTTAGTACTAAATGTATTGCTATACATTATATATTGATATACTGTACAGTATAGGATAATATGATAATATTGTAAATATTACATTAACATATTATCCTTCATACAATTTTTAAAACAAATTTACAGGAATTGTTGTGCAGGAAGCATCTTCCCATCAACCAAGACTAGTGATGGTTTTCTGCCTTTTGAACTTATGTATATTAAGACACGTGATGTTAGTCTAGCACACAGAATTTATTAATTAAGCAATATCACAGGAAAGGGAGCGCTGTTGTACTGAATATCAGCATGGCTGGGATGCAGCAATAGGCACGAAACTAAGTGCTAAAGATATCACATATTCAGTACCGGCAAAGCTGGCACCCGACAGTTAATGTAATAAAAAGTGAAAGTAGTTTTAAACTGGTAAATTCTTACCAGTACTATGGAGCCAAAAGATGAGGAAAATACTTTAACAGTCCTGATGAATGTGCGAGATTCATTTTATATTTCCATTTTTTGTCCTATGGAATATCCTCTACATGGTGGATCTATTATTATCTATTATTGTTATTACTAGTGAAGCAATTATAAGGAGACAAAGCGTTGTTTAAGATGATGTAACGTTATCAGATGTGTTTTCTTGCTGAAAATGTCTCTGAATGTCTGAATGTGGGTTTTATCAGGCAGCTACTCTCTCCTTTTTCCACTACTATGAACTGTAATAACCTACTTTCACCCAGACTACTAACTGATAGTTACAGATTGTCAAAACCTCGACGGTGTGATGCATTAAACATTCTGGTGCCATTCTCTTTATCAGCACTCTTGGAATGCCTCTCGTCCAATCAGATTACTGGGTGGGACCTGACTGTTATATAATGTTAGTTTGAACACTTCACTAAACACTTCCCAGTCTCTGTATCTGTATCATTTAATGCATGTGTCACTCTTTTACCACCGAGTTGTTAGACGTCCGTTCCAGCGTTCACACCACAAGAAGATCCGATACACCTCTGTGGGTCTCTGACGGCATAATGCATTGGTGAATATGTAATATGAGCCTACACTTCTATTAGATGATCAGCCATACTGTAACATAAATCCCAAAACATTAAGTCCATTATTGTACAACACGTCTGTTGGTGTACTGTGTTGTCTGGCACCAGGACGCTGGCAGCAGATTATTTGGGTGCTGTGCATTACAGGACGGGGCCTCCATGGGCCAGATTTGTACAGTATGTTTGGCGCATCCCATGCTTGGTTGTATTGAGAATCTGGAGGCCAGAGAAAGAACAACCTTCTTTGCCTGTTTAGCCCCACATGTGGCAAGCTGTAAGTTTTCTGACTTTTCTATTGTGGCCAGTATTGACTTTTCTTCAGCTGTTTGTGCTACATTGGCTTTTCAGTGGGATCGGACCAGACGGTTTGGCCGTGAATCTGTCACCAGTTTATAGGTACATAATTGATAATCAATGTTACTTAATTCACTGAGCGGTGGTACTAGTGTTGTGGCTGATATGCAAATTTGAATGCTTGTCATCTTGTCATTCATGCATCACCTTATTAGTGCTTTCTTGCTTATTGTCTCAAATTTTCTTGCTTATTGTCTGATATTGTCTCTTTTTCCATTTTTTCGGGCCACACTGTTTCTCTTTAAAATTTCCCTGGCTCAAAAGCAAGCAAGTGCTTCCATTCAAAAGGGTTCAATGGTGATAATTAAAGTTTTAGGAGAGGTCTAGACGCTATTGAAAACTCCAGTTTCAGCTGCTTTCATAAAGGAAAGATCTGGCAACCTCAGCAGCATTAATATAAACTCAGATAACATGTGGAATACAAATGTGGAGCCAGGAAACTTTGATAAAACTGTATCAAAGACATATATCTGCACATTATCACTGATCGAACTTTTGTTTGACCCATCATACTGAAAATCCTGTCAGTATTTGCCTTCTACATTTCTTCAACAGTCCACTGTAATAATTCCACTACCCTGTGTCACAGAGAAGACGAACGGGTTTTCTTTTGAGTCTGAGGATTTCTTCCTCATGTTGTCTCGGGGAGTTTTTCCTCCCGCTGTCGTCTCTGGCTTGCTCATTAGGGGTCTAGATCTGCATCTAAAATTCCATGGAGCTGTTCTGTGACAGTGTCTATCGTTATAAGGTCTATACAAATAAAATTCCACTGACAGTGAAGACTGCAACCTTAAAAATTCATGCTTTTTAAATTATCGACATAATGCAATTACTGGTAACAGAAAATGCCAAATGATACTAGGGGATCTACTGCTTCTGGAACTGAAAGTAAAAACTCATACATATGTATAATCTTAGATCTCTCTCAGGCGCTGTGCACTCTGAATACATATGCAACAGTCCCCGTTTCTTTTTCCATTGGCATGACCTCTACTGCTGCGCCTCAATGAATATATTCAGCCCAGGGATGAGTGGTAGTTTGCGTATTGTGCCATTTCATTATTCATATTCTAGACACACGTTGTTGTTTTTTTAGCCATGGGTCATAATAAAAATTTACATTAGATTCCATTAAATAACACTGAATATTAAACCGAATGAAAGAAAGAAAGAGGCCCAAGAGAGATGTTATGCACCAAAAAAATTAGGCTGTTAAAAGCCTTCGAAATGAAAAAGCGATCTGAATAAATGTGGACAGTTCTAAAGATTTACAGTATTTGGGAGAACTGAGGTATAGCAGCAATGTCTAGATGAAGAAGTGTGGCAACACCACGGATTCTCACAGGACAGCCTGTGTTGAGTCTCCACATGAAACCTGGTTAGTTCTGACAGCATGTCACTGATGTAATGTTGCAGCAACACATCATTGTGGAGCATTTTCAACATGCTGCTGATCTCTGGCCTGCAGGATCACCCTTGGCTGAGCACCAGGATGTTCGGGAAACGGGTCAATAAGCAGCATCTCCGAATAATCACTCACAATTAAGGCCAACCAGCTTCATTAAACAGGGCGGAATGTTAATTAAGCTATTCTCCTTCCGAGGGACACGGTCAACAACTGTTAGTCAGGATGGATAGAATATAATTGGTATATTATTAATTTGACACAAAGCAAGCCAGAATTAACTTACTGTAGCACACAACTACCAAATAAATGCAATAATATATTGCATATTAAACAAATCCAAGCAGGGACTTCTGAACTCCATGCAACTGGTTAAGTACGAACAAAAATGGCACTCTTACTATGCTAACCACTGTTATGGCCGTTTTAAAAAGGGAGAGCTGACTGGTTAGTGCTCAGAGTATTCACATATATCACTTAAAAATAATAAATAAATAATATGAACGTCAAAAACTAGAAGCAAGAAGCTTGATTTTATTAAGAATGTGTGTTTGTATACATTTTCATACTAAGCCAGCTCTCAAAATGTACAGTAAAAAGACTCAGGAGAATTGTTGGATTAGTGTTTTTAGGTAAAAAAACAATTGAAAGGTGAAAGACTTCAGTTTAATCAAAAACATCTTGCATGAAAAGGCTGAACCTTTCAATTATCTACCTACTCTCCATTACATTTTAGCATGACGCATGGCAGAGACGAATAACAAATGAAAATCAGATGCTTTAAATATTTAAAAGACTACTATTCTTGTTTGTGCTCCGATGAACTTAGACTACTAAGCTCTTTAAAAAAAAATAAAAAAAAGGTTTCTGAATGGAAATGACACAAAGGAGAGCTGCTTAAATAAAAAATAAAATAATTCTATCCAAAAGACTGAAAAAGGAAGATTAAGTTACTAATTTAAGATAATCCTGGTCCAAAACTATGAATTCCTGGTATATTATTACCTGCTTTTCTAACAAGGACCACTAAGCCTCTGCTGGAACATTACTGTTCATTATTGCCTGAACACAAACTAAAATAAAAGGGGTTTACTTTTTAACGGGGTTATTTTGCTAAATCTAGGAAACATTCAAATCACTGGAATTGGGTTAAGAACTGTGCACCAGACTATAAAAACCTTACAGGATAGTGCTGAATCGGCAAGTTTGCAGAAGAAATGCGGTTGGAAAACAATGATGAAGCACTTTGATCAGAGATCACTTAAACATGAAAGTAAGAGCACTTCCCCAAACAAAATGTGGTGAGAACTCTCAGGATTGGGACTAAACAGATGCGGCTATGAGAAAACCACTTGTTAGTAAGAATAATAAGGAACAAAGGCTTCAGTTGCAACAGAGCGTGAAGATTGGACTTAGACGATAATGTCCATACACATTGACATTTCATCCAAACGTAAATAATTCTTTTGATTGTATACAGCTGCTTTGTGACAATGTCAATTGTTAAAAGCGCTATACAAATAAAATTTTATTGAATAATGGATCACGGGATGGTCATGTGATCTGATCGTATTCCAGGACAATCTGTGTGCTTATCATGGTTAGAGGGGAAAGACATGGAGCGATGCACTCATCATTCATAACGCTCAATGTACAAGCCACTGGAGACAGCGTCATGTTATGGGGTTGCTTCAGTTGGTGAGGTCTAGGCTCAGCATCGTTATGTGACAATAAAATAAAAAGTCAACTGATGACCTGAATGGCACTTCCATATATAGTACCAGGGCTCAATTTCTGGAAGAGTGGTTATGGAAATGTGAGGAATCATTTCCAGCACATGAACTGCTCACCACATTGAGTTTTGTAGTCAAAATTAAAGACGAGGTTGAACAAAATATTGGTTTGCAAGAATTCTTTTGCTGGGTTCTTGATTCTGATTCTTCAGAAGATTGTGATTCATTTTCTACTCTGTATAATAACAGAAAAGCGAATCACAGGTACTGGTTAATGTGCTTGTTAAAATGGGGTTTCATACCAGTTTACACAGAGAATGTATAATGGTGGTTCAAAAATGACTTACTTCTTTACTTACTTTCTTCTTTTTAAATGTGCTCATAAATTAAAATAAATAACATACAATACATTAAATTAATACATCTAGGAACCCATACTCAGAAAGAATGTTTAGAGTTTTGTTTTAAAAGTGGAAAGAGATGACACCATTCGAATTGAAACCTGCAAACTATCCCAGAGGTTGGGCCCTGCTATAGCAAACGCACGATCTCCGCGACAGTAACCTGAGATTGGCTGACCTAAGTGACCAGGTTGGATTATGATAGCGTAGGAGGTCAGATAAATAGGATGGAGCTAGGCCGTGTAGTGCTTTAAAAACCAAGATTTCCATTTTGAAGTCAATTCTCAGTTTGATTGGAAGTAAGTGTAAATTCTTCAGAATGGGAGAGTTACGATCAAATTTACGTCTACCCGTCAGTAGTCTGGCTGCCGCATTCTGAACCATTTGAAGACGTCCAATTGAAGAGTGATTTGCACAATAATAGAGTGAATCGCAGTAGTCATGACGTGAAATAATAAATGC
Organism: Clarias batrachus; assembly: GCA_003987875.1. Classification (NCBI taxonomy): domain Eukaryota; kingdom Metazoa; phylum Chordata; class Actinopteri; order Siluriformes; family Clariidae; genus Clarias; species Clarias batrachus. Next base: position 746,732 of record QMIH01000022.1, on the reverse strand, counting down.
ATGGATAACAGTTAAAAAAAAAATTTTAGTGATAGAAAAGACTTTGAAGGTGAAAAAACATGACCCAACAACAGAATTAATCTGTTTATCAAACTTAAGACTAGAGTCAAAGAACACTCCTAGGTTTTTTGCACATGGCGTGATGTACGAACTGAGATCACTGAGGACCTCTACTTAAAAGGGGTCTCCAGTGTCAGGGCTTCATAACAAACCAATATTGTGTGTGGAGGTTTGCACCAGGAAGGGTATCCGGTGTAAAACCTGTGCCAAGCTTCTTGGTGGACCGAATTGTCACCTGTGGCGACTCCTTTGCCGGGAGAATCCAAAAGACCAACAACAAGATAGGGACTAGCATGCCGTACAGAGGTTGCTCAACCTTACTGTATATGTAACTATAAATAGGGTGGGGGCGACTTTCATTCTATCATTAATAATAAAAATAAATCTTATTACTGGCAAATTGCTGTTGTATAAAAGTAATAAAACACTTTAGGATGTGTTGATAATTAAATGAATGATAAGACTGCAAGGTGATACCAATATCACACCACTCCCTCGTGTTTAATTGCTTACTAAAAATGTGTGAATGTTAGAAATGATGTTCCATTTGGTCTAACAGTAAGTGTGCTCAGAGATAGTGCCATTTATCTCACTGAGAATAACCTCCTGCTGCATACAGAGCAAGCGCTCCTTTATCACTGCTCCTCTGCACAGGGATTCAGCTACTAAATATTATGGATATTACTGTCACACTGTGTGTGTTCACGTTAATGTGAAACACTAAAAGAGTAAATGTAATTCTTTAAATACTTTTTTTTAAACTGTACTTTATCTAAACATTTTCATTTTGGGGACTCATTTCAAAGTGAAATATCGTGCATTGCACCACACTGTACTGGATAACAGTTGTTGTTGGTTCTTGCTCATGTGTGGGGGGAATAATCTTAAAATGATTTAAAAGTGTGCACTAATCAGGGAACAGTTCACGTTTCATGTTGTCTACTTTGCTCAGACCTGGGAGTTGCACCTATTAGAGGTATTTACCTATTGAACAAAGTCCTGACTTTAACTCACCATTTGAACACCTATGGCTCTATTTAAATGATTTTGTTCCAAGTTATTAAACAGAAGCAAGAGTTCTTTATGTTCAAATGCTTTCTCTGTTTGCCTCATTCACATACAAACACTTTTTCCAAGAATTCTCCCTCATCTCTGAGCAAACACATAGAAGTATGCCAATTATATAGAATATGTCCGGGAAAGGATTTACTACATGACAACCCAATATGACAAATGCTGGATAAAACTAGTAATAATTTCAAGCTTTATCCATTTTCCTTAGTTAAGTAGCTAGATCTTTTGCCTTGGTTTCAGTGCCTTTCACCTGTAATGTAAAATGACAAAAACGTTCAATGTTAACACTTGAGCTTTGTGCCAACTCTATTTGGACTAGTAATCTAGGTTAAATAAATAAATAAAACACTTAAGTTCTACTATACGCACCTGAGATTACTATTTCCACAAAATTCAGAATTCAGGACTGGAACGAGCCCTCAGATTGATAAATTTAAAATGAGGGAAGCTTGGAAGGCCCTTTTCTATCCCTAAAATGATTGTGCTCCAGTGCAAGACTATAAAGACATGATGGAAGAACTCGATTGGCCTGCACAGAGCCCTGACCTCAACCCCATCGAGCACCTCTCGTCTTCATGAACTGGAATAGAGATTGCGAGCCAGACCTTCTCATCCAACCTCAGTGCCTGACCTCATAAATGGTCCACAAAATGGATGGAAAAGAATTCCCACAGAAACATTCCAAAATCTTGTGGACAGCCTTCCAAGAAGAGTGGAAGCTGGTATAGTTACAAAAGGGGTGCAAAACTCCATACTATGAAGTATATGCATATGTTATTGTAGGATTGGCCAAATGTTTTTGTCCATATAGTGTAGCATCTGGATGTTCTCTCTCATGTTCTCTCGCATGTGTCACGTACAGCTGTTACATCAAACAACAAACAAACAAAAAATAGAGAGGAACGAATACCTGGCCAGACACAGGCCATAGGAAGTAGGGATGGCAATCACAAGGGTCCAGCTGATACGATATCATCGCGATACCTAGGGGTCTATTCGATTTGTATTGCGATTCTATAAATATTACAGTTTCGATTGAATTCTTTTACAATCCTAAACAAACTTGCCAAATAAGGATGCTTGTTGCCTGCCAATGTGCAAATAGTTTAGAGCACCACCTGTAGGATTATACAGAAACTGCGACATGTTACCAAAAAAAAAAATTCTGGAGTCATCGTGTCAGTACGTGAACTGGCACACAAAAGAATAACCACACATCACTGAATCAATTCTTCTCCCCATATGTAATATGAAGCATTGCCATATAAGGAATCATAACCAATCATATTACTATTAAACAATCAACAAAGTACAGCCATTTTTCCTTTTTTTTTCTAGATAATTAAAGGTGGCCATGTACAAAGATCAAAGATTAAAATCATTACAAAAAAAAAAATCCTATTTATCCTGTTATTTCACAGACATTCAGATCTTCATAATGGAAATTGTTCAATTACAGTACATGTTGACTTCTTATGATGATGTTAATCTACATCAATGTCACACTAATTTAATGACCTTACATTAATACATCTCACCTAAAATGAGTAATAAAATAATAATATAAAACATAAAAGCTGTAATAAATCTCTGCAGTACGGTATGTTTAAATAGAGAACCTGTTTGGACACAATTTTGGATTTTTCTACATTCTAGAACAAGCCTTTTTTTTTTTCTCCAAACCTATGAAATAGCACATACATGCAGTGGTTCTTGCAAGAACTGTGTTGTCAAATGCATTTGCAAAAGCCATCAAGCACCATGATGAAACTGAAAGCAAGACCAAAACTTACCTCTGCTGCAGAGGAGAAGTTCAATTAGAGTTACCAGCCTCGGAAATCACCAACTAACAAACAGCACCTCAGATTAGAGCCGTTATGAGGCTTTACACATCATAGTTTGGTTTATAAAATGTTATAAGAAATCAAAACCAGAAAAGACAGTGGAATTAGAGGATGTGGCCAACCTTTTGACTACTACTGTTCATTTGAAGACAATTTATGTTGATATGCATGTACTGTAGTTTCAACCGAAGGTGGAATTTTAAATGGAGGAGTTCTACTTTTAGTGGAGTAATATTTTACTTACAGTATAGGATCCCTACGTTTACTCTCGTACAGGATTTGTGTACTTCATCCACCACTGGTTCATATAAATGCAAATTTCCCTGTGTAAAGACAATGGCGTAGATTTTTCTCTGTTCGGCTGAAGAATTGTATTTGCTTTATTTGCGCCTTAACATCTTCATATACTCCTATCCTCTACTACAATCAGGATATGTCACATCTGCACAGAAAGGGGCGTTTATCAAGTAGTGTTTACACAACTAGAGGTACGACACTAAGCGCATTATGCTCAAAATCTGGGAAGAAAACTATGTTTTTGCACCATGCAAAATACTCTTTATTTTCTCCTTGCAAAATTTATAACTGAAGCATAGCTCATCTGCTCACAGTGCTTAGCTATTCAGCTTAAAAGATGTCTATCTTGTATCCAGTGCAAATAAGAAAAAGAGAAAGGAAAAGACAGAGAGACAGACAGAGAAAGAGAGAGAGAGAGAGAGAGAGAGAGAGGTATTTCTGTGACAGGTTTAAAAAAAAGAAAAGTAAAGGCCACAGTTCACTGCGGCTGACAAACACAAGGCAAAGAACACGTGACTGACCAAGAAGTGAAATGGAAAACCTGAGATTCAGAAGTGCATTTTGTATAGAAGTGGAAATCCAATCTATTTTCATCTGTTTATGAGAATTTCTAATTTGCGCACGAGAAAACCTCGAGAGAAAAAAACAAGCAAGGAAAAAATGTTTAAATATTAAAAAAAAACAAAGGAAGAATGAAAGAAAGGAAAAGGATTTGCTAGCCAAGGGCTCGAACAGATAACTTAAAATGAAATTCCAAAGCTTTCAGTGATTTTAGGCTTTATTTTTTCCATTAAAGGGTTCTTTATTCATTCATCACACCTTTATAATTTTAAAAAAAGGTGTGATGGATGTTCTGTTTATCCTCAAGATAAATGCTCTTTTTCCTTCTCGGGTACATTTTCTATCCAGGCTGGACTGCGCTTTCATTTTCCATCTTAATACATAAATATTTTTGAAGCACATTTCATGTGTTACATATGAAATGTCAAAGCATTCTCAAAAAAAAAAAACTCTTTCTATTTTTAAGGTTTTCCATCATGTACGTTTCAAAAAAGATGAATTCGAGCACCGCGTGCTTTAATGTAAATCCTGATGAAATTGGACAACCATGGTTACAACACTAATATGTGGTGATGTAGGATATTTTGCCGTACTGTTTGATATAATATGAAAGTACACAGTGCTTAGCAGGCACTTTTCGGCACATCCGCGCTTAAATGCGCCTGAAAGTACTTCTATAACAGTGGATAAAACAAATACACTAGTCTTTTGCTGACTTTTCAGAAACTTGCTCACAAGCATTAAGATGGAAACGCATACGGAATTAGATTACCGGACCAGATGGTGAGGAGTGATGTAGGCAAGAAATGAGAGGTACAATAAAATGGGTCATTTATACAATATAAAATAATAAACATACATAAAAAATAAACTATTCAGTCAGAATCTTAAGGATACGCATAAGGATGCACTTTTGGCATTTTCGCCTCTGTAGACCACTGCAGTTGCATGTGAAATGAAGCGACTAAGAAATAAATCAGGGCGGCTACATTCACATTACCAGACTGAAGTAACACAATTCCCATTTTCTACCCTAGTGTGACTTGTATTTGATTTTTTTCCCAAATCACTTTCGTATGTGGTCCTGGATCGGATACATATTGGATACATATTGGATACACGGCCATGCGAGCTGAATGAGAATAGGCAGATCGTAATGCATGTGACTTTTTGCCTCTGTGCATGAGTAAGTCACTCGAATGTCAGTTCTAATTATGAATGTGAACCGCCATGACAAGGAAATCCGATCTGAAGTGAGCAATGTGGCTTTAATGTGAACATGGCCAGAAATAAGTCCCCAGACATGACAAAAATGCCAATAGCTGTATAGTTTCTTGTATGTAATATAATTTGACATCATGACTGTAGAAGTGGCTGTAGGCTATTGTATTAAAGTAACAAAACCACAAGAGATCATAGTAATTTTTTTCCAGAGTGATGAAATACACCAGTGTTCCATAAATATTCAATTTTACTATTGAGCCTTAAACCTACAGTAGAGCATTAAAAAAAAAAAAGAAATTGCATTACTGTGGTTTCATGAATGAATACATACAGGTTTCATGATTGCGAGGTATAGAGTGTCATGATCTTTTTTTTCCACGGCCAACCTACTGTAGGAACTCACTCACTCATCATCTATGGCGCTTAATCCTGCATTCAGGGACATGGGGGGCCTGGAGCCTATCCCAGGAGACTTAGGGCACAAGGCAGGGTACACCCTGGACAGGGTGCCAATCCATCACAGGGCACACACACATACACACACTACGGCCAATTCGGGAACGCCGATTAACCTAACCTACATGTCTTTAGACTGTGGGAGGAAACCCACCAAGCACGGGGAGAACATGCAAACTCCATGCACACAGAGACGGGAATCGGACCTGGTCAGGAGTCGAACCCGGACCCTGGAGGTGCAAGGCGACAGTGCTCACCACTACATCACCGTGGCGCCTCCACTGTAGGCAATATGATGAAATTAATTTTATTTATTTTTAATTTGTATGTTATTTTGGGATTATTCAGGGTGTGGTGCACTCGGTGTTCTTGTGCCTTTCTATCGTGGACAGCACTGACTTTTTACCAACTTGTGCTGCATTGGCTTTTCTGTGCATCTGAGCATGTCCCTAGTGTACTGGTAATTAAACATGTTCCAGTGGTCATAATAATATGGCTGTTTGGTGTAATTCTTAGTTTCTCTTAACTAACTTATGTATTTCATGATGCATTGAAATTCATAAATAACAGTGTTAGTTACAATAACCAGATTTTAAAATGTATCAACTGGACGTGTAATACTTTCATTCAATCAAGCTCACATTCTTCAAAAACTATAGCAAATGGAATAAATTTCACCATGTGACATGTTTTCCCAGGTCACCGCCCATGACAGTAAAATGGTCAGACAGAACAAGGGCAACCTAAGGTAAACATAAACACGCACACACACACACACATGCTTTGATATCCATAAAAAACAAAGTGCGTCATGCCTGAGCACACCTCTCTGTCAAAGGCGACACACTCACCCAATGACCATCTGAGGGGGAAAAAGTGTGAAAAATGAAAGGAGAGGGTATAAAAAATGGATGCGGTCCAGACAGAGGGAAGCAGAGATAAAGATGTGAAGGAGAGAGTTTGGCTGAAAGTGTGACAATCAGAGATGGGACGATGGCGGCTTACTGAAGTCAGACCTGAGTCATTCATCAGAGAAATAAAAACAGGAAAGCTAGGGGTGAACGAGCCGAGCCGCACATCCATCTGTTCTGTTGTCAGCGAGTGGGAAGGAAAGTGTGACCCTCAGCTATCCTCCTGAGTCACAACTAACACATGATAGAAGTGAGAGAAGAGGGGTACTGCTGTCAGAGGATAGACAAAGCCAGCATCTCTGGTAATCTCTTCCTGGCTGACAGGAGTAGAACCTGATGCAGTCCTGTGGAATTGGAGCTCATCTGCCTCCGGGTTCGGCGCATTACGCATTCTGAGGTGCTTTTCTGCTCACCGTGGTGGTAAAGAGTGTTGATTTGAGTTACTGTACACATCCTTTCCTATCTCCTCTAACCTCTCTCAGTGAAAAGGTACGCCTACCTGCATGAACTGCTGCTTGCTAGATGTTTGCATTTCCTCGTGCACCATTCTGTGTCAACTCGGCGTGAAAATCCCAGGAGATTCAGTGGTTTCCGAAATACTCGAAACCATCCTGCCTGACGGCGACAACCATGCCAAGGGGAAGGTTGCTGAAATCTGGCTCTTTCCAGCTCTCGAACTTTTATCTGAGAGTGTGTACGCATTGCGCTGCAGCAACATGATTGGTTGCTTGGATGATTGCACGAATGCGCGGCTGTCCAGGTATCTCGCTGAAAGTGGAGCACACTGTACTGTATGTCGAATCCTGTTAACTATTAAAACGGATAACGCCATGGATTACAGGACGATTTTCCCGTTCGCCATTTTACATTCTCTCTTGTTTATGGATGCGTTACGCCAAACGGATTAACCCAATTAATAGTTTCAAAAGAAAAGTGAAAAAGTATCTTATGCAGTTTTGTGTAACACAAGGTTACAGTAGAGGTCATGAACATGACTGATGACTCTCTTCGACTCTTTTCTATTTTAAGTTAGTACAAGTGTGTAGTAGAGCCTGCAGGAGCTCAGACATCTCCCACTGTCTGCTGTTTACTCCCATTAGACCCCTCCTGTGCAGGCAGGCAGGCACACACATTAATGTATACTCTAAATATAGAACAATAAGTCATGACAATGTTCTGCTTTTTCTGATTTTCACCTTTTGAAGTGAAAAACTTTAGATGAAGATATACACATATCTAATCATGAAACGGTGTTTATTAACATTTTTGCATGTTTTGTACCTTATAAAATTGATTCAAATACTTTTATTTATTTATTTTTTTTTTTTTACGGTGAGACAGTGGTGGCTCAGGCTGTTGAGGCTTAGGATTGCTAATTGGAGGGTCATGGGGTCACCACCAGGCCGCCACTATGTCTATATCCCATACAACCCGGCCACTGTATGCAGTCCTGGTTCGAAAATGTGAGGGTTGTGACAGGAAGGGCATCCAGCATAAAACATGTGCCACATCCTGTGGATCAAATTATTCGATATGGTCACCACTAGGACAAAGGCAACATACAAAAAAAATTACCTCAATGCATACCCTAATTTAACATGCCCCGCCCACTTTATATTACCAGTGCAGATCATGCAAAAGAAAACCTTCCACAAGTGAGATCATAAAAACCAAATCATTCATTCATGTGCAGGACGTGTTGCAGGGAACAGGAGTGTGTCCCAGGAACACTTTGCATGATGTGGGAATACACCTTGAATGGGATGCTAGTCCGTCCCTGTGCACAAACTCTTTACACACATTAACTCATTTACATCATAGAGTAGTCAAGCCTACATACTGGCATGATGACACGGACATAGTGAAGGAAGGAAACTGAAGATGAAGGAAAAACAGGCCAGTAAAATAGACTGAAACGAAACATTTTCCTTAAAAATCACATTTCCTTTGAGATACTGGGTTTTCTCTCTTTTCCTCATTTCCCCCCCCAGATTAATTAGAAACTAGGGATTTCTTTTCTCATTTAATTAAAATGTGAGATCACACTCTACTGCATCTGATCAACGATGATAATAATAAAAGCATGTCCTTCTCTTTACAATCTTGCTAACTGGGCGGCTTTTGGAGGTTATAGTTACTCAGCTTGCTGTCGTACATCCCTGAGCATAGCGTTAGGACAGCGCAAGGTCAAAGGTCAGTCTGGATATGCTGGTGAAACAAAGTGAGAGAAAGCCATTTTGGATGCACTCCTGCTGCTTTTTTTTTTTTTTTTTTTTTTTTACAGTTCCTGCGATTTCTGGCTCCACGGTCTTCAGGACTGATAGTTACACCCATTTCTTTCATTAGTGTTTCTGAAAGACTCGCGTCTAGTTCTGACCTAGTGAAAAAAAAAAAGAAACACAAAAACACACCATGTCTGCTGCACCCAGCGGTTCTTTTGCCAGAGCTGCTTTATTGGACAAATCGCAGTTGTTCTCTCGACCACAGCGCTGGCCTTTCAACTCCTCCTTAATGAAATACTATACGTCCAATCTGCTCCTTTTCCTTTGATGGATGCTGCAACTTTACTTTTAATGGGCCCAGAGAGAGACAGTGAGAGAGATAGAATGCAAGACTGAAAGATAAGGAGACAGTGGAGACGTAGAGTGAGAGTGAGAGAGAGAGAGAGAGAGAAACAAGTTCAGTCGGAGCTCAAGTTCAGCGTGTGTTCCATCAGTAGTGAGACGCAGCTGGCATTCTGATGCCATTTCCACCTCGCAGTTCGAGAAAAACTGTCATCCTGCAATGCTCACCTCTGTGAGAGAGTGAGAAACGCTGATGCGGACGAAATCAGCCAGACAAATTACGCTCTCGGGTGCCGATAACGTTCTCGTGGACCGAGGTGTAAAGTTTCTCATCCCTCGACAGCTCGAGCCTGTGCTTTATGATAAACGTCGGCTTCGCTTTTCAGCCTTAGAACCGCATACTGCTGGGGTTAAGCTCGATGAAGTCCGTACTAACGCCTGTCAGCGAGATGTTATTGCCTAAGGACACCGGACCCTGGAGGCTCTTTCATCAATTATCCATCTACGCCGCATCACACCGCTGCACATCAACGATCTGTCAGTAGAATCAGAGGACAGAACAGGCCTGAAGGTTAAAGCTGCTAGATTTTTTTTTTTTTCACACCAGCTCTCAAGCATATCTGGACCTCAAGTGTGTGTCCAAATCCTGTAAAGTGGTAGCACTTTACACAGCTATCACTATACATCACTATACTGTATATGCATGTGTACAAGACAAAGAGCACAGAAAAGGGGACGTTCAATAGGCATGGTGCTTATGCGGTGGGTTGTAGTATTTTATGCTCCCAAAAGAATGTATAAGAGATACAAGAGTCTGCTCATCGAAAGAGAGTTGTGACAAAATGACACTGAAACATACACACACACACAAAGAAAAAGGGACAACTATACTGTTCAAAGTCACTGTGAACATATCTGTAGTATGAATGCGTAGGACTACTGTATATCAACACCTACTGTAATCAGGATCAATACTGTATGTGCAAAAGTATTTGGACGTCTTCCCATGACATTCAAATTCGAATGCGTTTCAGAGCAAGTCTACCATTGCCTGTTTTAATAACTTCTACCCTTCTGGGAAGGCTTTCTACGAAATATAGGAGCGTGGCTATGCACGGATGTGGATTTGCACTCATTCAGGCACAAGAACATTAGTGAGCTCAGGTGCTCAGAGGAACGATCAGAAGAAGCCTGGTATATACAGTATGTTCCAGGTTGAGGTCAGGGTTCCTGTGCAAACCACATATTCATGAGCTTGCTTTCTGCATAGAGGCGTTATCATGCTAGAACATGTGTGGGCCCATTACTTTCCGTGAACTGAATTGTCTAAAGACATTCTATACTGTATGATCATCTGATTCCTAACTTGATGGCCAGGCGTGCACAAACTGATAGCCTTCAAGTGTAACTTAATGCAGATATCTTACTTAAATGATCTGAATCAGCAGTATATATATTTCTAAGTATTTGTAATCTAATGAAAGATAAAAACCTCCCTAGTCTTTTGTTGCATACGTTTATTTGTACTCCAGTGAGCAGTCAAATATGAAGCCTGCGTGAAAAAGAATGACACTTTATATTAACATTAATGTGATTCTGTGATGTATTTATTATTCTTTCATTCATTCATCCTTAGTGACTGCCATGGAACGGTCACTTACTTACTCACTCATCGTCTATACCACAATCCTATATTCAAGGTCAGGCGGGGCCTGGAGCCTATCCCAGGAGACATAGGGCACTAGGCGGGGTACATCCTGGACAGGGTGCCAGGATACGGACAATTTGGGAATGTCATTAACTTAACCCATGTCTTTGGACTGTGGGAGCAAACCGGAGTACCCGGAGGAAACCCACCACGCACGGGGAGAACATGCAAACTCCATCATGAGAATCGAGCTCGGCCGGGAATCGAACCCAGACCCTGAAGGTGTAAGGCGACAGTGCTAACCACTACACCTGGGAAGAGTCACTGTTATTTACTGAAGCTACTAGTTAGTTTTAAGTAATATGTATAGAAATTGTTGGAAGATATCAAGAGTAGGTACCAGAGGAGGAAAAAAAAAAAACACAAAACAAAACAAATTGATGTAGCTGAGGTTGAAGAATCTGAATCTGAATCCTAAAAAGCAGACCATCAGCTAGAAAATTGATGCTTAGAGTTATCTGGTGTTCTCAATCGCCAGAACAACTTCATCAGTAAAAAAATTCAACAATCAACAGTACGTGTTGCAGTGAGACGCATATTCAAGATCTGAAGCCTAAACTTTGGACTAAATGCAGAGGACAAGAGTGTTGTGATCTTGCGTTGACAGTTGAACACTCTCCAAAAGTCTTGTAGAAAGTAACTGTAGAATTCTGACTCACCTTTGTAATTACTACTAACACTATTAACATGAATATCAGGTTATTAATAAGTAAATCATGATGAAAAATTACATTTTATATATATATATATATATATATATATATATAAAAACGAATTATTATGAAGTTATGAAGAGTAATACATCTTCAGGATGATAAAAAGAGATGCATCTACAAGCACGGTCAAGTGTCAGCTGGGCACGGAGAGGAGGCAAGCTGAACCAGCAAGTAGTGCGTGTGTGTGTGTGTATTTGATGGAAGACTACCGTCAGCACTGTGATGGATGACAGACAAAGCTGACTATAGGATTTCCTTCCCGAAATCACACTGCTTGTTCTTGCGCCTCTCTGTTATCATTTATACTGTATGTTCATAACGTCTCCCGTCTTTTAACCTGCTGCTCGGTTTTTCTTTTCAGCATGACGTGAATCTTGAAGACGTCGTCGGCTTTGCTTGCTAACGTCCTGATTTCATTAGACTTCCAGGAACATCGGTCTATTTCTTTTTCAATATGCTGGATAGGAATGAGTCAGATTACATCCATCATTGCCGGCATTTCCATCATGATTTGCACTTCATGCATGTGAAACCTGCTATACTGCTAATATATTCTTGATACACACAAAGTGCTGCCTTTAAAATTCAATTCTGCCGAGTGTGTGTGTGTGTGTGTCTGTTCAGCCACGTCTCAGTGAAACATATACTGTAAGGCTCCCGATACTCCCTCTGTAGTCGGGTAAGTGCTGTAAGCTCCTCCATCTTATTGTTGGAAATTACCTTTAGGATCAATAAAGTGTCCATCTATCCATCTGGATATCTAGCTATGTTGTTGTTGCTCTAGAGTGCGAGTCCGATTTTTGAAGAAACACTTCAGAACACAGTGTTACTGGACAATAGATCATGGTGGTAAGAACAAGCAACTCTGCTTTTCATCATACCTGACACGCTCTTGTTGATTAGTTTCCTATAACATCATGCCATGAAGTGTTTTACTGCTTATTTACCAGATATAATGCCCTTTCATGGACACACTTTAGGGATGTGTGTGTGTGTGTGTGTGTGTGTGTGTGTGTGTGTCATATCTGTTGAGACATGCTGCAGTGCTTCGAAACAGACAACACTGCCCCTCCTAGGCCACCACGCCACACTAACTCGGCATGATCTCATTTCCCTATGGAATGAGTTTCCTTTAAACCTGATGTGAAGTAATGCAACAGAGCAAAAAAAAGAAGAAAATAATTTTTAACAATTTTATATGCAGAGTTCTTTGATCGATATTTGTCAATTCAGACAATAATGTCATTCTTTGCACCTTGCATCTAATAAAAGATGAATGTCACTTAGCAGCTGTTCCTACGTCACATGTCGGTATTATAATATATGGATTCTGATATTCGAGTTACAAGGGCGTGTTCAGATTTAGGAATCTAGCCTCAGCACTTTTTTTTGACCTACAATTCCTTTTGATAGGAACGGTAAAGCAGAGCTCCTGTGAAACTCCTTCTCAGTCAAAATGTAACTACCGATGGTGACCAGTAGAGGGCTTCCTTATGTGTCGTTTGTTTCATGACTCCGAGCTTCTTAATAGGGCGCTCTGACATTTAAAGAGTGACATAACACAGCATCTGTCACTGCTTGAGTGTGTCTCGTGGTATTACAAGTAACCCTAACACCTCTGACTTGTTTGCGAGATACTCTTTATGCTCGGTGTACGTGAGTGTGCATTCACATTTCCCTTTATGCCTCGAGTCAGATGCCCTTATGCAGGACGACTGACATTTATCTCAGTTATACCACTGAGCTGTTGAGGGGTAAAGACCTTGCTCAAGGGCCCGGCAGTGGCGGCGTGGCAGCGCTGGGATTTGTACTCCGGTCATAACCATTGAGCTACCGCTGTGTGTGTGTTTGTGAGTGTGTGTGTGTGCGCGACGCAGGGATGTCTGCGGTGTCTCACTAGCATGCTGTGTGTGCAGATTTTTCCATGCTGTTGTTAATCATGCGATAGCACAGGTGGCTGCTTGTGAAATACAGTCTCGGATGTACTGTAATGAAGGTAATCCGCCTGATGTTTGAGGCTATTCTGGGCCCAACCCACCTTACATACTGCGTATACGTCTGTACGTCTGTCTCTATCTGTAAACACACACCGTGGCTGCCCGATAGGAACTCCCCGAGAGCCCTCCATGCCTGGCCTGCGTTTCTCTGCTCCACTGGATATGAAATCTTATCCAGTCCCTTGGCAGTCACTGAGCAGCCATGGAATACGTAAGAGAAGGGGGATTTCAGAACAATAAGGACCCTCTAAGCTTGGATGTTACACATGACAGAAAGCAACAAGCTGGATCGCAGCAAGGTCGTCTATTTCCTCTGAACGCAGACAGGAAATGAAAGACAAGATTGGCAGCATGAGTGCATCGAAACACCTAAAAAGCACAATTTCATTAACATGATATTGAAACTTCTGCTGGCCGTGCTTTTACCCTTGTACTCTTACTCTTGTGCTTTCCGTTCAAGGCTAGTCTCCCCGGTCACTGCTGTGCAGGTGTGAACGTGTTGCATCAGTTCATTTGCCCCACTTGTGATTTCCACGAAAGAAGCTGTTTCAGGGTTCAGTGATTGTTTTTTTCCGGACTAAGGGCGTACCCGGGGGCTGAAACAACTCACGGAAGAGCATAAACATAAGCGTTTGGATATCTGCAAAGAAAATTTGGACTGATACTCTAAGGATGGTGAACGTTTCTTAAAGAAAAGCATTAGAGTATGCAACAAGAACACGTTCAAAAGTCGACCATCTGAAAAAATCGATGGTATAAATTTTCAGGGATTCTCAAGGGCCAGTATCGGAAAACATCAAGAAAGAGGTTCAACAATCAACAGTGCTCGTTACATTGAGATGCTTATTGAAGAGCTACAGTAGCACATACATTTTGGATTGATCGCATACGGGTGCTATCCAAGTGAGTTAAGATCTTGCATGACCGTGCATGTCCGCGCAGTTCTGCCCACACGGTTGACGCATCCTCCCTATAGTCCTCACCTTGCTCCCTTTTCTGTTCATGTTTAAAAGAATTGTCCGCTTTTTGAGAAAGTTTTATAGCAACTGAAGTGGCTCATGCTCATCTATGCATCCTAATAAAGGTTCCTGCTAATCCAATTCCCATGAATGGCTTAAAAGGAGTTGAGGTCCAGCAAGAGGTCGCCACAGTGGACCATGCGGTCCGCACATACAAGCTTGGCCCAGGTTTTAGGCTGTTCCTGGCGCAACCCTCCCATTTTTATCCGGGCTTGGGACCGGCACCGCCTTCAGTGGATGGGGTTTGAGCACTGGCTGAGAATCGAACCTGGGCCTTCCACATGGGAGGCGAAACACCTGCCACTGAGCCACCAGTGCTCACAGTGATGAATGATGTATAGGTGACAAATAAGGCTCGCTACCCGAAAAAAGCTTTTTGCCAAGGGTTTGGAATCAATCAGAGACTTGGCTATAAGGACACTATTTATGTTCGATCATTATTACCTTCAAAAAAATGAAAAAAAAAAAAAAAACTCATCTTTCCTACTAGGCAAAATTTTAGCAAAGTGATGTCAGAAGTGAACACATTTCGGTACAACGATCTGCTTTAACTCAATCGACATACCAGATTTATATTATATTCTATATTAAATCTAAAACAGTGACTATACAGTTTGCAGTTCATCACAGTTCCAGGAGCTCGCTAGCTTCGGCTACCGAAAGGTGAATATATAAGCATCCGTGTTATTTCCCAAATTTGTAGCAGAGGTCAGACAGAGGTCAAAAAAGACAATCCGATTCCACATCTCACTTCCGAGTGAGAGACTCCATAAAATGATCGGTCTGGATATTTCTCAGCAGAGGAAACGCTTACCTAGATAGATCAATTGATGATGGAGCGTGATAGATTTACTCCTGGGCCAAGTGCAAATATAATTCTACCTGAATAGCGCTTACAAAATGTAAAAAAATAAATAAATAAAAATGTGTTTTTCCACCTTCTGTGATCCATGCAATATAAATACATCATACTCATTTAGTGCTGCGCAATTAATCATAATTAAATACAGCAAATCTCAGTATGAACCTGTGAAATTATTTCATCTCAAAAATGTTTATTATAGACAAAATATGCATGGCCGGTAGAGTTCGTCAATAATTTAAGTATTAATTTTTTTTTATTTTATTTTGAGCTGATAAATAAATATTGGCCAACATCTTCTTAATCAGATGACTTTCTAATTATTTGGTGTTGGCCTAGAGAAATGCATTTGAATAAAATAAAATAAAAAAAAAACTACATTTAAGAGTCACAAATCGCAGTTTAAATCAAAAATATGTGTCAACATAATCACAATATGATGAATTTATATGTATATATTTTTTCTTCACCAAACTGTGCAGCCCTATACTCATTAATATTCTAATATGTTTAATTAAAAAGTACACCCGAGCTCCATTTTGAAAATTACCTCCACACACACACACACACACACACACACACACATATATATATATATATATATATATATATATCCTGGCATGTAAGGCCTGAGAAATCACACTACTACTCACACTAAGACTTCTCCACTCCAATCGATCAGCATGACAGGTATATTAGGCTGCTGTCTGATTCCACATTCGGCTCTCTAATTATTACCATATTACACATTTTCATCATCCCATCTCCTCCCTCAGGCAGCAGGACAATAAATGGCAGACTTATATTGAACCTCCTCCTGGACATGGGAAAAGCCAATCAACTGGAGCTCGAATTCTTCATAAATCATCGCTACACTAAACTGACCCTGTGTGAACTCCTGCAGGATCGACCAGCAGCCTCACACGGAAGCAACACGCCTGACACGTGTATGGTTTCGAGCAACAAGTCTCAGGCTCTTTCGCCAAAACTAGTTACAAATACGGCTCTGTATACACAACGGTGTCAACTATTTAAGACTGGACCATGGACTGAGGCCATGACGTTTGCCAG
Source organism: Clarias batrachus (assembly GCA_003987875.1). Lineage (NCBI taxonomy): Eukaryota > Metazoa > Chordata > Actinopteri > Siluriformes > Clariidae > Clarias > Clarias batrachus. The sequence continues at coordinate 730,368 of QMIH01000022.1, read as the reverse complement.
CATCACCTGTAATGATATAAATATTTCAACAACTTAGATTTGAAACATTAACAGTGTTCCTCGTTCCTCTGATTCATCCAACCGGCACAACGAGAACAGTTATACAGGTGCAAGACTGTGAGCATTTGGCAATTTGAATTATAAACAGCATGTGTGAGTCATTATACAGTCTCATGCCATTATACAGTTAAACTCCAACTAACTGAATGAAAAGAAATGACTCCCTCTGGGGCAAGACGAGGAAAAACGACTTTACAGGGGAATGAAAGTGAGCTTTTCTCAGGTCGATAGCGCCCTCTTCTGGCGATACGAGAGCACTCAATAATGCAGAGGGAGCGTCAACGGTCCACAGGGCACTGCTACGCTCGTAAAATCAGCTCAAATGGATGTTAATTCCATTACTTCAGTGCATTACCTCTGATTCATTGTTTCATTGTGTTCCAGTCTGCTTCTCAAGTCTGCATCGTTTCCATTCTGATACAGCCGCTGTCTGAGCTCGCTTATTTCGGGTTCATTCGAGAGCTTCAGGTGGAAAAGCGATGTAACCCAATACAAATATACTGATACGATACTGTGGGAGGTTTTTACTTTCATGCGAGTGCGATCAGATATGAAGCTTGCAAGACACAGAGACATATGCCTGGTCAGGATTGCGGTGTTTGAATGTTCAGCACACATCTCACCTCTCTCACTCACCGTCTAGACCTCTTTATTCTGTATTCAGGGTCGCGGGGGGGTTTGGAGTCTACCCCAGGAGGCTTAGGGCACGAGGCGGGGTACACCCTGGACTGTCAATCCATTGCAGGGCACACACACATACACACACTCACACGCTCATTCGGGAAATTTGGGAACGCCAGTTAGCCTAATCAGAGGAAACCGGAGTACCCGGAGGAAACCCACCAAGCACGGGGAGAACAGGTCATCTCCATGCACACAGAGATGGGAGTCGAGCCTGGCCCCTGGAGGTGCAAGGCGACCACTACACCACCGTGCCGCCTCCAAACATCACCGGTTGGGGTTAATTTTGAACTGGAGTGATGTAGCTGAGGTGGAGGAACTGTTACAGAGAACATGCTGATAACACTTCCAACTTAGTTTTTTTGCCTTCAGTGTGTCAAGAAGCATAGAGATGGGGTTCTTTGAAATAGATTTTTAAAAAATTATAAAAGAAACTCAATGCAACCGTGTCATATACATGATACAGTCTACCCAAAAGTACATTCAGGCCTCACTATTAAAACCCTGGGCGTTAAAACTGAATTTTCTTCTTTCCTGCTTTAACAGCCTCCAGTCTTTTGGGAAGCTCCGTGCCTGTAGGTGATCTTTCCATTCAGTCACAACAGCACAAGAGCTTGGGCACAGATATCAGGTGAGGTGCCAAGTTGGGATTTTAATTCATCCCAATAGGGCTGAGATCAGAGCTCTGTGTGAGCCACTCGAGATCTTATACTCCAAACTTGGCAAACTGAATCTTCATGGAGCTGCCCTTATGCACAGGGGGGCTTGTCATGCTAGAACATGTTTGGGACTCTTATTTCCAGTGACGTCAAATTTCGTTGTTCCAGTAAACAAATCATTCGAGATAAACGTGGGTTCGCAACGTCTTGAGGAAGACCCTTGTGTCAGTGTTAAGAACAGGCATCCTCAAACATTTGGTCATACAACTGAGCTGCAGTGCATCCTAGAGGTACAATACAAGACCTGCAGTCTTATGCAAAAGTTTTGACACCCCTTGATAAATAACAGATTCTGGTGATTTGATAAGTTACTTCTTATGCCGTAAATTGAACAAAAATAAAAAATAAAAACATTATTCTGGCACTGTGGCATTGAGTGTCCGCAAATGTGTGCACAAGGTTTGAAGAGACAAAATATTTGTAAAGCTTTGAAATTGGCATTTACTAAGGACAGCTGTTGCCATGCATCACATCTAACGATCTGATTGAGGTCTGAAACCTTGCAAAAAGAATCCCATACTCTAGAGCTCTTAGGGTGCCCAAACTTTTGCAAAGTGCCACAATAATGTCTTTATTTTTTATCTTTGTTCAATTTAAAAAAAATCACAAAAAATCTGTTAATCAAGGGGTGCCTAAACTTTTGCATAAGACTGTATGTTTCCTGTCCTTAATGGATCTTGCTTGTAAATTGTTAAAAACAGTACAAATGTCTTCTACTTTTTTTTTTTTACAGAAATTATAAAAATAAAAAACACTACTGTTGCTTAAATACATCCCTATATCTAAACATGTATAATGTATCCTAAGGTCCCAAACCCAATGTGGGCCAGAATTCTTCTTATTGTGTAAAATCCTGCCATTATAATCTCCTAATCTGGATCTGGAAATGTCAGTACCTGTAATGCGGTGCTGTTTGGTGCTGACGCGGTTGCTAATCTGGACAGTGCAGCACAGGTGTAGCATAGCCAGCATGGTTAAAATCATCACCACACTCTGCACAAGCAGGGTCAGTTCAAACTGCTTCCCGACCCTGCAGACACACACACACACACACACACATACATATACAATCCATAAAACAATACAACTTTGATTGTATTCCTGTTGTATAATCAGGATAATGATCTAGTATTGTAACACTAGTGTAGATAAGGTAGAATTACTGCTTCTGCCCTCACCAGAAGAAGATGCGCAGTATATTGGCAATGAGCAGAACCAGGCACACGCGGTTAGAGAAACCTTCAGTGTTGCTAGTCTTCTGGATCTCCTGGTACTGAGGGATGTACGGCACTACGCCCCCAAACACCATCACAAACGAGGCCAGCCATGACAGTAGAGCCCACGAGCTCTCCATCGACTCGATTGACTCCTCCAGATCAGGATCCATGGCTCAGAACCACTCCAGCACCACCACCTCCTCCTTCTCCTCCAGTCGCTGTTGCTGAACTCATACACTGTCTTTGAGATATCACACAACATCTAATGTTTAATCTCATACAGGTAAAAAGGAAAAGCATGAAATTTATCAGGAAAACAGTAACAATTATACTGCAATGCTGTATCAAAAGAATGTCATGATAAATTACATGATGACAATAAGGGGTAATAATAAATGGGGAATTTTTCGTTTTTACTGCCCTCTGCTGACTAAAAGAAGAATTGCATTTGCAAGGAACACAAGCCCTTCTCTACCAGCTAATCCAACTTTCCTCATTCACTCCGTAGACCATGAGTTTAAGCTATTCACGCTTGCTGGAGGCAGGGATTATTTCAGGCCTAGAAGTTAATAATAATAATAATAATAATAATACACATTTTTTGTTTGTTTTGACTGGGGCTTAAACAAGCCAATCAGATCTTCCTCCTAATGTGACCTCATACACTTGCTGCTCAGCTTTGCAGTCCTCTAGAGGGCTGGCCTTAGTGGCTCAATACTCAGACACTAAAAGGGCGTGTTCAGAGGAGGAGTGAAACAGACCAAGAATGAAAAAATGCATTATATGAGATGTGTTTCAACTGGACCATTAACACACAGACAGACACACACACACACACACACACACACACACAGACACACACACAGACACAGACAGACACACACACACAGACAGACACACACACACACA